>VMYD01000114.1:600000-1104238 GCA_007663325.1 Eucalyptus pauciflora | reverse complement strand
GGATCTGACGAGGCGAGCCTCGCCCATGGCCGGCGAGGCTCGACCCTCGCCCGCGAGGTGGCCGGCGAGGTCGGCCTCGCCCTCGCCGGCCTCCGGCTCTGGCCGGTCGCCGGACCTCGGTGACCGGCCGGAGGAAGAAGACAAAAAAAACAAAAAAATTAAAATTAAAATTAAAATTCAAAAAATTCTAAAAAAATTCTAAAAAAAATTCTAAAATATTAAAATATTATTAAAAGTTGTCCACGTCAGCGCCGATCATGCCACGTCAGCCGGTCGGCGTCCAGTCAGCAAAATCCGGCCAAAATTGGTCAGAAAGGACTAAATTGGCACAACGTAAAAAAGTTTAGGACTAAATCGGCACCAAAAAAAGGTTTAGGACTAAATCGGCACAAAGACAAAATGTTTAGGACTTTTTTGGCACTTCTCCCCTTTTTCCCCTGATGAACGCACTCTGCATTGTATTTCTTTTTTCTTTTCATTTTCATTTGGCTAGGTTGTTGCAATTGGACAAACTTGTAGGCATCTCATTTTGTGAGATGTGGCTTCTCGTTATGATTTTTTGAAATTAGCGACTGGTTTAGTAATCAGACGTTTTGCTTAGATACCAACAACTGCGATCATCGGCTTTCATGAGCAAATCATTAAAGTCAGATTTTCGTTGATGCATAGTTTTTTCCTTTATGGGTGATTGAGCACATGCTTTGTTAACCAAAAGATTATTTGGAATGGAATTTAGTCTTGTAAATTAATGCTTACTTGTAGTGTTAGCTAGTGCCATCCTTTTCTCTTCTTGGAAAAGTTCATACTCTAGGTCAGTGCTAGGAATCCAAGAGGTGATGGCCTTCCAATTTTATTTTATTTATTTTATTGGTTTTCTCATCGATATAGCTAGGTGTTGATGTGAAGTAAATTTTTTTGCCAACACTTGTTTGGATGGAGGGAAGGGGGACAAATATTATAATAGCAGGGAATATTCCTGTATTTGTCTAATTAGAATGACGAAGGAAAAGGTTGGAAATGAGAGGAAACGATATCTTTGGACCACATTCTTGAAACATGGAACTTGATTATTGCTTCTATGTCTTCGTTCATTTGTTAGGCTGAATGCGCTCATGCTGCTATACTTTTTTGGCAAGAAAAAAAAAAAGAAAAAAAATTCAAAAATATTAAAATATTATTAAAAGTTGTCCATGTCAGCGTCGATTAGGCCATGTCAGCCGGTCGGCGTCCAGTCAACAAAATCCGGCCAAAATTGGCCGGAAAGAACTAAATTGGCACAACATAAAGAGGTTTAGGACTAAATCGGCACAAAAAAAAAAGTTTAGGACTAAATCGGTATAAAGACAAAAAATTTAGGACTTTTTTGGCACTTTTCCCTGCTAGTAGGTTGACCTTCTAAATATAATATCCTCTTTGTGTGAATAAAATGTGTATTGTGCTGGACTTGTAGGAATCTGGAGCAAATTTCTTAGCTCCACCAATAGTTTCAACAAATGAACTTGTCATTGTGTGGGACCCTGAAGTGGGAAAAATAAATCCATCTGAGCACAAGCAACTAAAGCTAGCAAGGAGTTTAACCCGTGGCATTATCGACAAGGATCTCAAACCAAGCTCTACCGAAAGGAAGTAAGCCTGAATTTGTTATATTGTAGAAAATAAGTTACAATTTTTGCATCATCAGGGAAGATATCTCAGAAGTTCTATTCTCTTCCAACTACTGTTTCATTTTGATAACATTAATCTTTTAATCTGTCCTAGTAATGATGTTTGCTTTGGTTGAATTCATTGGCCTTATATCAGTTAATCTTTTTATTTCTCTTCAATTCTGGTATCATGTCCTGGGCAGCATTATTTTGCATTTTCAATGGGTCTCTGATTTACTTGAGGATCCTCTTTTCTTCTCTGCACTCTTGTTTCTTACATTACAAAGACTGGATTAGACCAAAGTAGGTAGAGAGGTGTCAGCCAATGGAATGTGAACGTAGAAATTTGTTAAATACCTCTTTTGGTATTTGCTTTATGAAGATGTTACTTTGTTCAATGCTGCCAACAGACTGGTGAAAATTCTAATTGCTAGAGTAGTCTGCTATTTCTATATATGTACATTTTGTTTATTTGCACTCTCTTATGCTATTAAATTAGTTCTCAAGTTGTTATCAATTGAATGAACCAATTGCTTTCTTAGGTAACTGCATGGATTGTATGATTTCTTGTGTATTTTGGAACATCATCCGTCATGATATCCCAACTTACTTGAAAAAACTTCTAGCATAAACATTACTCTAACCTGCTGCCAAATATGCGTGAACTTGAAGAAGTTATATTGAGTGTTTGAAGTGTTTGCCTTATCAAAATTACAGCTAGATTGAACTATACCTACATAATTACATTACCAAATAGAGCTATCTTTGCCATAAAAAATGTCAAATTGAGTGATGTTGCACCCTTGATGGCCAACTTTACCTGGGTTGAGTATCCTTGCATAAGTCCTTGCAGTTCAGCAAGATTATATTCTATAGTCTACATTGAGTTCTGATTTTTAATAGTTAAATTCTTACTTCTAGCGGTGTAATTTTGCTCTTCCTTTTTGGCCAGTTATACTTAAAATACCTGTTGACAAATGCAAGGTCAATACAAAGAATACTTAAAATTCCCCCACAAGGACTTTAAGTGGAGATGAGAGGCAAATCCTTTGGAAATTCCGTTTTTCTTTGATGTCTGAGAAGAGAGCTCTCACAAAGTTCCTTCGATGCGTTGAATGGAGTGATGTTCAGGTCAGCACTGTCTCCACATGTCTCTTTATAGTCTTTGTATACCTACTAATGGCAACTAACCCAACAACTTCATTTTGTTCTGCCTTTACCCTGATTATCTCCATTATTTCTGCTCCTTTCAGTGTATACTCTTTAATTAAGAAATTTTACATATGCCCACTTTTGATTTTATGGTCGAATCATGCATGTGGTTAAAAAGGCATTTGACAGCCTTTAGCTAGCTGACAAGGTAATTAAGTATATTGCAGCATGGGATCTTTTATTATGCGTTTCTTGATCCTAGAAAGGCTGGTTTTCCTGGGAAAAATGCTGAAAAAACTAGAGAATCTGTTGACTACTCATAAAATATTACCAAATCATAGTCCTCGTTCTTAACTATTTTACCTTTGCAGGAAGCTAAGCAGGCATTAGAATTAATGGGAAGATGGGAGACAATTGGTGTATGCGATGCTCTTGAGCTTTTATCTCCTGTGTTTGAAAAGGAGGAGGTAGGGTTTTTGTAAGATATGTTTGGTTTGTTGTAATTCTATATATTTCCTTCCTTTTTTTTTCTGCAACCAAGATATGATTGTAGACTGGATCATCGGTACTTAGTTTGAGATGATTTAGGGTTTCCATTAGATTCTTTGGTGTTGGGCATGATCTTAATACTTTTTAAGTTTCTATCATACAGGGTTGTTTAACATGGTATCAAAGGTTTAGGCTAAGAGTTCAAATATTGGCGTTCCCTCTTGTTACTTTGTCCTCTGGTTGTTATTTGATGCGGTTATGTCGACATTTTACATTTCACATGAGTTCTGGTTTACAAGTGAGGGGGAGTATTAAGAGATACATTTGGTGTACATGAGGGTATGTTTCCTGATAGGTTAAACTTTTGTGGAAAAATGGTCATTCAACAGAGTTATTAGTTTGAAGGCACCGAGATGGTTTAACAAATTAGACACGGTCACAAGATTATACCTTTGTCGAAAGAGAATGCTATGTGCAATTTAACTTGACTGTGCCATATAAATGGATGCGGATGAATTGGTCTATTGCATGAAGTTTGTTGGCATCATAACTTTAGTGTGTCACTCATGCATTACAAACGAGGTAGAGGTTGTTGATGTCGTGGGAAGTGAGCGTCGGTCTGATGCTGTTATGGTTTGTGATTCCTTCACTGCAGGTCCGTGCATATGCAGTTAGTGTGCTTGAAAGAGCCAATGATGAAGAGCTGCAGTGCTACTTGCTTCAGTTGGTGCAGGCTCTGCGCTTTGAACGATCTGATAAATCTCGCCTTTGTCAGTTTCTTATGCAATGATGTATGCCTTCTTTTCCCCTTTGGGAATCCATAGATATTTCATGAAATCTCTCTCTTGCTTATGATAGAAAACCTTTATGACAGCATTGCATAACATCGAGCTTGCCAGCTTTCTTCGGTGGTATGTTGCTGTGGAACTTTATGATCCTGCATTTGCCAAATGCTACTACTGTACTTATGAGATCTTGGAAGAGAATATGATGAAGGTTTGAGTTTTTCATAGTTTCATTTTTGGTATTTTGGTTTTCCTGGAGGGTCTTTGTGACAAATGTGTAAATAGTTTTACTTGATATCGAGTCGAGGCTCCTTCTCTAGCTAAGTTCTATAAGAGCAAATTGTGGGGCATTAGCAGTTATAACTGCTATCAGTGTTTCCTTCCAACTGAGTTGGGCAAAGGTTACTTGTATTTTTCTTGCTATTAACCACGAAAATAAGTAATGTACTTCTCTTCATTCGGGATTGAGCATGTCTGCTTGCCCACTGTGTCTTCTTGTGGATGACTAACAAAAAGAGAAAGGAAAAAGAAAGAAAGAAAGAAAGAAAGAAAATCTGTCCAAATTCTTCTGTGCGTTTTTTCAGTGAGAAATTAGTGCGATTTCATTAACTTTTCTTGAGCTTCTTATTAATGAAAGTCTGCAAAGGGTGTCTTTCTGTTAACTACAGCAATTATCTGATGGAGTAGTGGCCACTTGTAGTATTTTTTACCTGAAAACATAAGCTGGAAAATGATCAAATCTGGTTATGCATATCAGTTATTAAATTGTGCTCTGTACAGTTGGCATCTGGTGTCAATGGCAATGACGATGGATTCAAACTTTGGCAAAGTTTGGTGCGTCAGACAGACTTGACTGCTCAGTTGTGTTCCATAATGAGAGATGTTAGAAATGTACGTGGCAATACCCAGAAAAAGATCGAGAAGCTTAGACAGCTTCTTTCTGGTCTTTTAAGCGAACTTACATATTTTGAGGAGGTATCTCTTATTCTTCTTTCTATCTACCTTTCAACTCCTTTTACCCTATAATGGGAACTTAAATGTGATTTAGATTCTTACTATTTCATCTTCATGCATTTGGTTTATGTTGTTTAGCCGATACAGTCACCACTCTCTCCTGGTATCCTCATCACTGGTATTGAGCCTTCGGAGTCATCAATATTCAAAAGTGCACTTCATCCTTTGCGTTTAACTTTTCAAACAGCTAGTGGTGGAAGTTGCAAGATCATATTCAAGAAGGGAGATGACATTCGACAAGATCAATTGGTAATCAAACCTCTCTTTGATGCATTGATAATTGTTTTCTAGAGCTTTCACTTTCTGACTTTATGGAACTTTTTTCTTAAATGAAGTTTTATTAATTTATAAAGAATAAACCCTTGATTTTATGAGAAGTAAGAAGAAGCTTTAAATTATACTTGCCTTAGGTATCGATAGACTCTTCATTTATCTTTCTCGCTTTGTGCGTTGTAAGTTATCCTGGAGGTATGAATGAGCTTTCTTGGATTTCATAATTCTAAGTGTAATTGATGTGCCAGTAAGAGAAGCTGTTGGATATGCACGGCAAATATATTTCTAATGCCACATTTTTCTGTTATCAATAGGTTGTCCAAATGGTCTCTCTCATGGATTGATTACTGAAGGCGGAAAATCTAGATCTGTGCTTGACTCCATATAAGGTGCTTGCCACTGGACAAGATGAAGGCATGTTGGAATTTATACCATCTCGCTCTTTGGCACAAGTATCATATTGTAAAGGCTACTCATGCCCCTTTCCTCTTGCAGTTGAGTTAGCTGGCTTCAGAAATGGGTAGCTTAGTTCTTATAAACAAGATGAAAGTGCCAATGTCTGTCCTCTAGCAAGTTCAATCGCTATAATGGATTCATGATGAAATGGGTTGTTGTGCATATGAAAAAGCAAAGGAGAAGGTCCAGACTTTTCAAATAAAGTATCCCAGTTTTGTAATTTCTTTAGATGATTTATTTCAGTTCCCTGATTGTCTTTCTTTAGCAAAATGCACTAGGGAAGGTCATAGTTAGTGAAAGTGTTGCTTCACTTTTTACAGCTGTGATTTCATATCTAACATGGCTATTAAACGTTGCTCTTGGCGTGTACTGTTTATGAACTGGTAAGACATTTTTATTGCCGTGCAGATTCTCTCAGAGCACAGAAGCATCATAAGTTATATGCAGAAGTTTCATCCTGATGAGCATGGACCATTTGGAATTACAGCTACATATCTTGATACGTTTATTAAAAGCTGTGCTGGGTACTCTGTTATCACATATATACTTGGCATTGGAGACAGGTGATAGGAGAATACAATTATTATGTGCTGGTTTCCGTTACTTGTGATATTGACGTGTTAAAATTTCTTGCCGTAGTGCCTTTCCTTTTCAAATGCCAAAGTAGCCGTAGTGTTGGACCGGGTGCTATTTTTTTAAATAATGCTAATTTTGACTGTTTGATTTATATTTCTATTTGTTCCAACCAAAACAAAAAAGAAGATTTATATTTATTTATTCTCTTCCTATTTCTTGTCACTGTCGTTACCTCATCAAAATCTGACCTTGGGAAGAGTGAACTTGTGTCTTAAGTCTTCTCCTGTGTAGATATCCTTTGCTTGGCATGATATGTGGTGCTAGATGATCCTGATATGGTTTGTTCCTGTTAAATCAATGTCTCGAGTTTGAATTTCTTACGGATGCATGCAGAGGACTTCACGTGCGAAGAGGTTTCGTCCAAGCTTCTTTCCTCTTTTGCTTTCTTATTTTATATTTCATTTTTGTAAATCCTTCATGAGTCCGGCGAATATCCTCATCCAATTTAAACTCGAGACATTGATTTAACAATTCTCCACCTTGGCTCGATGTTTGAAGCCAAGTTATAGTGCTCATCATCCATGCTGCTCTCCCAACGCCCCGATGGGCGCTCACTCTCCACAGACGCCAATAGAGCTCAAGCAGAGTTTGAACTTCGCCAAAGGAACAGACTTAGTTATCATGTCTGCCGGGTTATCTGCTGTAGCAATCTTTTTGACAATAACATTACCCTTAGCTAAGACATCTTGGATGAAGTGATACCTGATGTTGATATGCTTTGTTCGCTCGTGATAAATTGGATTGTATGCCAAATATATCGTACCTTGGTTATCACAGTGTATGTCCACACTTTTCTGTTCTAACCCAAATCCGTGAGCAAACTTTGTAACCATATCGCCTCATTTGCTACAAAAATTAGTGCCATGTACTCTGCCTCAGTCGAAGACAAGGCAATATGATCCTGTAAGGACGCTTTCCAACTAATTGCACCACCTGCTAGCGTAAACACATACCTGCTAAAGATCTGCAATCATCCAAGTCACCGGCGTGATCCGAATCCACAAAACCAGTGGTCTCACTGCCATTGCTGTCCCTCCGGTATACTATACCCACGTCTGTTGTCCCCTTCAAATATCTAAGGATCCACTTCACAGCTTCCCAATAAGCTTTACCAAGACGCTTCATATAGCGACTAACCACACTCACAGCTTGTGAAATATCAGGCCTAGTGCATACCATAGCATACATAATACTACTCACGACATTAGAATAAGGAACACGGGACATATGCTCCTCCTCATTTCAGACTGCGGTGATAATTTATCTGAAAGTTTAAAGTGCTTCGCTAAAGGTGTACTTACAGATTTTGCCGACTGCATATTAAAACGTGCTACGATCTTCTCAATATTTTTTTTTTGAGATAGACGTAAAACTCCTACAGCTTTGTCACGCAAAATCTGCATACCCAAAATTTTCTTTGCAGCACCTCAATTTTTCATCTCAAATTCAGCATTTAACTGCCTCTTCAGTACATCAATATCAGACATATTTTTAGCTACTATCAGCATATCATCAACATATAAGAGTAGATAAATCAAAGAACCATTCTCCAATCTCTTATAGTAAACATATATGTCCATCTGACTTTTTGAATAATCTTGACTAGCCATAAAAGTATCAAAACGTTTATACCACTACCTAGGAGACTGTTTCAGCCCATACAAAGATTTCTTTAACAAGCAAACATGATCTTCCTTACCCGGAATAGCAAATCCCTCTGGTTGCCTCATGTAAATCTGCTCCTCCAACTCACCGTGAAGAAACGCAGTTTTTACGTCTAGCTGCTCTAACTTAAGATCCTATGAAGCATCTAAGGCAAATAAAACACGAATAGAAGTATGTCTTACCACAGGAGAAAACACCTCATTGTAGTCAATGCCCTCACGATGTGTATACCCCTTCGCCACAAGTCTCGCCTTATACCTCGCTGCCTCAACACCGGGAATGCCCTTTTTCCGTTTGAAGACCCATTTACTTCCGACAATCTTTTGGCTCTTGGGTACTTTGACCAGCTCCCATGTCTGATTTCGATGGAGAGATTCCATCTCTTCACTCATAGCCCCTAGCCACTGTGACGACTTCGAATTGACCATCGCCTCAGAATAAGACGAAAGCTCATCTGTCTCCACCTCATCACCTACAGTCAATGCATAAGCAATATCTGTATAACCATAACGTACCGGTGATTTAATTTGCCTTCTCTGTCTATCTGTGGCTATAGTTTGCTGCGGTTTTGCTGGTTGTTCACTATCACTGACTTCAGGAACCGCAGCTTCATCTGTAGTCTCAACTTCTGTTATCTTTAAGGTCTCCGGAGTCTCCACCTGAAGCTTCACCTAAAGCTCCACCTCACTAATGACACCATGATCTGTCTTATCTGCTGGTTGTGTCACAGAACTCCTCTGTGGAAGCATTGCAGTCTCGTCGAAGATCACATCTCTACTGATTAGAAAACCAGGTGATCTAGGATCAGTGCACTGCAGCCGGTAGCCTTTCACCCCACGTGCATAACCTAGAAATATGCACTTCTTCGACCTCGGCTCAAGCTTACCATCACTCGCATGAGCATACGTAGGACATCCGAATATACGTAATCCGGAGTAATCAATAGGTTTCCCCGACCAGACTTCCTTAGGAGTCTTCCACTCGATAGCAGACGATGGTGATCGATTTATCAGGTAACATGCCATGTTTACTGCTTCAGCCCAAAATTCCTTGCCAAGTCCTGCATGCGAAAGCATGCATCGAGCTCGCTCAAGCAAAGTTATATTCTTCCGTTCTGTCACACCATTTTGCTGTGGTGTCCCAGGTACTGTGTGGTGTCTCACAATACCTTCTTTCTCGCAGAACTCGGTAAAATCTTTACTACAGAACTCCATGCCATTATCGATTCTTAGGCACTTGATTTGTTTATCTGACTGCTTCTCAATCAATGCGTTAAATTTCTTGAACCGATCAAACACATCATATTTGTGCTTCAGAAAGTAAACCCATACATTCCTCGAATAATCGTCGATAAATGTCAGCATATATCGGGCACCTCCTTTCAAAGGAACCGAAGACGGGCCCTAGACGTCTGAGTGAATATATTCAACTGGTCGTTTGGTCGAATGAATAGCTGTAGTAAACTTAACATGATGCTGCTTCCCATAGATGCAGTGCTCACATAAGTCCAGCTTCCCTGTCTTCTGACCCTTCAACAACCCCTTTTCACTCAGCATCGTCATACATGCTTCACTCATGTGCCCCAAACGCATATGCCATAATTGAGTCAAGTCAGAATCTAACTCACCTGATGAAACTACAACGGTTCCGGTCACGGTCTCTCCCAGTAGATGATAGAGAGTATTCACTTTCTTCCCTTTCATCACTGTCATGGCACCTTGAGAGATCTTCAGTACTCCACATTCAGCGGTGTACCTACACCCGATGTCATCAAGTGTCCCCAGAGAAATAAGGTTCTTCTTGAGCTCTGATACATGCCTCACATTTGTCAATGTGCGAACCACCACATCGTGCATCCGGATCCAAATTGTCCCTATCCCCACAGCCTTACAGACTGCATTATTCCCCAAAAAAACCCTACCACCATCTGCAGTCTGGTAAGTAGTAAACCAGTTCTTATGAGGCGTCATATGATAAGAATATCCTGAATCTAGCACCCATTCGTCTCCTGACGAAGTAGCAGTCACACATAAGACAGCTTCTGCATTACTAGTGCTCCCCTCAGCAACGTTTGCCACACTGCTTGTGGCATTCTGCTTATCAACTTTATTCCTCCGCTTTGGACAATCTCTCCTGATGTGCCCCTCCTCGTGACACTCAAAGCACTTCACGCGTCCCTTGGACTTTCTATGGCATGATTTTGATATGCTTTTACCTCTGCTGCTACTAGGCTCTCGATGTTGTTCTCTATCCCGAATCGTTAGTGCTTGCACTGCTCCTTTGCCCAGACTGTCATCTCGCAACTTTCTCTGCCACTCCTTAGAGAATAAGGGGGACTTTACCTCTTCTGAGGTAATTGTAGTACGCCCCTACAACAGTGAATCAGTAAAGTGCTCCCATGACTCTAGTAAAGAGGCTAACAACATCATGCCATGTTCTTCATCATCAAGTATCTTACCGACGTTCTTCAGATCCAACATGAGTTTATTAAATTCATCTAGGTGGGTTCTGATAGATGTACCTTCAGTATATCTAAATTGAAACATCTTCTTCAACATGTATAAGCGATTGTTCAAACCTTTCTTCACATAGAGTGCTTGAAGTTTTGCCCATAATGCTGTGGCATCCTTCTCCTCAGCAACCTCTATTAAGACCTCATCCGTCAAATTTAACAGGATTATGCTCTTTGCTTTTTCAATCAGCTCTACCCTTTCAGAGGTTTTCATGATAATAGGCAACTCATCTTCACCATCCAGTGCCTTGGCCAAACCTTGTGTTGTCAATAAAGCTCGCATCTTGATGCTCCATAACACAAAGTTGTTGCTCCCATCAAACTTCTCAATCTCAGATTTCCTCTCAGACATAATTGCAATAATAGAATTTCTAGATAATAATCAGACAAGCAAAAGCCCCAAATCACAATCAAGAAATCCAACCTAGCTCTGATACCAATTGCTCTTCGCACGTGAAGTCCTCTGCATGCATTCGTAAGAAATTCAAAAGGGGAGTTGGTGGGCCCAGGTCAATTGTTTGACCTTTGGGCTCACATTTTCTTCAGCGAGGCGGTTTAAAATAATTGTTGGGATATAATATGCGGAATTACCAGGATCTTGCAATTTACGTCAACGCGAAATCACCGGAGAAAATAAATGAGAAAAATAAGGACAGCAGAAATTTATGTGGTTCGGTCCGAGTATCGGTACCTACGTCCACGAGGAGAGCCGGCAGCAAATAATTCACTAAAATCGGAGAATCAGAGTTTACAATCGCTTAATCGCTCAAGTGTTTCCCACACCTAGATTTAACCCCAAACCCTAAGTGTTTATAAATAACAACTACAAATGCAGAGAACCTGAGGAGCCGCGAGAAGAAATAAAAAGGCTGCACGTCCGCGCCGTTCCACCCATACGAGAAAAAAGAGTAGCCGCGTGAAGCTTGAAGTGATATGCAATTTCGTATGTACGCAAACCGGGCGTACGTAGAGCGTTGTGTTTGAGCTTGAACGTGCGGTAATTTTGTACCATGAGTTTATATCCAATTGAGTTGTTATTTATAAATACTTAGGGTTTGGGGTTAAATTTAGGTGTGGGAAACACTTGAGCGATTAAGCGATTGTAAACTCTGATTCTCCGATTTTAGTGAATTATTTGCTGCTGGCTCTCCCCGTGGACATAGGTACCGATACTCGAACCGAACCAGGTGTCCTTATTTTTCTCGTTTATTTTTTCCGGTGATTTCGCGTTGACGTAAATTGCAAGATCCTGGTAATTCCGCATATTATATCCCAACAGTTCCAACAGGAGAAGTTCCAATCCTTTTTCTTTCTGTGAACTATACCATCTACAAGAAATCTTTGATCATGACGTTATTGATTATGTCTAACAATAATTCCATTTAATTAGAGCATGATGCTTGAAGATTGGCAGACCTCCTTCAGAATACACATCACCATAAGTAGTTTGTCGGGCGGTATCTCGTCCAACTCCACATGTCTAATCCTGATTGTAGCCTTTGTCTCTGTGATACCGTTATGTTTTCTGAGTTGATTTATTTGTTTCCAAACTATCGAACACTTATGATATTACTCTTTCTGGTATATAGACACCTGGACAGCCTTCTTCTCAGGGACGATGGACATCTATTCCACGTGGAATTTAGTTTTATTCTTGGCCGAGATCCTAAGCCATTTCCACCCCCAATGAAACTCTGCAAAGAAATGGTGGAACAGAGGGGTAGCTTACTCTCTGATCTTATTTAATATCAGAGTACATTGCCAATGTACAAATAGCATTTTCATTCTGTAAAAATTATAAGAATTGGGCAATATAGTTGATGTCCTGATGGTAATGGGCAACATTTTTCTTCTACAGCCAGTACTATACAAGATTCAAGACATATTGTTGTGAAGCATACAACATTCTTCGGAAATCTAGTAACCTAATTTTGAACCTTTTCCATTTGATGGCGGGTTCCAACATCCCTGACATCGCTTCTGATCCTGAAAAAGGAACCCTTAAGGTGAGATAAATTTCTATGCATTAACTTTCCGTCCGGAGAGAAAGTTTTGCATTTAGTCACGACTGAGATTATCCATCCATGCTTACAGCTTCAGGAGAAGTTCAATTTAGACCTGGACGATGAAGCCTGCATACATTTCTTTCAGGGTCTCATCACAGAGTGTTAGGGCCTGTTTGATAAGCATCCAAACAGTGCCTGATTTTGATTTTTTGTTCCCAGAATCAGTTTGGGACGAGAATCGCGTTTGGTAAAATTTTTGGGAGGAATTGAAATATATAAAGTCCCACAATTCTCTACCATGGATCTGCATTGGCGATTTTAATGAAATCCTATACAACTGGGAAAAAGTTGGAGGAAGATTAGCTGAGTATCACAGAATGGCAGCATTTAAACAAATTGTGAATGAGTGTTCTTTTATGGAATTAGAGGGAAAAGGCTGCGCGTTTACATGGGCAAACAACCGGGGAGGAGATGAATTTATAAAAGAAAAACTTGATAGAGTCCTATGTACCATTGATTGGCGGGTTTCCTTCCCAGAAGCTTTAGTATTTACCCTTCCAGCAATAGGTTCAGATCACTGCCCATTATTAGTATCATTTATGGCTGAAAGGAGGAAGAGAAACAGGTACTTTAAGTTTGAAGCTTTCTGGTTGGAAGATCAGGAATATGAGGAAAAAGTAAATATGGTGCTGAATGATCCTGAAGTGAAAAATCTAAGCTGGGGGGGCACAGATTCAGAAAATTACGACTTCTTTGGAGGTATGGAGCAAAAAATTTTCCAATGCCCAGACTCAAATCAGAGATTTGAAAAGAGAACTTGAAGCCATAACAAATAATCAAAAGGCTGAGCATGATAGAAAGAGGGTACAAGAGGTAAAAGGAAAAATAGAACTGTTATGGAAGCAAGAAGAAATGTTCTGGGGGATGAGATTGAGAGTTTCATGGCTGAAATGGGGGGATAGGAACTCTAAATAATTTCATGCTACCACAATTCAGCGCAGGCAAAGAAACAGAATATCTATGCTCCAAGTTTCCAGTGGAGAGTGGACCCAGGATGAAGGAAAATTGAAAGCAGAAACTTTAGCTTTTTTCACAGATTTGTATACCTCGGTGGGACCTCGTAATATCCAACCCATCATCGACCAATGCCCTATTATGGTGTCGGAAGAAATGAACACAGCTCTAACAGCAAAAATTATGCTACAGGAAGTCAAAGATGCAGTCTTTCAACTCGGTGCACTTAAAGCCCCAGGACCAGATGGACTCAATGGTTAGTTTTATCAGCATCACTGGAAAGATATTCAGGCAGACATTATGGCAATGATAGAAGACTTCTTGGAGACAAAATGCCTAAATCCGAATATGAACAGAACACACATTGCACTTGTCCCTAAAGCTCCAAACCCAGAAAAATTAGACCAATTCCGACCGATCAGCCTTTGTAACTTTTCCTATAAAATTATCTCAAAAGTGCTGGCAAATCGTCTTAAGATATGGCTTCCTGATTTGATTGAAATAGAGCAGAGCGCTTTTGTTAGTGGAAGGCAGATACAAGACAACATCCTCATAGTTCAAGAGGTCCTTCACCAACTTAGAATTAGGAAAAGAAAGAAGAAATTCCAAGCTGTGCTCAAACTAGACATGAAGAAGGCCTATGATAGAGTCGAATGGGACTTCCTTGAAGCTTGTATGAAGAAAATGGGTTTTAGCACTACATGGGTAACTTGGATCATGCAATGTGTCACAACCACCTCATTCAGTGTGAAATTAAATGGAGACTACCTACCTTATTTTCAACCAGCTCGAGGTATTCGACAAGGAGACCCTTTATCCCCTTACCTTTTCATACTTATGGCGAATGTCTTATCCCTAATGATGAAAAAAGCAGTTGAGGAGGAAAGACTAAAAGGTATTAAACTAAACAGCCATTGCCCTACTTTATCGCACTTACTGTATGCAGATGACTCTATCTTCTTTTTAGATGGAAAGATTAGTGAATGCCAAAATCTAGCATAGGTGCTGAATCAATATTGTGTAGCTACTGGGCAACTAGTGAATTTGAACAAATCAGGGATCCTTTTTAGTGCGGATTGTCCCCAGAATTTAAGGAGAAATATGGCAGGGGAGCTGCGAGTCCCAGAGATCGACAAAACAGGGAAATATTTGGGTATCCCCTTTGATTGGGGTAGCTCAAAAAAACAGATGTTTGCATGGATTTTGGCCCGGGTAAATATGAAGCTCGAAGGATGGAAGGAAAACTTGCTGTCCAAAGTAGGAAAGGAAGTCCTCTTGAAAGCAGTAGTTCAGGCTATCCCACAATACGCAATGTCGATATTTAAAATCCCAGTATCTATTTGCAAAGCAATCGAACAAAAGATAGCCTCCTTTTGGTGGAAAAACAATGAAAGGAAAGCTGGAATTCATTGGAAAAGTTGGAATCTAATGAAAATGAGGAAAGACAGTGGAGGTATGGGTTTCAGAGACCTTATTACATTCAACAAAGCTATGCTAGGAAAGCAAGCATGGCGTCTAGCGGAAAACTCTCCTACACTATGGATCCAACTTCTCAAAGGCTTATATTTCCCTAATACAGATTTCTGGCATGCAAAACCGGGGCAAAAAGCTTCATGGGGATGGAGAAGTCTCCTAATTGGGAGGGAAGCTATCGCAGAAACGACCCAATGGACAATGGGTGACAGACAATCAGTCAGAATATGACAAGATAAATGGCTAAAGCGGGGCACACTAATCAGACCCACTAATAAAGAAGACCCTGAGCATGTTAACGAGTTAATTGATCAGCAGACTGGCTCATGGAAAGAAGATATAGTACAAAACACTTTTGAAGACAGCATTGCAAATGAAATATTGGCAATTCCCATCCCGGCTACAAGTGAAAAAGACAAACTCGTGTGGACAGCAACAACATCAGGCAACTACACAGTCAAAAGTGGGTATAACCAGCTAAGGCGAGCAGAGATCACTTTAGCACACAATGAAGCATCAACTTCATACCAGAAGCCCAGAGAATTATGGTGCAAGATCTGGAAATTGCGGACTTTCCCGAAAATAAAAATTTTTATGTGGATCCTTTGTCAAAATGCGCTCCCTACGTCAGAGAACTTAAGTAGAAAGAAGATTGCACCTGAGTCGACTTGCCAGATCTGTAAAAAAAACCCCGAAACAGAGGAACATCTGTTTTTGCTATGCTCTTGGACAACCAAGATTTGGTCAGATCCACGCATTAGTATACCAGTTCAAAGAAAGGGCCTAACAAGCATAGATCGGTGGATTCTTAACTACAAGAGAGCCTTACTAGAAGCACCATCCCTTGAGCAAGTTGCAGAACTACTATGGTTTATATGGAAAGCAAGAAACGAGGCCATTTTCAGAAGGAAAGCGCTGGATCCGCAGAGTCACCTCGGAAGCCCTCGCAAAGCATCAAGAATTAAAAATCTGGAACTCCAAACAGGAAGTGCGTGAGGAGAGAGACCGTACCTGCACGTTGAACTGGAACCCCCCTGCACCGAAATCTTTAAAGATCAACGTTGATGGAAGTTTCAGAGTGGGCAAATTAAGGGGTGCAATTGCTGGTGTATGCAGGGACGCGGATGGAGTTCTGGTCGGAGGGTTCGCACGCCAAGTTCGAGTGCAATATGCACTCCAAGCTGAAACCCTAGCTCTGCTCGAAGGGATGAAGCTCGCGCACGAATGGGAGAAGGGGAAAGGTAAAAGTGAAAGTACAATTGTCGAATCTGACTCCTCTGTTGCAGTTCACGCTCTGTTGGGGGAAGGACAAATACCGTGGGACATAGCAGCGCAAATTGAGAGGGGCCGGGCCGCTTTGTCTTCTTCGCCTCACATAAGAATCAACCACTGCTTTAGAGAACGAAACAAAACTGTCGATTGGGTTGTTAAAGCCCAGCTCGACTATCGCCTCCCGAACAACTGGGTTTCGAACCCACCCCAACCACTGTTTGATTTTCTTTGTTCTGATGCCATATGTTATATGTTCTCTACTTAAGTTGAAATGAAATGCAGCTCTTTCGACCAAAAAAAAAAAAAACTCTTCCGGCATTTAGCCCTGAAGTACGTAAAGCATAAGAACTAAAAATATTGCAACTCTTGATAATGGCCCGAAGAATTGCCCCCCTTTTTTGGTCATACAAAGATATCCCGTTTAAGTTGGGAAAATTGTCCAAAACATCCTAAACTTATTGTACTTCTACTAATTCAATCATAAACTTTTCAATTTTGCCAGTTTAATTATAAACATTTTCACTTCTTACCAATTGAGTGCATTCGGCCATTTTGGCCAAAAATTACTGACGTAAACGGTTGGTGCTAACATGGTGCTTTTTAATAATATTTTAATTTTTTTAATGGTTTTTTCTCTTTTTTTATTCACTTTATTTCCTTTTTATTTGGGGGATTTTTGGATCTAAGGCCGATAAGAGCCGGTGTGCAAGCCCTCACTTAGAAATGGAGGAGGGCCATGATGCCCTCGCTAGATCTTGCTAGGCGAGGGCTTGGTAGCCTTTTCTGGCCCCAAGCCCTCACTTGGCCAGATTTGAGAGGCGTTGTGACCCTAGTTGTTTCTAGGCGAGCCCATATGCCTCTGCTTTTGCCGATGAGGGCATTGCAGCCCTTGCCCAAGTTGAGGAGGGTCACCTTCCTTCACTCGTGGCCGACGAGCCCTCCCCCCCCCCCAAAAAGTGCCACTTTAGTGCCAGCTGTCCATATTAGTAATTTCCAGCCAAAATTGGCTAGATAAACTTTATTGATAAGAACTAAAACTGTTTATGATTGAATTGACAAAATTGAAAGGTTTGGAATTAAATTGGCAAAAGTGCAATAGGCTTAGGACTTTTTAGATAATTTTCCCTATTTAAATTGTATTTCATCTCCTCAATTTGTTTTTGGTCAGGAATTTTATCTCCTCAGCTAACGAGCCTTTAAGACTACAAATCATTTAGAAACATCAATGAATTTCAAAGAAAAAGCATGACAACTTTCACACAAGGGAGATCTTTAAACGATCTTATTAATCTTTTTTTTTTGTCAAAATTTGACGGTGAATTTTACACATTACGATAAGATGAATTTATTGCAATTTCAAATGACAATTTCTGTATTTTAGGCTCTGATCGTTTCGCGGAAAATAATTTCCAGGAAAATATTTTATGAATTTCAAGAATTTGTTTCACAAAAAATGAACTAATTATGAAAAATATTTTCCACCAAGGAAAAAAAAGTTTTCTAAAAGAGGGGAAAGTGTTTTTCACTTTTCAAATTGGGGATAACATTTTCCTTACTTGCTCTTTTTTGTCTTACACCCTATAAGCCCCCTTCTTTCTTGTTTTCTTTTTTAATAATTAGAATTTTAAATTCTTTTTTTTTTCTTTTCTTTTTTTTTTCTTTTTTTTTCTTATTCCTTTTATTTTTTTCCACCTTTTTTGGCCGGTCGCTAGCATGGCTACGATCGGCGACTGGCCATAGACGAGCCTTGAGCTTGCCCGAGGCCGATGAGCTCGAGGCTTACACTCGCCGATCTCTGGTGACCAACGAGCTTGAGGCCTGCCACTTGCCGCTGGTTGCTAGCTAGATCGGAGAGTGCAAGCCTCTGGCTTGCGGATCTGGTGAGGCCAGAGGTCGGCAAGCTCAAGCTAGTTGCTTGCCGCTCGCTCGCGAAAGCTGGCCTTTGGCCAATCACCAGCTATCGCCGAGGCTGGTGACTGGCCAAGAAGAAGAAGATAAAAATAAAGAAAATAAAAAGAATAATTAAAAAGTTAATATTTTAAAAATAATTTAAAAATTGATTTAAAAATAAAATAATAATAAAAATATTGAAAAAAAAAGGACATAGAGAAAAAGATTTTCCTTACTAAGCACTTCATTTTCAAGTTTTACATGAACATTGAAAATAATGATATTTTCCTGAAAAATGACTTTCTAAAAATATTTTCTAAAAACGCTACATTTTCTGTGAAACAAATGGAGCCTTAAATTTTAATATAATTGCAACCAATACTTCAATTCCCTTGTAAAGCATTACAAGGGCTTTGTAGAAGGTGAAGTACTACAGGAAAAACACAAAAATAAGAAAGATTTCCTAAAGTTCGGACTAGAGTATTAGTTCAACCTCCTAAATGACAGGTGCTGGACATAGAGTTCGTATTATCGGACAAATAACGTTTCAAGGGAAAAAAAAGAATTAAAAAAAGAAAAAAAAACGTGGGAATCTCGTCGAATCAGAGATAGATCAAGAAAAGTCTAAGAACCGGAAGTACACCAAGCTAAACTGATCAGAGTGCAACTGGGAAGATAAGCAATCTGAGCACACGAAGACAAGGGACACGACAGATGATTGAGAATTTGTTTTGACAAATAAATTGTCAAATCAGATTCCAAAGTCACATGTTCATGAGAGCTGATCCTTTGTTTCGAAGCTAAAGCAACATCAATCGAGCTTTGATATCCTAAATGGAGCACAATCTCAAATGCACGTCACTGGACTCTGGCGACTTGACGCAAGAAAAAATTTCCAAATTCGCTTCAGACAACCTCCTCACCATTCAACAATAAAATAAACTGCGATAACATCCCAACCTCGCAAAACATTGATTGCGAGACTTCCAACCGCAGTGGATACATCCATTTCAAGTGAACTCTAGCTGCAGCTTCCAACAGTAAGAACCTTCTGTCAACCGAACAAAGCTTAGTAAGCAAACTTCGATTGGCTTTACTGTTGAACTAAAGCTGTAAAACCTGTCAGCATAACATGTAGGAGTGAGAATTTCACATAACCAAATCAGTGCCAATCCATTTCTAACAGTCTTCCAAGCATCAGCAGTAGATACAGAGACAATTTGAGGAAGCTGTGCCAGACAATAGTATATTCCAAGGCAGCATTAACTTGAAAAATTCCATTCAAATGACGGAAGGCCACACCCATTCAAATTGGCAGAAAACAGCTTTCGCTGTAGCATAATGATCCAAACCAGAATCACAAACAACTTTCTTTGAATAAAGACCAGAAGAACCTCTATGCGAGTGCCAATCATGATACTAATTTGAAATGCATTCGTCCAAATTATTGGGCACTAAATCAAACTAATTGGCTAGGCTTTCAGTATTTAAGAAACCTCTTAAGTTATGAATAGTTTCAGCTCTGCAGAGCCTCTGTTGAATGTAATCAGGGAACTAGGATAACAATATGCGAGTGTCCTCTACTGTTCGAAGGATCCATTGTCAGCATTTGGAGGAGTCCAAAAACATCAAGTTCCTGGTCCTTTGATGATATTTCGTTTGTCAAACTCAGTATTAATTTTCCTTTTGAACTCTTTCAATCTAGCTTATAGACATCCAACATCGTCAATCACAGAAGCTTTGATCAAGTTAATATAGTGAATTCAACTTAAGTTGCCTGCTTTTGTGGGCTATAGTATTATACTTTTCCTTATCATTATATGCTATTCATATATCAGAACGAATGCAAGACAGTTTTCAAATGGCATATAGGATAAAGGAAAGTTTCTTCCGGAAACTTACGGAAATGCTTTCGATGTTTTCTTTTCAACAAGTAAATGCACTAATAACAGCTTATGCATAAGGCATTTAGTGTGCAGTACAGTCGATTATGTCAGAAGACATTCTTTTTCATACCCGCCATCCTGGTTAATTGCCTGACTCATGTTTAGGTAAATGACAAATGGCATTACTAACTCTACAATCATTAAGAAGTATTATTTGGGCTAATATTTTATTTACCTTGGACGTTTAGGTATATCCTGGATTCAAAACAGATGAACACAGATTCATAGTTACCAAAATTAAAGTTGTAATTTTCTCGATTGATCCAAATAGTTCACAATGGTTTTGCTTCTAGCATGTTCGCTAGTTTATTTATGACCACATCACTAGGAGAACAGTCTGTTCTCTCATTTAGCATTTCTCCACCCATACTATTACCTTAATAAGCTAATACAGACAAGTTTGTGAGAAAAAATGTATGGAGCACAATGGTTGGACAAATTTTCGTCCCAAGTCAGTAGCATATGCATTCTAAGTGATGCCCTCTCAAAATGGTCCTTTTGCACCATAAGTTCATTCTTATGTAGAAATAAGCTCCCCACCAACACCTCCTTCAACTATTGTAAAATTATTTTATCTAACTAATGAAACTATTTCCCATATCCCATGTTCTTTGTCCTTCAATTATCCTAGTCTATCCCTTGTCCATCCTCTACAAAATATACCATATACTTGCACACGTCAC
Organism: Eucalyptus pauciflora; assembly: GCA_007663325.1. Taxonomy (NCBI): domain Eukaryota; kingdom Viridiplantae; phylum Streptophyta; class Magnoliopsida; order Myrtales; family Myrtaceae; genus Eucalyptus; species Eucalyptus pauciflora. Next base: position 1,083,329 of record VMYD01000114.1, on the reverse strand, counting down.
TAATAAAAAACTATAACTAATACATCAAACACACGCTTCCGCAAACATCCAACAGAAACATGCAGTCATGAATTGCATGGTGAACTTAAAGCAAACTAAAACCCCAATTTAGAAGGATCTCCATACAGGGTCCATCACTTAGCATTTCTCAACCTATATGATTATCTTTGACATGCTACTAAGTGCCTGCATACATCAATTTTAATCAGTAACTCCAGCATTCCATAATCAAGCAAACACGGAGAATCTTTATTTTTTTTGCATAGGATGAAGAATCTTACCAGGAGAATAATGACAAATGATGCACTTAGAAAGCCTTTTGATCTCTTCCCATTATGGCCTGATGAGAAGAAACAATTGCCAAAGCATCACATTAACTTCCTTGAACATCTCCCTCGGATTCCTTGAATTCAAGCAAGAAAAATAATGACATTGTCAACCAGGAAATACTTTGACCAAAAAAACCAGGAAATACTAATGAGAGTGCAATAAATCTTAAAAGGAATTGCAAACAGGAAATACAAAAGAAAATCTGGAGATAGATCCCAAAAGAGAAAAGGTAGCTTACCTATTTTATTTACCTTTGTTAGGAAATATGGATTATCTCAACTATTCAGACTCATCCGAGTCATCTTCTCAAATGACTCATCCGAGCCATCTTCTCCAAATTTTATAGTTCCATGATCTGAGACAAATGGCTCTTTTCCATAATTTTGATAAAGCTGGGTTCCAGATAATTCTGGTATTGTTTTGAGTGAGTTGCATCTAGAAATGTCCAATTCCAACTAGTTGCTGCAATTTCCCGAGCCCCCAAAGTTCAGTCAGTTTCTTGCAATTTTGCACTATTAGACTAACCAAGTTAGTACATAATGACAAATTGGGCAAGATCTCAATCGAGGAACATCCCGAGACATCAATATGTTCTAGAGATGTCCGCTCCTCAAGGCCCGGGATCTCCCAAGGTTCATGACAATTCGACAGGAACAATTTCTGTAAATTATGAAAATTCGACAAGTTTAATGATTTTGCTAAGGACTTGCAATCCTCAATCCATGAACTTGTGCAGGATGGGAATCTCTGTAGGCTCTGAACATCATGAAGCTTGTCACAGTAGTTGAGCCTTCCAAAACTTTGATTCCGAGACTTCCAACTGCAGTGTATACATCTATTCCCAGCCAACTCTGACTTCAGCTCCCAAAAGTAAGAACCTCTGAGTTCTTTATCAACCCAACAAAGTTTAGCAGGCAAACATCAAATGGCTTTACTGATGAATCAAAGCTGTAAAACCTGTCAGCATAGCAGAAAGGAGTGAGAGTTCACATTTGACCAAGTCATATGATCGTAAGTATTGAGTGAATATCACTAACCAAGTCTGTGCCAATTCATTTCACAGCTCCTGCTTCTAACATTCTTTCAAGCATCATTAGTACATAAAGAGCCCATTTAAAGAATATGTACCAGATAATACTATCATCGATGGCAGCATTAAATTGAAAAATTCCTCTCAAATGACAGAGGGCCACACCCATTCAACTTCACAAATTACAGCTTGGGCTGTAGCATGAAGACAACCTGAATCACAAACAAATCTCTTCAAATAAAGACCCGAAAGACCTCCATGCAAGTGCCAATTATGATGCACATTAAAAACACAATCGTCCAAATCATAGGGCACGATATCAAACTAGACTAGACTTAGTATTTTAGAAACCTTTTAAGTTACGGATTGATTCAGCTGTGCAAAGCTCCTGTTCAATTACATTGGAGCAATGTGGAATAACAATATGCGAATATCCTTTACCATTCGAAGGATGCATTGTCAGCATTTGAAGAAGTTCAAGAAACATCGAGTTCCAGGTCCATTGATGATTTTGTTTCTTTAGAAGTGTCTTTAGAAACTCTTAAAAAAATTTCAGCATTTACATCACAACCAGTGGAATGATAACCAAATAATGCCAATGAATGAAACAAAATTAATCAGCAAACTATGTAATAATAATTCCAAAAATTTTGCGATTTTTTTTCCTTATGAACTCAGTCAATCCAACTAATAGACATCTAACATTATCAACCATAAAAGCTTTGATCAAGTTAGTAAAGTGAATTCAACTTAAGTTGCTTGCTTTTGTGGGATATGATTTGATTTTTCTCCTTGTCATTACGTGCTATTCATATGTCAGAATAAATGCGAACAGTTTTTAAACGGTGTATGGGATGAAGGAAAGTATCCACGGGAAAATTGGAAATGCTTTTGGTGTTTTTCTTTTCAGCAACTAAATGCACTAATAAGAGCTTATGGATTGTTTGGCAGTGCAGTCGACTATGTCAAAACTCGTTCATATCTGCCATCTCGATTATTTGCTTGACTCAAGTTCAGGTAAATGACAGACGGCATCACTAACTGTAGAAACATCAGGAATTATTCTTTGGGCTAAGCTATTATTTGCCTTGGACTTTTAGGTTCATCCAGGATCAAAATAAATGGACATGGATTCATTGTCAGCAAAATTCGGGTTGCAATTATCTCAATCGATCCAAATAGTTCACCATGGCTTTGCTTCTGGCCTGTTTGCTGGCTTATTCACGACCACACCAGATAGGAGTCTGTTCTTGCATTTAGCGTTTCTTGACCAATACAATTACTTTAATCAGCTAAAGCAGACAATTCTATGAAATAAAATGTGTGGATTGTAAGGGATGCCTCTCAACATGTTTCTTTTGCACCGTAAATTCATTCATAAGCGTAACTTAGAAATATGCAGTCATGAATTGCGTGGTGAGAACAGAGCAAACTAAAACCTCACATTAGAAGGACCTCCATATAGCGTCCTTCATTTAGCATTTGTAGACCTATACGATTACCATTGGCATCCTATCGAATGCCCACATACATCAGTTTTTATTCAGTAATTAAAGCATTCCATAGTCAATCAGACAAGGAGAATCTTTATTTTTTGCATAGGATGAAGAATCTTACCCAAAGACTGATGACAATGATGCACCGCTACTGGCATGATGAGCAGAAGCATTTTGTCAAAGCACACTTTAACTTCCATGCACACCTCCTTCGGAGTCCTTAAATTCAAGTAAGAAAACAATAACACCGTCAACCAGGAAAAAACTAATAAAAAGGTAATAAATCTTAAAAGAAATTGCAAACGGGAAATAAAAGTGAAAATTGTGCAATAGATCCCGAAGAGTAAATTAGCTTACCTGCTTTATGTAATTCTGTTAGGAAATGTGGATCATCTCAACTAATCTAACTCACATCAGTCGTCTTCTTCAAATTCTATTGTTCCCTGGTTGAGTCAGATGGCTTTTTCTCTTAATTCGGTAAAGCCGCATTCCAAATTACTCTTGTATTGTTCGAGTGACTTGCATCAAGAAATGTCCAATTTCACTAGTTGCTCCAAATTATCGAACCCTCATAGTTCAGTCAGTTTCTTGCAATTTTTCACAACCAAACTGAGGCAGTTGAGAGCAAAATTTCGTAAGATCTCAATCGACAAACATCTTGAGATAGCAACACCTTCTAAGGATGTCAACAAACATCGATATCCAGTATTTGCAAGAACTCCGACTTATCAAGGCTTTGGATTCAAATTCAGTTTTCACAATTTTTGGAAGATCTAGCATTTCAATTGAAGAACTTTGAAGCTTTTGACAGCTATTTGGACAAGGGCAAGCCTCTTAAGCCATTAAACAAGGTAGACCCATAGGTATCCAGCTTTTTCAAGAGCTCCAACTTTTCGTAACCTTCAATATCAACTAAAGATTTGCAAAATCTAGCTTTTAATATCTTCAGACTTTTAGATTTCGAAAGGTCCAACCTTTCAATTGAACACTCAGAGATGTGTAGCTTCTCCAAGAACTCCAACTTATCGAGACCTTGAATTTCTTTTAAACTTACACATGATCGAATATCTAAAATCTTCAGATGCAGACTTTTAGATTTCGAAAGGTCCAACCTTTCAATTGAACACTCATAGATGTGTAGCTCCTCCAAGAACTCCAACTTATCGAGACCTTGAATTTCTTTTAAACTTACACATGATCGAATATATAAAATCTTCAAATGCAGACTTTTAGATTTCGAAAGGTCCAATCTTTCAATTGAACACTTAGAGATGTGTAGCTCCTCCAAGAACTCCAACTTATCGAGACCTTGAATTTCTTTTAAACTTACACATGATCGAATATATAAAATCTTCAGATGCAGACTTTTAGATTTCGAAAGGTCCAACCTTTCAATTGAACACTTAGAGATGTGTAGCTCCTCCAAGAACTCCAACTTATCGAGACCTTGAATTTCTTTTAAACTTACACATGACTGAATATCTAAAATCTTCAGATGCAGACTTTTAGATTTCGAAAGGTCCAACCTTTCAATTGAACACTCATAGATGTGTAGCTCCTCCAAGAACTCCAACTTATCAAGACCTTGAATTTCTTTTAAACTTACACATGACTCAATATCTAAAATCTTCAGATGCAGACTTTTAGATTTCGAAAGGTCCAACCTTTCAATTGAACACTCATAGATGTGTAGCTCCTCCAAGAACTCCAACTTATTGAGACCTTGAATTTCTTTTAAACTTACACATGATCGAATTTCTAAAATCTTAAGCAGACTTTTAGATTTCGAAAGGTCCAACCTTTCAATTGAACACTTAGAGATGTGTAGCTCCTCCAAGAACTCCAACTTATCGAGACCTTGAATTTCTTTTAAACTTACACATGACTCAATATCTAAAATCTTCAGATGCAGACTTTTAGATCTCGAAAGGTCCAACCTTTCAATTGAACACTCAGAGATGTGTAGCTCCTCCAAGAACTCCAACTTATCGAGACCTTGAATTTCTTTTAAACTTACACATGATCGAATTTCTAAAATCTTCAGATGCAGACTTTTAGATTTAGAAAGGTCCAACCTTTCAATTGAACACTCATAGATGTGTAGCTCCTCCAAGAACTCCAACTTATCGAGACCTTGAATTTCTTTTAAACTTTTACAAAATCGAATACCTAAAATCTTAAGATGCCGACTTTTAGATTTCGAAAGGTCCAACCTTTCAATTGGACAACAAGAGATGTGTAGCTCCTCCAAGAACTCCAACTTATCGAGACCTTGAATTTCTTTTGACTGTAAACACGCATGCGTATTTAAAATCTTCAGATGCTCGAGTTTTGAAAGGTCTAGCCTTCTAAGTAAAGAAGAGCTCCTGATGATCAAGATTTCCAAACATTTCAATTTGTCAAGACCTCGAACCTCAAGTAAACTTTTGCACTCATCGATAGATAATTTTCTCACACGGTTTGACTGTGAAACATCCAGTGTATGCATAAGCTCGCAGTCCTCGATTTTTAACTCTAAGAGAGTGTTTAGGGATATTGATAATTTTGATTCTTCAACATCTGTTAGTTGGGAATATTCTGAAAGCTCTGATAATGTTGATGGAAGCTCCGTGATACACCCAAGAAATTTGCAGTGAAGAAGTTGTAGTTCCTCGAGATGGGGTAGGTGGGAAAGTGAAGGCAGGCTGCGATTTTGACATGTGACGCGCAAATATATCAAGCTGGATGGAAGCTCCGGTGGCAATTGAAGCTTCTTGCAACCCTCAAGATCAAGGTGTTGCAGGGAAGAAAGATTACGAATGCTGTCTGGTATTTTCTCTCCCAAACTTGGACAATATGCAGCATTCAAAACTCGAAGCTTTCTCAACCTTCCAATATCATAGGGTAATTCCTTTATCCGAGTCCTACATATGTTCAAAAATTCTAGATTCTGTAGAGCCCCTATGCTGTCTGGTAATTCTTCTACTTGAGTCCAACCAATATTCATAATTTTTAGTTTCTTCAAAGCCCCTATGCTGTCTGGTACTTTAGAGAAGCCTCGACATCCCTCTAGAAGAAGTTCCTCCAACGCTTCTAATTTACCCAATTCTGTTGGCAACTCCTTGAGGAGCCAACATTCCGTCAAGTCTAAGCGTACCAGATTCTTCATGTTTCCAATCGAAGAGTCAATTTGCTCTAGTTTACTACAATTTCGGAGGATTAGAACCTCTAAATTCTTAAAAGCTGTGAGGAAGAAAGTTCGTTTCAAATTTGTAAATGTAAGGTCGAGAAATTTTAGCTTCTCTGCCATCTGAGTTAAAAAAAGAAAAGAAAATTGTCATGGGGTTAGCCGAGAGTGATTATGACTCAAAAGAGAGTGGAAAAAAAGAGGCTTGTGCTTCCATCTTACCCTCATAAAACTCCATCCTCGCCATTCATCTGGAATGTTGCTCCTAGACAAATCGAGCACAGCTAACTCCTTCAAATGAAAATTGTTCGCTTCAAAAGTTGGGGAATTTGGCTTCCATCGAAGCCATCTTAAGTTCTCAAGTGAATTCTTAAAATCCCCACTAAAATTTTCCCCACCAACGTCAAGGAACCTTAAACTTGTTAAATTCTTCAATTGTTCATCCGTGTAGATACCGTCAACTTCCTCAGCTGCAAAGAACCCTAAACTTGTCATTTTCTCCCGTCGTCTGTGTGCGTAGTAACTGTCAAGCATGGCGTCACTTTCGATGGACCCTGTGTAGAAATAATTTCTAAGACAAATGGCTTGAATCTTTTCTGTTCCCTGTAAATAAGAATCAATGTTCATTTTTACTGTTTATATCCAACTAAAGTAATCTAATATCATTTGCTCATATTGCTAATAACATGCAACGATTTCTTCAAGAGACTAGCAAAGTGAAAATATAATTTTCTTTTTTGGTCCCTGAGCAGTATCTATAGAAGGCCAATAAACTGAAGGATGTCAACTTCGGTTTTGAAATTTGGCCATGAGCAATAGCAACTTAAGAAGATCTATTGGCTCTTATAGGTAAATTCTTTACAACTTATAAATCCTCTTCTTTCCTTACTGTAGCTTCATGACAATACTCGTTAGGATGCACGGGATTAAATTAAATGACAATGTGCAAGATCAAAAGTTGATTTGATCACTAATGAAAGGAATACATTTTCTCTCTCTGTAATTTTCATAATAGATGTCCAAATGAACTCCAATCAACATAGACACGTGGTTGTTGTAATACTAGTGACAATTGGGAAAAACAACCTAGTTTTATGGTGCATTTGTTTCGTGAAAAATAAATGATTTGAAAAATATTTTCTAAAAATAATCATTTTTATCACTTAAAATAATTAGTCAATGAAAAATGTTTTCATTATTGATAACAATTTATGTTTAAATATTTTCGTGGACAATGAAAAATATTTTTTGTTCATTTATTTTTGTAAGTGATACAAGTGATTATTTTTAGGAATTTTTTTTTCAAATAATTCATTTTTCACGAAATAAACACTCTCTTATTATAAAGAAATTTTAATGTCATGAATTCCTTCTTTTCTTTTTTGTTTTTTTTTCTTATGCATAAAATTCTTGCATATTAGTAAAAAATAACATATACTTGTCTTTTTTTTTTTACCAAAAAAAAACATATACTTGTCTTTATTTTATCCGTTGGAACAATAAAAAATTATAAGTAACAAAACTTGTGATATCAATAACTAAAATAACACATCCTATGTGATTTATCATCTTATTACTAGTAACTTCTAATATTACTAATAATTATTTTCTAATCATAAGTGACCAAGATAATGATGTTAATTTTAGATATGATATACGTACCTTAATATTTTAGAATGAGTTATAAGTTACTATAGATTGCAATTTGATGTATTATATAGATCGATCATGATTATAAACAATTGCATTATTCAAGTACAATGTATATAAATTTAATTATTAGAAATGAAAAGTCATATCTGAATTTTGAATACTGAAGGTATTCTTCGTTACATGGAATAGCTTAATTCCTTGGCCCCCTAGGAAGTCCTGATCTTGAAGAATAGCTATTTCTGATTTATTTTTAAAACGAAATAATACTGAAGAATATCAATTAGTTTGTATGGAGATGCTCCCTGAGATTCTTCTAGCCGGTGGTGGGGCCGTTCTTTTGTCCTCACCCCCGAGGTTGGCAAGTTTCTTGACTTGAGGCTTGGCTCCAAATTTAGTAATTTAAGTATAAAAAACAAATAAAAATAAGTTGCCTTGACTTGAGCAAACAAAGAATTATTCCCTCGTTTTTGTCTGAAAATTTTTGTCTTCGCATAACGATTTAGTATTACAAATCCAACCAGATGACCTCCGTTGAAAAACAAATATTATGGCATTGAAGTTATTCTCTCTTATCTAGAATAATTTTAAGACAAACATTAAAACCAATTGTTTCATCAGAATGGACTAGAAATAAACTAGCTATTACTGCGAACCAAATGTGCAACAAGCTTTCACCAAGAAAGATCACTTTTGTAAGAAGTTGAGAAGTCATAAAAGAATTCATGGAATTCCCAATCCATTGCAGTTACTCCGAGCCAAAAAATTTCTCATTGTACTAAAGAATGTTGTACAAGATTTCATGGATACGCGGAGGACATTGACATAGATAGTGGAGAAGACATTAGATCTCAACATTTAAACGGAACTCAAAAAGGAAAGCAACCTCCGAGAGAATTAATCATACTCAAATTAGTCATTTTTTTTAATAAACATCCCTCTCAAAAATATCAAAAAATCCTATCTGTCATCAAAATTCTTCGTTTTCAAGTGTGTAATTTTTTCACCTTCAATAATCCATCGATAGAGTTCGAGTATACTCATGGCCAAATCCCAGGAAAAGCCTAACTTTTTGTATCGGGACAAAAGCAACACAATCTCTCAAATACTTGAAAAAGACTCTGATCATTTTCACCTAGGACTAAAAACACAACCTTTCGAACGTATCCATATGTATATATAAACAGCCATTTACCCGTGGAGCAAAAACTGACTGCTATTTTTGTCCCACTAGTGAAAGTTTAAGCTTTTCTTGGAAAAGTTTGAAAGGTCGTGTTATTTTCATCCCACATGCAAAAGATTTGGGCTACTTCTTAGGGAATTCTAAGATTGTAATATTGTTGTACCAGGTGCAGAAGGTTGTTTTTTTCCCCTTAATTGGCCGTATACTCACTAATATGCAAGGAGTGAGTTATTTATGTGTTTCAATTATGCTTTAGATGTCTTTCATTTTGGTTTCGTTTGTAAGTCGTCTCAGTGCTCTTGTCCATGCTTCGCACTTCGCATGGGTTTTGTTTTGTTTTGTTTTTTATTTTTTATTTTTTATTTTTTTAATCGAAGTTGATTGTATTTTAAGATAATCCAGAAGTAAACTTAAAAAAAGATCTTGCATCACTTTTATCAAAACCACTTTGATTTCAACTTATAATAGTACCATAAATGAAAAATGAAAATGAATCCAGCAAAAATGCTGAAATTCGTTGTAAAATTTAGTTATACCATTATATTTAGATATAAATTATAAATAAGTGTCCTTTCCATTATCGATTATGGTATAATGACTGAATTTCATAAGAAATGCGGGTATGGTTACTCATATTATATTAATTCAAACACCCAGAGATTAGGATGCTATGATTTATATATCCTAAATAATTATGGATTATAAAAGTGTAGTCAAGTTATATATTGCATCTGTCAAGGACGTAACTGTATCGATAATAGAAAGTCAAGATCTTTTCAATATAGAACACCCCTATCAAGTATCTAATAAATTTAAAAACACCTCATTCTTGGAGATAACTTCAGAATATACTTTTGTTTAACAAAATTCTCAGATAAGTTGCAATTCTTACTAAGAGAGAGCAGCCTCCTACTTGCTAAGCATGTCAGTGAAACGATACAAAGGCAGTAATATTAGAAGATTCTCTATTCATTAGAGCAAGCAGTAAGCAGAGGACCAACATCAGTCTTACAATAGAACATGGTCTAACAGAGCAAAAGAAGAGAAACGGTTACCTTATTTCCTTCTACCACTTTCAGGGCTTCTTCGGGGTCCCATAACCTGCTACGATGTTGAGGTTCCTGCTGGTTTTCCTCGCGAACAATTTTCCTACCAAAATCTCTCAATTGGTCGTGCATTTTGAGCTCATCATTATCTCCAATTTTTATCAATGACATAAGTCTCAGGACTTCAATTCCCTCCTCTGGGAAAAATTTACAAGCGTCCCACATGTAGGATGCAGTTCTTCTGTCGGTTCCAATTAAAAAACAAGCAATATCCAGAAATATTTGTTGTTGTCCATAGTCTAATGCTTTGTAACTTATCATGAAACTTGCTTGCACTTCCTGAGGCGGCATTTCTTTTAGCTTTTCAAGTGTACCTTTCCATAGCGATAACGGTTTTCCGAACAAAAATGAACCTAATACCTCAAGAGATAAGGGAAGCCCTTTGATGGTGGATACAACTTTACGAGCGATTTCCTCAAGTTCACTTGGAGGATAATCCCTTCGAAATGCATGTCTACTTAATAGAATCAAAGAATGATCCATATCCAATTCTTCATGTGCATAGTCATAGTTCACCCTAGCATAGTCAAGAATAGACTTTTTTCTAGTGGTAATAAAAATCCTACTTCCCGAAGAAAACCAATTATGATTTCCGGCTAAAGCCTTTAATTGATTATAATCATCTATGTCATCGAGAAGAATGAGGACTTTCTTACTCTTAAACATTGATGAGATGAATCTAATTCCTTCATCCATAGTACAAACTTTCTTTTTTTCCCTCAATATATCTAAGATTAATTGGTTCTGCAAGTACACAAGGCCCTTTTGCTTACATGACTCCCTAACATCTACAATGAAGCTTCGATGCTCAAATTTATTGATGAGCTTGTTGTAGATAGTTTTAGCAAGAGTTGTTTTACCAATACCTCCCATTCCATGGATGCCAACAAATACAGTAGCATTAGAATTATCATCCACAAATTTCATAACCTTCTTCACAGGACTATCAAGTCCGACCAAATTCTCAGGAAGAACCAACTCAAATTCTTTCTTTAGCTCAATCAATACTTTTTGGACAACCATTTTCACCAATTTTCCTTCATACCTGTCATATGTAGCGAGAGTTCAAATCGTGGCAACAGCAATTTTATGTTGTATATCTAATGAAGACACAACAATTAATAAATTTGGGGATAAATAGAGAAATTTTAAGAGTTTTTTTATGCCAGACCTCCATATATTATCTTATAAGCTAAGACAAAAGTTGGAAACGCTGGTGATTGCTTCGCATAGCATGTCGCATTCCATTATTACTCTGAAATAATCTAATGAGTTAGAAGAAACTTGAGGTTATTGTTAATGAATCTTGAAGATTGTACATATAATGGATTTGAATCAAATTTTAACCTTCTTGTCTGTTAAAGATATTAAGGATGACATGGACGTGACTTCAAACACTTTGAATAAGCAAAAATCCAATAAGCCAACCCGGTGTAAAAATTTAGCCACCAATTAATAAATTAATCATCAATTTTTACGTAAGAGATATTTGGGTCTTGTAATATCAATCCTGAAAGTCGTTCATAGTTCAATATTGTAAACAACTTGAATATAATTGAGGGGAAATCTCTTGATTTGCCCAATTCTACACGCCTGCAAGTTTCTACTCGTGCAATGAATTCAGTATCATACTAGATTCGTGTTCTCATCAATTTTCATTGTGTCAAGGGATGATAACGTGTTGTACTTCTTTTTTCCTTTAGTATTCTACAATAATAATTTATTTAATATTGACTGGGAAGAATAAGAATATTTTTTTTTCCCGAAGATAAAAGCATTACTTCAATCTAATAACATTGGTCAAATGATGTGTTGAAGATAGGGAAATGCATTGAAAGTTATTTAAACATAAATATAATAAAGATAACCTATTTTTTTCTTTTTTTAAATTTACCATCATTATACGTAACCAATGAAATCTTTCTTTAAAAAAAATAGTTTTTATAGCAACTATTTAACAACAGTGATGATTGAATAAATGTAAATTGGGAAGATAAAGAACTATGGCTTTGATAATCACCATGCACGGTAAATGATATTATGAGATTTAATAGGCACCGCCAATAAGTAACACTATTAATCTCAAATGAGCATATCATTAGAAAAGTTTAAGATGAAGTATGTTGCTTATACTATAAACCTGAAAGAAAAATGGAACAATGTTGCAAAATCTTTGTATATAGGAGTAACAAATCATTTCACAAATCTATAATTGGGTCGATCATTAAAGTTGAAAACTAAAAAGAGAACAACTTATGGATCTTACTGCTTTCTTCTTATTAGAAAAAAAAAAATTAAAATGAAGCAGGTAGGAATCAGAACAAACGAGTAAACACCCACAAAAAGTAAAAGAAAGTGGATAATGCTTTGGTGAAAAAATGAATTACCCTTTAGCTTCGAATCCTTTCAAGGAACTAACTTGAATGAGTGATTGCTTCCATTTCTCCATAATTATTTGGCGGAAATGCCTCTCACGTGTACGAAATGCCTTTCCAAAATCATTTCTTTGGTATCGCACGTGAGACGGTTCCACTTTGTAGAATATAGGCAACACTATACACCTTGGGTTATTGTTCTTGCACTTCATCATTTCATCCAGTTCATCGAGGCACCATTTGCTTGAACCATAATTCATGGAGAGAATGGGGATCAGAATCTTACTATTCCTGATGGCTGCCAAAAGATCTGGGCCGATCTTCTCGCCTAGGCGGAGCTCCTCATCGTCTCTGAAAACCCGAATTCCAGCATCATCAAGACTGTTATAGAGGTGATCGGTGAAGCCATCCCGAGTATCTGGGCCTCTAAAACTCAAGAACACATCATAGTAATTTCCGGTTGGTGTGGTTGACGAACTAGATGCGATGGAATTGATCTCTGTTGGTGTAGTATCAGCATCTTTTGCATTGCTATGTGCAATATTTTGCTTATTACAGAGAAAATAGAACGCGAGTCCGAAGAGAAGGATCGGTACCACAAGCACGGCGAAGAAATTCCCAAAGATGAGAGGATGCATTTCTTCTTTGCTCACACTCTGCCCTCACATTTTCAGTTTGAAGCAGAAGAAAACCAAAACGCCTCTCAGAAAATACGAAATGTCTTCTTATTGCCGATTGTTTAATTATGGCAATCTTTTTTTAAATTGGTTTGATTTATGTAATTGAACCAGCTGGCAAGCAATTTCCATCACACCCTTTTTAGAGCCATCACCTCACAAGACGCCTATGCCACTTGGAATCCCAAATCAAAGCATCAGAAGAAAGAAGCCGACTTACACAACAAATGGCAACCCCCGAAAGCCCGGTGTTCTCAAAATCAACATAGATGCATCTTTCGGGTCTACTTGCACAGAAACATCACAGTTAAACTCAAATCAAGAGGTCTCATTGCACAGAATTGCAGATCTTTCAGCATCAACCCCGGAACCAAAATCAACGAGCGAAGACGTTCAAGACTCGTTCCCCAACTCCTACACCTCCTTCTCCCCAACACTTGATATTATCAGGGACGGAAGTTGAAGAAGACCAGCTCCACCTGCATGAAAACATACAATCAGCTAGCTCAACTCACAACCCAGAAGCCTCAGCCATATCGCAAACAATGACCAACTCGGATGTTGGTAACCGGGTGATGATGGAACAGCCACACAACATGGCATCTGAAGTATTTCAAATACCCATGGGCCTAGCTACGGCAAAGAAGAAGAAAGGTGAAAACAGCAACAAATCTGCCTTATCTCTAACCCATGGGTTGCCCAGACGAGCAAATCAGACAACAAATAACAAGCAAGACCCAAATAATGCCCCCTTTGATAAAGAACTAAGTTCATATAGTAGCTACAACGCAGAGCAAAGAGTGAGGCCAGATCTGAATTTGAAAGAAGGCGAAGGAGCGAAAAATCAGCAAAGCAACCCAGATCTGAACAGAGAAGAAACTGGTGGGATCTCAGGCACCTTGCAGCGACATCTCCATCAAAACGAAGCTGCGTTGCGACCCAGTAGGGATGCCGAGACAAATGCTTCTTCCAAATACAAAGAAAAGAATAAATATTCGCTGGATCCGTCCAGCATTCTTCAAATAGATGTGGATGCCGTAGATTGGGAGGAAACCGAAATTGCCTCTGTGCCTGGCACGTCTGACGTTGGAGACAAGGGGAAGACAACTCAGCTAAAAGGAAATCTTGAAGATGGACAAGAACAGAGATCGACCCCAGAGCAGCACAGGGAGGAATATGACTCTTTTACCGGATCTCAAAACCGACTCCCCCCCTCACAGCAGCTGTAGCGTCACTAGCGTGTATTTGCAGGGACGATCTAGGAAGAATTATTGATGGTTTTACAAAATCTGTGGAGGCTAGATCGGCTGGTAATGGATCTGATTGAAACTCTAGATTTTATCTCATTGAAGCTGGCCCCGAATAGAACTGAAAAAGAGATAATTATACACTCTGACCGTAGCACAATGGTGAAGGGGATTCTCACTTCAAAGACTATTAGTTGGGAAGTACAACCACTATTGGACCGGGCAAAGCAGAAATTGGAAAAGATGTCAGGTCTTACAATAGCTCACTATAGTCGAACCACAAATAAGGTAGCTGACTAGTAGATGTGGCAAATAGGTGGGTCAGGTCGAAAATGGATTGAACCATATTCGACCTATGTAACCCGTTTTGACTTATATTCTTGTAGTGTAAATTTAATAACCTATACCTGATCTGACCCGTATCCAACCTATATTCAACCCGTATCGTATTGCTAAAATCTATTTATTGTTAAAATATTTTTATGTAATACAAATTTTTTAAAAAAATTTATGCAATACAAATTTAATGGAAAATTTTCTTTACCAAAAAAGAATTTAATGGAAAATTTTTATAATTCTTTTTAAAATATTTTTAAAAAATCGAATTTTTAATTTTTATTTATTTTTTAAAATATATTATTTATTTTTTAAAATATAATTTTTCTTTTTCTTTTTCTTTTTTTCTTTTTTTCTTTTCTCTTTTCCCTTTTTTTTTTCTTCTCTTTCGACCGGCCGCCGGGCACGACGACGGTCGGTGACTGGCCATAGGCGAGCTCGAGCCTCGCCGACGATCGACGAGGCTCGACCGGCGAGGCTCGAGCTTGTTGGCGTCGGGCGGGGCCTCGGCCTCGCCGATCCGGCGAGATTGAGCCTTTGCCCAATGCCGGCGAGCTCGAGCCTTGCCAAATCCAGCGAGGCTCGACCTTGCCGATGACTAGCAAGGCCTGTCGCCAACCGACGGCCGGCCGCCAATGAGGAATGAAGAAAAATAAAGAAAAAAGAAAAAAAATTTAAATATGAAAAATAATTATAATTTTGATTTCTTATTAAAAAATATTTTTTAAAAATTAAAAAAGACCAAGGATTTAAACTTTAAAATGGGTTTCCTTATAACCCATTTAGACTATTTCTTTTTATATTTTACATTCACTGACCAATTTTTTACCTATATTTAACTTTCACTTGACCCATTTCCAACCCATATTTAACATTTACTTGACCAATTTTTGACTCATATTCAACTTTCACTTTACCTATATATGACTCATTTTACTAAAAATGGGTCATAATATGGGTTTTTGACCCATATTGCCAGCTCTACTGATTAGCTAAAGCCCATTGACTGGATTGCTTAGTGGGAATTGGGTTAATAACCTCTCTTCAGTTCTTTTGGATCTTTTGCATGTTGATGCTACTGTTTGTATTTGCTAAAAACGTTTCCTATTAATGCATTTTACTTTGCTCGTTCAAAAAAAAAAAAAAACAGCTGACAAGCGAAATCGTACCAATAATTCAGACTTGTCTACATACAAATTAGTAATTCATTGGCCGGAAGCCAAAGTGCACAAGACCCAAAGCGAGGAAAGTTACTCGAGGACCTCGAGTTAATGCGATGCTTGTCTCGGAATTTCATTTCTGTCCCCTCTCTAGGTGGCTCGGTCCCACCATTTCTTATTTCGAATTAGTGACTGGATCCTACCATTCTTTTTTTCCACTCTTCTCTCGATTTAATTAGGGCTAATTGTTTACCGGGCCTCTAAACCTTCCCCATTTTTGGGACCAAAAATCGGATCGACTGCTCATGAACCGAAAGATCCAATGGAAACAGTGATAAACCAGTTTCCCCCTCCCCTTTAAAATCAAATATTTGCTCTTTACCTGCAAAAAGACCTAAATGTTACAAAAATCGTGTTAACATCACACACTTGACAAATACTATACTTAATTTTAACTAGAAGGCCGAGAAAGGCATGCTTTAGTTGAAGCATTAATTGGCTTTTATTCACAACCCCTCTTATGGTCTCTGCATGATTGTTGGAAGTGGGACTATTGTCATTTGCATGGAAGGCTGGACACAACAATAGAGATAAGTAAAGAGTTTCATATCGAATGGACACGTAAAGATTGTAAGAGGAGTTGTGCATAAAAGCCAAGCTATACTCTAACCAAAGTATGCCTTTCTCTGCTTTTTGTCTAAATATTTGCATCTTAACAATGTTCAGAAAATTTTTGATAATTAAGAGTTAAAATTTTATCTTTAATAATTTTGAAGAAATAAAATTAAAATTTTTTTAAAAATAATTTGTCCAGTCTAGATGGTTCAATCTCTAAAATCCGAAATTGAACCAATATCACAGTTCAAACTTTAGGAAACTAACAATAAGACCGGCATCCCCAAGGATTGGACCGAATCAGTCTAGGTGATTCCTATTACTCATCCCTAAACATAATTGTGAAATTACCAATTAATTATTATTATTATTTTGTAGATGTCAACTTATGGATTTCATTTAGTCAAATTTATTGATTGTATCATGTCTTAATTTATCCGAAGCCGAATCAACTAACCATAATTTTTAATTCTTTCCCCCAAAAGTTTTTTGCTGGGTTTAGTTTAGCGATTTCAATCCCCCTTAAACACCTGTGATATATAATATGTTTTCCTTCAAATATTTATAGAAATTATCAAATAGAGCGGATATGTGCAGTCTTAATTCATTTTGATTTACTATAGCTTTATATTATATACTTAGATATAAATGTGTGTGATTACTATTAGAGAACGAGGGTAATAAATATGTCCAATGGGTTTTACTTACCACTCAAAATATTCCTAAGCATATTATTCTCATAACTAACAATTCATATAATATACAATCTACTCTACAATGTAATAAAAAAAATATACATGATATTGTCATTTGGCTCAGTTGGTGCAAGTATGTGAATTTGTCTAGAGGTCGTCGGCTACTAGGTAAGGCTAGCCTTGCCAGCTACAGGAGAAGGTAGCCTTGTTTGCAGTAGACAAGGTTGACCTCACTTGAGAAAGGCAAGGCTAGCCTTTGGTTGCGATGATTTGGGCAAGGCTTGCTCGTGGAATGCGAGGCTGTTCTCACCTAGACCATTGTGACCGCAGGAGAGGCTAACCTTGCCAATTGCCAGTGAGTTGTAGGGGAAGGTGGCCATGGCTTTGCTAGTTGCAGGTGAGGCCACCTTCACCCATTGCCAATGAGCTCTAGGGACCTTACCAGCCACAATGAAAAAAAGATAGAAAAAAGAAGAAAAGGAAAAATAAAATTCAAAATTCAAAAAATATTAACAAATTAAAATAATTATCTATATAAACTTTGGTTGTGTCATGTAGAATGGCTGGTATCCACGTCAGCGATTTTTGGTCACAATTGGTCGGTTGATTGCATTGGTAAATTGTTAAAATGGTAAGGACTAAACTGGTCAAATTAAAAGATTTAAGGCTGAATTTATACAAATGCAATAAGTTTAAGACCATTTTTATAATTAGCCCAGATATGAAATGCTTTCTTGTTGCCCATTATCTCTTTATAAGTTTTATTGATCTTATTGAACCCGTTGTCAACCGGAATCACACTGATGATTCAAACTTGTGAAGCTAGATATAAATCAGTAACTCACTGACCGGAACAGTGACCACACGCTACACTATCTTCAGGACAATAATGACGGCATGCTTCTAACGGGGGCATGCTTCTAGGGGTCGCACCGTTGAACTTTCCTTTTCTTTTGTTAATTTATTTTCCATCGCGAAAGGTATTTTGCTGAATATATCTATGCTCTCGATCCCACTGAGGAATTTAGAGTTCTCATCCCTGTTAGATATTATAGTGTCAAATAGATAACTTGATTTTCACTATATAAAATTGTTGTATTATCCTCGATCACTTATGCTAATATTATGTTACTAACAAATGAAGGATCATAAGATCAACATTCATTAATAATATATATATATATATATATGTATACATATGTATACATATGTACATATGTATTTCATTTTGTATCCAAGTACAATAAGAAGAATTTTTTCTTTGCCCTGACTCTGCCCTTAATCCCTCCTTCAAGTCTTAGAAGGAAAATAAAATGCCTTTTCTCCTTTTACTTTATTCTTGAAAACATGAAAGAGCAATTGTACGTGTCACGTAGCAACATTTTGTAGACTTGGTAAGATTTTCTTTTCAAAGGTAAAAGGCATGGTAAGTTATGATCACAAATGCCGCAAAAAAGTGTGTACTTGCAAAAGTCTTGATCTAAATCGGAGAGCAATCGTTTCATAAGTCTTAGTTTGATGGGGAAAAATTGCATATAAAGTCTTTGGATAGAAACTCTAAATTCATCTATTGAACTTTCCTCAAATCTATGACGGGGGCATCCTCCTATAATGCCTAAATTAACCTGATAAAAATGAAATGTCAAGACATTTTCCAAGAAAATTAAGATTCCCCAACATTTTAATGCAAAACTGATAGTTCATATTTACTGGGATAGAGTTGAAAATTCAACAAGTGGAAATCAAGATTCTCTAAATTATTAGGCTAAAGAGTTCTGGAAAATTCTCCTTTTCCGAAGATGAGCCTTTTAAATAAAATGAGAACTGTCCAAATGTTCATGCTAATATAGAATCTATTTCCATAAATCTATTTCCATAAATCTATTTATTCACTTGCTAAATGATAAATTATGATTGGCTCCTATCACTTAATAAATCAATTTCAGTATATTTACTAACATTACTCGTAAATAACTTAATCGTAATCGTTAGCTTCAAATGATGGAAATCATTTGCTCAACGAGCTGTGCAAATCTTTTTTGACAGAATTGATAATCAACTCACCGGTATGATGACTCGTAGTATAAAACCATTTCCTGTGGACCTTGACCGTCATTCACGGCGAAATTGGCTCGAGGAATTCTGGGGGGAAGAATGTGAACAAGCAAAGTGATAATGAAAAGAAGCAAAGCCGGAAAACGATCCTATCATGGAAAAGAATATGCTTTAGCGTGCCTTTTTCTTGTCGGCAACATTTTAGTCAAAAGATTCCCTCATGAGGATGGATTTCGGTGGCAAGAATCATTAATGCACCAAACTGTTTTTTTTTTTTTTTGACCCAGAGAACCCTGCATGGCCAGCAGCCGGAGGTAAACCACTGGGGGCGACACTACTAGCCACCACACACGTGCCACCGGGTAAGTCGCCAAGAGTCTCAAAGCCAACCTTTTTGCAACTTGCGTTGCAGGAGCTTCGAACACTAGACCTTCTCAATGGAAGTCTAGCGCCTACCCAGCAACCACGGCGGGTGATTTAATGCGCCATCCTGTTGTCCCCTTCTTTTCCTGTGCTGCCAGGAATTTCTTTTCATAATCAAAAATTTATAAAAAAATTGTCATGTGGACATGTACTATTATTACTTTCTTTACTCTCGTTGCGACTATAATTCATCGCCCTTAAAAGTAATTGCCCCTTATTGCCAACGGGCCCGCCTCTCAGTATAGGGGTTTGTTAATATACATGTTAGGAAAAGCATTTTGCAAACTTTGGCTATTCAAAGCCAGTGACTTCTAAAGATAATGCATGAGTATGATGAGTCAAATTCAGATTTTGAGAGAGAGAGAGTTTCTTGTGCAATTGCGGGTGTAATATAGAAACTGATAAGTCATGGTCAAATTCAGCTTTCGTGGCCTGGCTTCTTTCTACTGGTTCATCAATAATTTCAGTTCTATTTCTGCACCAATTACTGAATGGATAAAGGGAAGAGTTTTTGACTCTTAAAGAAAATCATTGAAACTTCAGAGTTTTAGCACTACCAAACTTCGATTGTTGGGAAAATACTGCTTCGATTGGGTAGAACAATGAAGACGGATCTTTGAGTACTCGAGTCGGACTTTGAGGCGTGATATCACTTTCTTTAAGGATTTATTTGCCCCACAAAGTTGCTAATGGTCACCGGCAAAATATCCTCCAGGATACAACAAAGTCTCAATTTGAGAATACTAGATAGCAATTCTAGTATTTCTCCAGGATCTCTCTAGGAAACAATTGAAAGAATGGCTGTCGTTTTTTTCAGAAAGAAACTCGAAGAGAAGAAAAGATAACCAGACTTCTTTCTCAATCTGACAAGTATATATATATAAACTAGTCTTAGAAAACGAAGACAACTCTTCGTGAAAAGTTGCGAAATGAAAAAACACATCCTTTCGAAATTTGTTCAATAGAACAAAGGTGTCTATTCGTAAGAAATTAAAACCGAACCAATGCAACCCTTCGTGAAAGGTTGCAAACCGAACGGGTATCATATGCAAATGAAAAGACACGAATAAATTCGGAATAATAATTAATAATTATTTATTTATTTATTTAATAAATAAAATTTCGAATTTTCATTTTATATTTTATTTTTCGAGAATTCTCAAAACAAAATAAAATAAATAATAGAGGGATTAGTGCTAATTAAACCGCGGACGCGCAAGCGTGCTAAGTGCGCCTAATAATCGCGCCAAAATCGCGCACCCGCACGCGGGTATGGTGGGGTCTAGCCCCACCCAATCATTACTTTAAATGTATAAAGTAAATCCCACACTTTTAAACTGGTTTACTTTTTCCCACCTTTCCCATGTGGGACAAGGTAAAAGGCACTCATTTTTGTTTTAACAAACAAAACTCCAACATCGATTTGGTTTTTGAGGTTCATTGCGATTCTTTCAATGTCGGTTCTGGTGCTCTTCTCAATCAAGTAGGCCGAGCCATGGGCCTTTTTCAGTGAAAAACTAAACGATCCTAAGCTGAAGTATTCTACCTATGACAAGGAGTTTTATGCCGTAGTGCGTGCTCTCAAGCATTGGAGCCGCTATCTGCGAACAAAAGAGCTTGTTTTGTACTTTGACTGGCACCTAGGCACTTGAAACTCTCAGCATAAGCTTAATCGCAAACATGCAGGTTGGAGTGAATTTCTACAATCCTTTTCGCTTCTCCTCAAACGTAAATATGATACTCAAAATCGAGTAGCAGATGCTAAGCTGCGGACAGACGCTTCTCTCTACTATGCAAATCAAGATTGTTGGATTTGAAGTGGTGAGAGATTTATATGAAGAGGGCTTGGATTTATCGGAAATATGGAAATTAACTCTTGATATTTCACATGGACAGTTTCATCGTGAAGGTGGTTTTTCTATTCAAAGGCAATCAGTGGGGTGTTCTCACCTCGATAATTGAGTATTCTTGAAGCTCATGATGGCGGAGTAACTGGTCATTTTGGTCGTGACAAAACAATGGCGCTGGTTAGAGAGAATTTTCATTGACTAAACATGGGAAAAAGAATATATTAAGCGTCATATTAAGCGATGCAAATTCCGCATCGTAAAATCTGGAGGCCAACCGTAGTTGTCGTTACCTATTCATCAAGCGCCCCAGGAAGATCTCCGTATGTGGACTTTGACTTGGTTTTTCCAAAGATCCTATGAAACAAGGATTCGGCCATGGTTATGGTTGCTTGATTTTCTAATTTGCACAATCCTCATGAAACACTTATGTGGAAATTACCAAAAAAATTATAAACCTATCGCAAGTGCCAGTTTAGTCTTAAATATTTTTCTTTTGCTAATTGTGTCCTAAATCTTCATATGTGTCAATTCAATTCATTCAGTCAATTTTGGCCGAAAATCGCTAACATGAATGCTAGCCATCTTATGTGACGCGATTGGCGATGATGTTGACATTTTTAATAATATTTTAATAATTTTTTTTGTTTTATTTCTTTTTTCCTTGTGTTTCTTTTGTTTCTCATTTTTTTTTCTTCTTCCATTGCTTCTAGTGACTGGCCAGAGGTGAGGTCAAACTTGCCAACCACTAGTGAGGCCAACCTCGCTATCTCTAGGCAAGACAAGGACTCACCTAATTGGCCTCGCTCCCTCGCCTCTGATCAGTCGCCGAGGTCTGGTGACTGACTGTAGGAAGAAGGAAGGGAAGAAGAAAAAATAAAGAGAATGAAAAGAAAAAAAAGGAAAAAGAAAAGAATAAATAAATCAATCAATCAATCAAAAAAATATCAAAATATTATTAAAAAATGACCACCTTAGTGTTGGCCGTGCCATGTAGGACGCTGGTATCTACGTCAGCGATTTCCGGCCAAAATTGGCCGGATGGACTGAATTAGCATAAATTCAAAAGGTTTAGAACTCAATTAGCCAAAAAAGAGCTTTATGACTGAATTGACACAATTACAATAGATTTATCAGCTTTTTAGTAATTCTCCTCAATACTTGTCGCAGAGCTTTATTTTAGTGAAGTTGTGCGCCTACATGAGATTCCAAAGACAACCATCCTTTTATTATGATGTTAAGTTATTGAGTCATTTCTAGCGCACACTATGGCGGAAAATGCGGACCAAACTTCAATTTAGTTCTGCTAGCCATCCTCAAATCAATGCAAATTTCAAGCAATGAGATTTGCTACTGGCTCAAGCAGAGTTTGTAGTACGGTATGGAATGCATCTTGTAGGTCCTTTGGATCTAATATCACTACTAACTAAGCATCACTTTAGGGAGATGCTGAAGAAAGGTATAAGGAAATCAAACAGTTACTTGAGAAAGTAAGGAAGAGAATTTTGAAGCAAACTAACAAGCATCACCATCCAAAACTATGATTTTTAATTTGAGTTAAAAATGATTTCCACATTGTCGTCATGCATTTTGTAACTATTTTGTTCTCAGAAACAATTTATACTCAAAAATAGTTTTTTTCTAATTTTGTTCTCTAAATGAGTTTCTGAGTATTCAAAAACGTTTGATAATTGTCCAAAATTTTTACTACCTAAATAAAAATGTGGTTGGTATGACCTTCAAATTTTTTTTTGTGACTTAGAGTTTCTTTTAATTTTTAAATAATATTATTACATTTTTTTCCTTTTTCCTTCTCTTCTTCTTCCTCTAGTTGGTTGCTGGTCATGACAATGGCCAACGATCAACCAGAGGTTGCCGGCCTCGGGAGAACCCCCTGGCGAGGTTGACCTCGCAACAGCTAGGTGAGGCTCTGGTGAGGTCACTGGACCTCGTTTGGCCAGTCGCTTGCCATCACTATGGCCGGCGACTAGCTAAGGAAAGAAGAAGAGGAAGAGAAAAAGAAAGAAAAGAAAAAGAAGAAAACATAAAAATAAAAATAAAAATGGTTTGGGCTTGATTGTGGAGTTGTTCTCGAAAACAAAAAGTAATTTTTTTTTTTTTATTTCTTAATTCTATTCCAAATCTATTTTTAGGAACAAAAACATTACCAAAAATATTTCTTTTTTTTTTTAATTCCGTAAAACAAAAAAATAATAATATAGAATTAAGCACTATTTGTCACATTCCAAATAGGCCTTAAGTCATCTCCTTGAGCATATGGTTCTTTGTGAGTTTTGGAGCACGTTAATGATAATGCCAACAAAATTAAACTTCTTTGAGAGTATGGCATTTTTGTTACTTCCAATGTTGTTGATCTATCGTTTTATCATCAAGATAATGAGGTTGATGAAGTTAGCCTTGAGGAACCAAGGAACAATGATACCGGGAATATTTCAAATCTTTATTTGAAGATTTTCTCTTATTATTAGAAAACAGGGATAAATATAGGGTTGTCGTGACCTTTCCTTTTTAGGAAATGGATAATGGATTACTAAACTTACATCTAACTCAGGTTCTCTCAAGTCCATATAAATTTACAACTTTTGAGTCTATTTCAACGTGAAATTTTAGCTATTCAAAAGTCGTCACTAATCAATTTTTGATGAGTTAATTAGGGTCTGTTTGTTAACTTGCCCAACAGTGAAAATTTCTATTCTTTTGTTTCTCGGAATAGATTTGGAATAGAAATGCGTTTGGTAAAATTTTTATTTATGGGAACAAATTTCTATTTTTCTTTTTTATCATTGAAGTAGATTTGGAATAGAATCGAGAAGTAGAAAAAAAGTTGATTCTTTGTTCCCAGGAACAATTCTAGAATCAAATCAACTTATTTTTCATTTTTTCTCTTCTTTCTTCTTATTTTTCTTCCCTCTCTCTTGTTCTTCAAGTGCTGCCGCCGCCGCCATTGTCATCTGCCACCGCTGCTGCCCACCACCGTTGGTTGCTGATGAGCTCGCCAGAGGCTCACCAAGCCAGGGTGAGGTCTGGCGAGCTCGTTGGAGGCTCACCCAACCACCGATGAGCCTTCCCTGGCCTGGCAAGGCTCAGCCCAGCCATGGTTGGGCAAGGCTCGACCTTGCTAGGCCATCGCGAGGTCGGCCTCACCTTGGCCGATGGTTGGTTGAGTTCGGCCTCGCTAGATCTGGGCGAGGCTACTCGTTTAGCCAAGGCTCGGCCAAGCCTCGCCCAGCTGCCGGTGAGGCTTGGTCGATGAGGCGTGGCCTCGCTGAGGGCCGGCGACACTCTAGCAAGATCGTCGGCCCTCGTTTGGCCGATTGCCGGTCATCCTAAAGCCGGTGACCAGTAGACGTTGAAGAAGAAGAAGAGAAAGAAAAGAAAAAAAAGTAATAAAATCATTAAAAAAAATGATTTGGACTAGAAATTTTCAGCATGGTACCAAACGCAATTCTATTCCGGGAATTGAAATTTTGGACAGTTACCAAACGACTTAAAATGCTTAGAAATTGTTCCCGGGAACAGAATAAAAAAAAAACATTTATGATTAGAAATTGTTCTCGAGAACAAAAGCGTTACCAAACGTGTCCTTAGAAACCCAAATAAAATGTGGAAATATACTTTACTTGAACTAAAGATTCAATGAATTTGGAGATTTGATACTTTTTCTCTTTTATTTTAAAAAAATATTTTGGCAAGTAACGTTGATTGATTTTGAAAATATTGATTGATTTTGACTAACATGTTAAGTAATCATGCGAGTACACAATCAATAAAAATAACACTCAATAAACTAGAGCAATGCCTAGCCTAACATGATTTCTATGAACTAATTAACAACTCAAAATTGATTCTCTTTTATTTAGTTTTTCTTTTATTTATGAAAACTGGCTATGGATAAGTATACTAGGGTTATCATAACTTTCGTATAGCACTCACTTAAGTGATATAACTTTTTTTTTGCTCATTCGAGTGTTACAAATTTGAAAAAGCGATTACATGAGTGCCACCAGTGATTTGCCTCATCATAAAATTTAACATGAATGTACTAACATGGACAATTTTCTATATATATATATTTGATTTTTTTTTTAATTTTTCCTTTCATTTTTCTTCAGCACTAGCGAGGGTCATTCGCAACCCTTATCGGTTGTGAAAGCCCTAGACGAGGCCATCATGGCCCCATTGACTGCTAGCAAGGCCATGAAGGCCCTCGCCAAATCTGGATAGCCAGGGGTGAGGTAGCCATACTTGCAGTCGACAAGGTCGCAATGTTTTGAGTTAAGGCCTTCATGGCCACGCCGATCAAGGGCAAGATAGCCCCTCACCCAATCTAGGTGAGCTAATAGGTGTTGCTAGTGACCCTTACTAGCCTTGAAAATAAAAGCAAAACTTAAAAAAAAAGGAAAAGAAAAAGAAAATTTTTAAAAATTCATAAATAAATAAAAAAAATTAAAAATCTTGTTGGATGGAAAATTAATTAAAAAATTCATGTAGGAAGAATTGTCAGAAATGAAACTCGAAAGATTGATTTTACTCCAATATGACACTTAAGGAAGTGCATGGTAACGTTTCTGTTTCTCTCAATTTCTGTTCTTTTGTTCCCCGAAACAAAAAAAAAGAGAGCAGAAACCTGTTTGGTAACACCAAGTTGTTTTTCTATTCCCCGAAATAGAAATTTAGCCCAGGAATAGATTTGGAGCAGAAACGAGAAATAAAAAAAAATTGCTTCTTGTTCCTGGGAACAATTTCTAGAAATAAGCTAATTTTCTTTTTTATTTTTCTTTTATTCTTCTCTCTTGTCGTGGCCACCTCCAATCGCCTGGAACCATCGGCGCTCGCTAGTCGCCGTCGGTCGCCGGTTGCCCGTCGTCGGCTGTTGCTAGTCGTCAGTCACCGGCCGTGGCCGCCGTCGATCGTCGGCCGCCATGGCCGTCGGTCGCCGGCCACCGCCGTCACCAGCCTACCGACCGCCGTCTGGGGCACGATGGGTAGTGCGGCGGCGGTCGGCGGTGACAGTTGGCGGCCGGCGGTTGTGCAACGGCGGCGGTAGGCGGATGGCGGCAACGGCCGGCGGTTGGCGGTCGGCGATCCGTGCACAAAAATAAAAAACGAATAAATACAAAAAAGAAACCGTTGCGTTACCAAACACATTTCTATTTATTTATTTATTCCAAGAGTAGAAATTTTGTGTAGTTACCAAACGCGTTCTTTTATTCAGAAATTGTTCCCCATAATAGAAATAAAAAAGAACTATTTCTGAAAAAAATAAAAAAACTCTTCCCCAGCAAAGAAGCGTCGTCATGCGCACCTTAAGTGAGCGGGAAAAAAAAAAGTTATGGCACTTCTACTATACTTATCTTAAACTAGCCACATGCAAACACGCAATGCAAACTTACTCAATATTATCTGTACATGACCTAATTCTAATGATGATTAAAATGACCTATTCTAACATGGCATGCAAACAACTAATCATCGGATGCATGTGATTAAAAGATGGGATATTTAAGATCCCACCGTTCGATTTGTACAAATTGGGTATTCATTGAAAAACTCTTGATGAGTATGATCCAATTTTACTCTTTGATCAAATACTTAACAAAGAAATATTTTCTATCATTCTTGATCAAACCTTAGATAAAAGATTAGGTGTCTATGATGATATATTATTCAGAACCTGATACTTGGTGAGGAAGGACAACATGGAGGAACTGAAAGGTGTGAGAGCTAAGGAGAAAAAATGAAATCTTTCTAGATCCAAAGTTGTACAAATGTCTCATCAAAATGATGTAACTTGCAAGTACATAAATCTTTTTAGACATGGAACTGACTATGACGAAAAAATTTTAAGACTAAAGTTGTGATTCACATGACTCGATCAATGGGTGAAAAGTCTCTTGAGAAGTTAGCAAAATTAGTGTCAACTTACGTCGTATATCACATTTGTTTGCCCAGCTTAAAGGATTGGGCAAAATTCATTGTGTTCTTCGAACTCTAACCCCAAAATCAAGGAATTGGGGCAAAATTAGGTGCTGAAATTTGCAATGGAGAGTAGAAGCAAGACAGGCGGCTCGCGATCATGTCAATTTGGTCAAGACAAAGTTGAATTTAATTGCTATTGTGGGCTTAGGAGTCCAACAACAATAACTTGGACAAAGGTGAATTCTAAAAGAAGGTTCAATGGATTTTGGGTGATTGGAGACGGCGGACCGATCCTTGGTGTTCAGACCATGGTGATTGAAGATGGCGCAAGACGGGGACTTTGGTGAAGAGATTTGCTTTAAAGGTAAATAGACTCTTCGTCCCCTTTTCGATGCCTGCCTGAGGACCATATCCGCCGAGTATCTCCATTTTCTCGTTTCTGCTTTTCCTTGTTCTTTCTTGCTCTACTCACCGATCCTCCACTCACATCTCTTTTCGTTTACCCAACCGAGAGCTTTTTGAACGTTTTCGTCGAGCTTCTTCTTCTTCTTCTTTTTCAAATGAAGTGATGTCGTTTTAGTCACAAGAGCCCCATCACCTCGTTTTTTTGTGCACTTTGGATTCAAGTTTTTTTTTAGAAAAAAATGTCTTGTCAAACATAAAAATTCATTAAAAAAGATACGTAGGACGAATCACTAGAAGCACCAAAGTGATCGATTTTTTTACCGAAATAGTACTCAAGCGATCGAATGAAAATTTATGACATCGTTGCAACCTACCTTTCCATCCGAACGGAGAAAAGACATAGGCTTAGGAGTATTGCCTGAAAGGTAGGCTTATGGCATTCGTTTAGGTATGGGTTGTCCCAAACTCATATTTCGCACAACATTAGATATTCAATCTTTTCTTCAAATTGACACTATAAGGATTTTCAAATGACGAGTAGCCACTAGCTTATAGGGGTTGGCTAGAAATCAAGTGAGACATGACAGTATATTTCACTTCTTATAAAATGAACCCGAGGCCAAGGACTTGGTTATATGGATTAATCAACTAGTGCTCTTTTGGCACCTAATTTTATTCATTTTAACAAGATGATTGTTAGGCAATCTTGATTAATTTTAAACTTATCCACTAATACGTGAGGCGGTCATGCGGTTGTACAGTCGTTAAAATAATAATCGATAACCAAAGAACCACTAAATAAATTGCAAGGAAAAACTAGAATCTAATGCTAAGAGATAGGAAATAATATCATTTCTAACTAGGCCAAAGGGTTCAACCCCCCCCCCCCCCCCAAAAAAAAAACTAGGCTAAAGGGAAACCACAATTAATATATCAGAAGTGCACAATCACTTAATAGTCGTAATGGAAATGCGAAAACAACAACCTAGCATTTGTCTCTAAGAAAACTCACATCCTATGAGAAAACCCTAAGAGCTTGTTCAATTTTAAGCACAATTTTTTATCAAGGATTTTCACACATTTTAAGAGAAAATCACTAAAAAAGAACTAATTTTTTAAAGCTTTTCCCTAAATTTTAGAAAAAAAAAATGGAATTTTTTAATTTTAAAATTTTTTGTAAAAAACATTTAAAATTTTTCCAATTAATTTAATCCGAAAATAGGAACCCGGGCCGGGCCCTCTGGCCTGGTCCGAATATGGGCTGCGGTCTGGCCTCTCGTGGGTTGGAGTTATGGATATAAATCGAGCCCGTTAAAGAACAAACTAGGTCCGCGCCTATTTAACTTAAACAAAGCCCAGATTCTCTAAGTCCTAACCAGCCAGCCCAATTGTCACTCGAACAAAAACCCAAATTCAAATAAAGCACTTCAAGCCCAACGCTCACTAATCAAGTTGCTAGAACCCAAACCCAAAACCCCCAAATTTCTGCCCTCTTCCACAAGCCCTCCCCTCTCACGGCAATAACCAAGAAACACGTATCAAAAGAAAGTTCGGATTCGGCCACAGCAACGAAAAATTCTAAATGAAATCATGCTCAATAATCCATAAAGAATTCCTTTTATGTAAAACATGTGCATACTCATTCTAAATGATCCGAAAATCACGGCCAAATCCGTGTTAAGTTAGTTCGAGCGTTTATCAAACATATGTGGTGAGCACTGACTTGGGCGAGAGGACATCGACCCATTTTTAGGTCTCGCTCAGATCCAGACCCAGAGAAGTCACCAAGAAACATGCGAAATCAACCACATCAGCTCAAATAAGCTCAGCGCGCGTATGGGCTGACAAGAGGGACGAGACTCGGCTTCCGGCCCGACCAAAACAGGGCAGAGCAGCAAGGGTCCACGGGAACGAGCGCTCAATGCTAATGCTCCTACCTGGCTCGAAGACGACGGCCATTGGGCTAGTTCGAGACAAGTCGAACTACGGCCAGCCACCTCGACGTCTCTGAGCCGAGATCCCTGGGGGCCAAGCAATATGACTCCCCTAAGCACCCTTTAAATTGGGCTGACAATAACACAGAGTCATATCATCCCATTTTTGAGAGACATGGATGGAGTGAAGTTGCATGGAACTTGGGCGAGTCCATACAGCACCAGAGTCAAATGGGCATTAAAGCTGAAGGCCATACCATTTCAATACATTGAGGAAGACCTCTACAACAAAAGTGCCTTGCTTTTGCGATACAACCCAATGCGCAAAAAGATTCCCGTGCTCGTCCATGGCCAGCGACCCGTTTGCGAGTCCATGGTCATCATTGAGTACCTTGATGAAATGTGGCCCCAATACCCTCTGTTGCCCATTGATCCCTACGAGCGATCCGTGGCACGTTTCTGGGTCAAGTTAATCGAGGACAAGGTTGGTAAATCTAAGATTCTCTACTTTGGTAATTCGTCTTTAACAAAAGTCAGTCATTCAATTCATGAGTTCCACGTGTTTCAATACCCAATTGAAACTTGCTATGAGACAAGTTGCATCTTATTGATGTTTCGAGTGCACGTGATGAAGGGTCCTAATATTTGGATGGTGTATCGGACACTCAGCGAAGTGCAAGAGAAGGCCATGAGAGATAGCTTCGAGATGCTGTCAATCCGAGAGGAACATGGTCCAAACAAGGGAAATAAATTCTTTGGAGGGGACAACATTAACATCGTGGACATTGCATTTGGTGGGTTGGCACATTGGATGGGAGTCGTGGAAGAGGTATCAGGAAGGAAGATGTTCGATGCCGAGAAGTTCCCTCGCTTGCACGCTTGGATGGGCAACTTCAAGAGCTTGCCCTTGATCGCCGAGAACTTGCCTGATCAAGGGAAGTTGTGCCAGTACCTCGCCCGCCAAAGAGAGAAATTGTTTTCATCGTCTACATACAAATGATGCACGGACGTCGCTTCTTTTTTCGTGAGCCTCCATGTTTGACGCGGTGATCTAGGATTCTATATGAAAGTACCGACCATCATTTGCATTTTTGTTGCCGTTTCTTTGTAGTGAGAGGGAAGCGTGTACTGTGGTCTGAAGTTTCAAGCTGAAGCTTCTAATTAGCATATGCAGTAAAGTAAAATGTATCTCTAGGCATCAGAATCTTGTCTCCTGAGGCAGGTATTGTCTTAGTTTGATGAAGTCCTTCTACATTTAGTCGTGATTATGGTAATATGACACTAATACGGAGATTACTAATGCTTCAATGTTTTGTGCTATGTTCCTAACCTATAAATTATTTCATTTTTCTTCCTTTTCGTTTTATCTGATGAATATTGTATTGTAAAGCGAGATAATTGAGTATATTTTCTTGTTACAAGTGTAAAGCCTGATGTTGTATTTACAAAATAAAATGGATAGACTGAATCTTTGAATTTTTTTATAGACATGGTCATTAAGACAATGTGGTTAAGCAGTGAACTTGGAGGGAAGAGAACAAATTTCAAAAGGAGAAGTAGGCAAATGTCATGTGCCAAATGTTTTCTCGCTGAGGACAAACCCATGCAATGTTTGGTCAGCTTGAACATCAGGCCGCCTTCCCTTGGTAGATCATTCCCAAAACAATATTGTGAATCACATTCTACTAAGCTCCATTTAACTCAAGCACCCAGTCTCCCGACTAAGACATATAGGTCACTTTAACACAACTGCTGGTTTTGGCTTGTCATGACCATTATCTTAAAAGCAGTATTGACTCTCGACCAGTTTATGCCTAAGAGGTTGACGTTGCCAAATATTAGTTGTATCAACACTTATGCATCTCTCATTCTTCATCTGATGCCACAAAGCCCCATTTTTCAGCTTGGTATGTGAGCCACGACATTCTCTCCCATCCAATTGCAACATCACCCTCGTTGGGGCTATTCCATCAGCATCCTTCAATCATCACTGTCCCTTCCTTGAGACCATGAAAAATAAATGCTTCTCCCAACAGATCAGGCTACTCTAGTCCAACGGTTACTTGTGGTGTCCTGAGCCAACTGTGCTCCTTCAGCAGAACTTTCCTTCACTTACTAGCTTATCCTGATCTTAGCAAACCAATTAAGATCTTGTTAGAAACATGGCAATAGATTTATTTTCAATATCTGCCCATATGATTTGGGAAACCTTGCTCTAATACCATTTGTCAAGGCTGAAAATTTCCTGGCAAATACAACATCAGGCTTTAGTCAACAGATACTGTCTTACTGGGCAAGAACGAAGGTTTGAACCAAACTTCCCAATTATTTCATGAAATTCCTCAACGTTTTGCCCAAGCAATTTTACTCAACTAAGAGTAAATAACTAACCGTGCATTATGGCCCAACATGGTGCAACGATCTGTCTTCAGACTCTCAAGGCATGGAAGATCTGAAGCTTCATGGCGCATGGACAAGCCAGTACAGTCAATATGTGTTATGGGCTCTGAAGCTCGAGGGGATTCCATTCGAGTAAATAGAGGAGCATCTCTCCAACAAGAGTGACTTGCTGTTGCAGTACAATCCGGTGCATAATAAGATTCCTGTGCTTGTCAATGGTGGAAGACCCATTTGTGAGTCCACAGTTATCATCGAATTCCTTGAAGAGAAGTGGCCACAACATCCTCCAATGCCAAGTCACACTCAGGGGAGAGCCATGGCATGGTTCTGTGCCAAATTAGCCCAAGAAAAGGTCTCTCTCCCTCTTCCCTTGTGCACATATGCGTACAATATTTGGTGAGGAAGTAGGTTCATAAAACTTATGTACCTAAAAGTAAAGATGAGTGGCAGATGAAATCGAGGGGGACAGTGATGTACAAGTGTCAATGTTGCGAAGTGCAAAAAGAAATGGTAAAACAAACAGACACTGTGTTGGTTATGTTAGCAATTGGATAGATCAGAAATTAAACAGGCTTATCCATGAGGGCGTTCTTAGTGTTTTTCCTTGTGGAGTTGTTTTGTTACATTTTGAATTTAGTTAGCAAACAATTCCGTGTTACTGCATTAAGTGGACATTAACGTCCCGGCAGTTTGGATAGGCTTGATCCCTTTGTAATAACATTTCGTGAAGACTTATGCTTTAACATGCCTATGGCAGGTTCTTGGGTGGTCAAACATTACCTGTCGCGGCAAAAGTATCACGTCGTCTGTCTCCTTCATCTAAAAACAAATCAGAAACACCGCATGACTTGCGAAGTAAGATTGGTCTCATATGATTTTGATTATGGAGACTCAAGATGTTTGCTTTCAAGGAGTGGATGTGATCATCTGGAGTAAAATCTGTTCCAGGGGAAGCTTTTTTGAGTTTTAAGTGAAACAAAAGAATGACCAGAGTCCAATATTCCGTCCAAAAAGAACTTCTCTCCTTCTCCAGTTCCCTTTCTTTCCTTGGTCAGTGACCATTGATTTTTACATTCAATATTTTTACTATGGTCAAAGACCTAACCTTTCACTGTTGTATTGAACCACGGGTGAAGAACAGGAGAAGATCCACAAAAATATAATGGAAATGCTGACAATGCTTGAAGATTATTGCGGACATTGCCTTTGGTAGCGTTGCTCATTGGATGAGCTTCACAGAGGAGGTGTTGGGATTGAAGCTATTTAATGCAGAAAAGTTCAGGCGCTTGCAATGTTGGATGGACAATTTTAAGAAAGTGCCAATGATACGTGAGAACTTACCTGATCATGAAAAGCTTTCGGCATGCCTGAAGCGTTGAAGGGAGTGATTATTTGGAAGTCCATGAAGATCTTGTATGAATTCAACTCTGTCCTTTTCCTCCATTTACCATTAGTATTTCTTTTTTTGTGAAAAATAAATTGTATTTCATAACAAGTCCAATTGCTACTTTTATGGAGAAAAAGAGTTGGGACTTTTTCTGCTATCTTATCTTCAATTCTACCTTAACGTATGTTGTGTTGTGAGGACCCAAATGAGATCACCAGAAAATGATAGTGCCTCAAGTGATTATATGCTTAATTTACTTCTGTTCTTTTTCAAAAGAACTCATCCGGTACACACCCAATCGGCAACGCAGGCTCATTACCTGTAGAATTTAAGGATCAAACGCATTTTGCTGCTAATGGCAGGAATTCCATGTTTTTCCCTTTATTCTAAAACATCTGTTGCTCGTGACCAGACCTCAGTCTATGGATTCATCTGGGACGAGTGGGGTAAGGTGATTCATGAATCCATTGCCTCCACTCAGGTTGAATTGTCCAAGTGACGGTTCTTAGTCACACACCTAAAATTCCTAGGAAAATGAATTTTCCAAGAATAAGGCAAACTCCTCAGGAAAAACAGAAATCTTCAGGATCTCTTGGATTAAGGAAACAAAATCTCTGAAAGTGTTAACCGATGTCAAAGTTCTCTAGAGTCAGGGGGAGGTTAGTTTGCTACAGCAGCCAAAGACTATTTATCTTGAGAGAACTCTCCAAGCTGCATGTTTGCCGAGTGGATGAATAAATTTAGTCAGAGCAACGAGGATGGAAGAGCTAAATGGAGAGGATAACATTCGTGATGCTTTGAACTGGATTCATCCATACTCTGGGCAAACAATTGATAAGGTTAGATCCATTTACTTTCCTTAATTTTGCCAAATCTGACATTGCATAGAGTTTGTTTTCCTCAGCGATGCAAAAATTGGTGTAACATTTGAGACACTCTCTATCTCTGGTTCGTCTTTCGTGCCACCTTTTTAATATTCTTCCTGGTTTACCATATCCCACTAGGTCTTAATTTTCGCCAGGAGCATGTGTATCTTTTACTTATTTGTAAACAGCGGCAGTCTTATATGTAGCAGGAATCAAACCACTTTCTGTTTTTTCAATTTCTGGGTTGGTGGCCAGCCATTTTGGACAATATACTTGGCATTTTGAAGAAACATCCTAAAAGTAGGACCACAAATAATGATCTGAAAGTTGCAGTTATGAAGAATCTACGAGAAAAGTCGTTAGTAATTTTTCCAGCATTTTCGTTCCTCACAGTTGCATATGTTCAACAAGGAAATGAGCAGAATTGATTGGTGACGCTAAAACTTTTATTTCCTGTTTGTTTTAAGCTGCAACTTCGGCCAAGACTTTTCTTGTCGAAATTATCCTTCTCATTTGATTTTCTTCTCCAGATCATGATCTCTTCAGTAGGTACTTAAAGCCACAGCCTTTTCAAAGATGCTCGTGATGACTTTTCTCTTTGGCTTGTCCCATGTAGTTGCCAAGTTGGACCGGAGTTATTATTTGTCGAAAGACAGGTTGTCAACTTTAGAAAATAATTTACATAGTTGCTTTCATCTCCACCGTGTGATCGGAGTGTGATTGGGACGATTTATGCGTGCTACAAGGCAGAGAACCATATCCATATTTCCCTGGTTTCACCAATCTTCTCAACTGTACATAAAGCGAGCACTTTTCGCACCCTCTATTGATTAGGCTTCTCTTAACTTTATCTTTCGTCTTTGGCAATGGAAGAAGTGAAGTTGCATGGTTTCTGGCCAAGTCCGTACAGTCACAGAGTGATATGGGCTCTGAAACTGAAAGGCGTGGAGTATGAGTACATTGAAGAAGATCTCTCCAACAAGAGCCAATTGCTTTTGCAGTACAACCCAGTTCACAAAAAGATTCCAGTCCTCGTTCATCGTGGGAAACCGATCATCGAGTCCCTTGTTATTCTGGAGTATATTGAAGAAACGTGGCCTGAGCCTCCCTTGCTGCCTAAAGATGCTCACGAGAGAGCCTCATCTCGGTTTTGGATAAACTTTAATGCGGAAAAGGTGAGTCTTAGTATACAACTTTTGCATCTTCAGCAGTAGATCTTCAAGTAATTGATTAGAAGAAGAAACCTAGTCAACCATTATCATTGCAGATATTGCATTGATTTTGTGTTTCATGCTATAACCAAAAATCTGTCGTTTTTCAAGTTGATGTAGTTATATCTTTAATCATAGATGTCCCCAAGCATACTTAATCCAAGTGGTCTGCTGCCCAAGAAGCAAAATTTTATTGCTCCGGTTCGTTTCCCTTTTTGTGTTGAAAAATTGTTGGATTTTCTTCTTGCCGCCTTCCGATTTCAGCACTGTTCTCCTTTTTCTCTGGAAAACTTCTACTCTATTTAACCTGTGAATATCCAAGAACTTCATCTTCTCGCACAATCTGATCTGCAAAAACTGATTCCCACTTTAATTACTCTACCCAAACGTTAGTCCACTTAATGAAGATGCCAAATATCTACATAATTGCAATGATCCTGTGAGAATAGCTAACATCAGATATTTTCTTTTACTTTTTTGTTTTTGTTTTTCATTCTTGTAGGGTCTTACCTTTTTCAAGTTCTTGAAAATGTCCCGAGGAGAAGAGAGAGAGAAGGCAACTGAGGAAGTACTTGAAGTCTTGAGGACTTTAGAACACGAAACTCTCGGGGACAAGAAGTTCTTCGGAGGAGACAACATAGGACTGGCAGATATTACATTTGGATGGTTGGCTTATTGGTTTGAATGTATGGAAGAAGTCGTCGATGTGAAATTGCTAAGTCCCACCACTTTCCCTCGTTTGCATTTATGGGTTGAGAATTGGAAGGAGGTTGATGTGGTCAAAGAAAACCATCCTGACCCTGAGAAATTGTTGGGCCATTTTAGAAGGCTCAGGGAGAGGTTCACTTCTCCAACCTGAAAAGAGAATAAAATAAAGTCATGGTAGTATAATGATGTTGGGAGAAGAGATTGAACCAATGTGGAAAATACTTGTTTGGTCGTGTGAGATCCTCTCGTTTGATATGTGATGACAGATTTTTCGCACTGTTTGGCTCAGTATTTAGCCCGTTATTATCTTTCTCTTGATTTCTCTCCTTCGAAAGGGATTTTTCCTGTAAGAACAGATTACTATTAGTGAGTCAATTCCTGAAAATTAGGAAATCTTTACAGCATAAAATGCAACACCATTCCATATTTGCTCAGACCGTGTTTTCTTTCCCACATGAACGCTGAATATTGGGAGAGAACAAGAAATGCAGAGGAAGTAGAATGAGGCATCTTAAACGAGGGAAGCTTGTGTATTGGTGCTCAGAAAGAAAATTAGCATATGTATCTGTCTTCATAGTCAGAAAACCGCCAAAAAAAAGATGGAATTCTGGAAATGCTTATATGCACATCAAACTCGGCATGTAAGATACAAAATTTTCCAATTATTTACTAGACAAGGATCAAATTTTCTTCTTGCTGTCTTCAGAGATTTCATCCTTACCCTCCTTTATCTTAATTAGGATTACAAAACCAAATCTGTAGCCATACTTTGGTAATACCAAAACCAAATCAGTAGACCAGAAGCATCTGCCTCAGGTACAAGTCTCTACAGCTATATCAATACTGATCGTCTTACTTTTATCTGATCAGAAATTTGCTAATGCCAATTTGCTCGAAGCATTGCTACTCCTCAAAGTATTCTCTGAAGTGGGTGTCTGTTCATCATTCTCAAATTTGTCCTCCTTTTCAAGGTTAAGCTTGTCACATGCACGTTTCACACGATTTTCATTCTCAATTGGGGGAATGGATTTTTTCTAGACACAAATTTAATGAGTGTTGACACCTAAATTTTACCATTTTATTTAGAATTTAATCGCATACAAAATTAGGAATTAATCGCTAAAAAAAAGGAAGTAAAGAGTAAACTAAATAATTTTCATTAAAATGCATCGTGTATGTTTCCATTAAAATCCATTACGCGTAGACATTAGGAGCATTTATGTAACTATCTATCACTAATTATTAAAATTGAAGATTAATTTTTTGAAAAAAAACGAAAATTTAAAAAAAAAGAAAAGAAAAAAACAGCGGACCGGACTAGGCCCAGTCCTTTTCCATTCTCCTCTGCTCTGCACTTTTTCTGTCTGGGCCCAAGCCCAACCTCTTTTTTCTTTTCCCTGAGCCCGGCCCCTTCTCTCGTTCCTCTCTCTCCCTCACGCCCTCACGCTGGTTTGCTCTTGCAGGAAATGAGCGTACAAAAGCAGGGGAAGAGGCAGAGGATCGCGAGGGCAGGCGAGCGTGATCCCAGGGTCGGAGATCAAGCTGGTCGCGACAGGCTGACGGTGGTAGAAGCCATGCGCGCCTATCGCTGGCCGTTAA
This sequence comes from Eucalyptus pauciflora, assembly GCA_007663325.1. Classification (NCBI taxonomy): domain Eukaryota; kingdom Viridiplantae; phylum Streptophyta; class Magnoliopsida; order Myrtales; family Myrtaceae; genus Eucalyptus; species Eucalyptus pauciflora. Next base: position 1,045,488 of record VMYD01000114.1, on the reverse strand, counting down.
GAGGAAGAGAGCTGGGGATAGGTTGGGAGGAGGAGGGGGGAGAGATCTGAGGGGAAAAGGAACCGAGAGAGGGAGAGCCAGAGAGAAAGAAGTCCTCCGGCCGTGGCCATTCAAGCTAGCCTTACTTGGGTGCTCACGTTAATAATTTTTTATAATATTTGATTTTTTTTAGATTTTTTTAGATGTTTTTTTTCCCTTTCTTTTACTGGTGACTAGCCATTGACTACCGGCCATGGCCAGTCAAGCTAGCCTCACTTGAACAAGGGTCACTGTTGCCTGCCACAGGAAAGGCTCCTCTGGCCAAGGGTGCCCCGCTTCAACATTTGTAGCTTGGCCTTGGTCACGTTCCCCCTGATGTCACAGGCGGCGGCTACCCGCTAATCGCCACGGCTTTGGGGCCAGTGGGGCTTTCACTTGCAAAGCTACCACGTGGGTCACATGCGATTTGGTGGCTGATAATGACGGTGGATTCTGGCAAAAGCATGACCTTGACTTGGGTTGCCTTTGAGTTTGCGAAGAAACCTTGAAATTCTTCGACTTATTCTGATTCTGGTATGGGAATAAATCTTGGAGACAACAATGGCTCGTCGTTGTCGTATCGGCTTTTCGAACCGGCTTGAGTTGGGCATCCTAGGTGAGGACGACTGAATCATCACCTTCCTGTCTTCTACGACTACGTCGTCCTCTTTGTTGGTGCTCTCGTGGATAGCGAGTAACCAGACGTCTTTCCAAGCCTACGCATGCCATGTGGAATCCATGGTTGCACTCCGCCGTGTAGATGGCCGTGCCTTGACCCGTAAGATGTCGGGTCATTTTTTTAATTGTATTAACTCTTGGGATTTGTTTTTAGTATATTAATTGTTGAATCAATATATTTATTAATTTGATCCGTAAGATTTCGGATTAGATTTTTAATTATTTTGATTTCTTGTCGTGATGTTCAGGGTTAAAAGTAATCCTTAATTTGACCTATGAGATAACATGTCATTTTTTTTGTTTATTTTAATCCTTTATTTGTTGAATATCTTGTTTGTTTAGATTTAAGGATAGTTGATAATGTTTGTTTTAGAAAATCACTAAGAAAAATAAAAATAAAAATATTTGAATTAGGATTCAATTTGTTTTAGAATATTTCTTGTTATCTTGCATATCTAGGATAGGGATTTCAGTTCGAAAAATATAAAAAAAACAAAAAAAATGCATTCATTTAGGATTTTAGTTTTTGTTTAACTTAAGTTGCATGTTTAATTTTGTGGTAATTTTAAATTTCGAATTTTATAAATAAAATAAAATAAAAAATATCATACATATGTCATGTAGAATTAGGGCATGCTTCGCACGTCATTGCATATTAGATATATTGAATGTTAGATTAAGATAATGTCTTAATTTAAATGAGGATTTAATATGACTTAATCCTTAGTTTAAATTAGATTGAATTTTAATCTAGCTAGATAATGTTTGCATTTGAATTTCATGAAAAAAATACAAAATTTGTCTTTGCATAAGTTAATTTCAATTTTTAGGATAGATTGCATTTTTAAAAATAGAAATATCAAATGCACATCATTTAGTTTTTATTAAGTTCATTTAATTAGAATTGTCTTGTCATTAGACCGAGTCATTTAATAAATGTTGCGTGACATATAGCTCACATATGAAATTGCATGATGCATGTCATTTTAGTTGAAATAATTTTGTATGTTATCGCATTGCATCGCATTACCCGTCATTAGAATTAGATCATTTGATTAATTTAGATCGCATATTTAATTGTTGCATTTCTTTAATTTCAAATTTCATGGAAAATATAAAAGAATTAGAATGAATTCATTTCATGTTTAGGATAGATTGCATGCTTATTTATGTCATACAATTTTGGTCATGTTATCATATCATTTCATGTTAGAATAGTGACATGCATTGCATAAGTCATAATTTTCATTAAATAAATGAAAACAAAAAATTGAAATTGCGTGTTAATTAGAAATCATATCTAGGATTGCTAATGTGAATTATGATTTAACAATGCAGATGCTTTCGTTGCTTTGAGGTATGTTTTGCATTATTTTGCTTTCTTGAGTGTTAAATTGGTGGTATATGCACCTGTATGATCACCTCACACGTTAGGAAGCTAAATTAAAATCAATTCAATTGCCAATTTTTTTTTTTGAAAATTAAAAAGAAATGGTACCGAAAGGGCACTAAGATAGTCTAGTGTAACCAAGTCCCCGTACCCAAAATCTCTGGTTTGTAGGAGTAAGATAATCCTCCCGTTATTTTACTTAGGTGTCCAATCGACCTACCCTAAATCGATTAGTGGCAACTCCTAGATAATAATCTTTTACATGTCAAAACCCTAAGTTGCGAATTGGTATGAACTTGGGAGAGCCCGAGCTAAGCTTAAAGACTTAATAGTCCCTTAACCTAGTTTTAGGTGGTACACCTGAAAAATCGGGTCGTGACAATAGTAATGAAGGGTTGATCGAGAGATGGTCTTGATGACATGGAATCGACCGAATCGATTGATCGATGGCTCGATACGACTTGATGAATTTATTTGTTGAAGTGATTCAGTGAATATATGAATTGTACTAATTTGCAGGAAAGGACTGAGGCAAAGGTAAGTCCTCTATTTCGTGCGTGACTAGATAGCCTTTGGACGTATTTTCTTCCTAGTCAAGGCTTAAGGGGTGAACTCGCTGAGACATTATCTCACCTCGTCGTGGGCTTAACTTTTCAAGTTCTTAGATGGCAAATTCCCCTGAGCGTCATGGTCGTCCCATGATGGTTATAGAGTGGGTTTCTAGTTTCCCCGACCTCGGGAGTTTTTGGGTCTATGAGCTTGTTGTAACCACTGTCTGAGTCGAAGAGGTTCCACATCAAGAGATACCTAATCGATTCAGAGCGTGGTTTGGCTACGCTCCCAACGGTGTTAGGCTAGGTCCTCTTAGGACTTTTGATATCCCCACTGTGGTGATTGATGCTGCTCTAAATGAGGATCCAGCTAACCCTCCTGATGACGTAGTGGAAAACCCACCGTCTCGCCCGGCTCCTTTGGACATTGAAAAATCGGCAAACGAGTCGGACTAGTTGGTCATAAGACAGCTTGTTTTGAGAATTGACCTTTTTGTAGATCTTGTAAATATCGGCTAGTAATGTATATGAATTAGTTTGATATGTATAAATGTGTCATTTGGTTTTCGAAAATTTGTGGTCCTACTTTCTTGTCCCATCTTGTTGTTGTCTGGGGATTTATTTATTTGCTTCCACATGCGCATTAAAATGAATGGGTCGGTGACGCGTCCTGGGACGTTGCTATTTAATCGACCACCGAGAGATGGGCACACGCTCGGAGGATCAGGGCATGACACTCCTATGTGCAGTCTCAGAGTTCTCTTTTCTCTCGGCCACCAAGGACTTGGTGCAATTCTTGTCGAACGTCTCTCACTTTCCTTTTGATGCAAAAGAGAAAATGCAAGAACCGTCTTGCTTTGTGCAGCTAAAGCAAAGAAGTCTCCGAGAGTTAATGAAAATGATAAAAGAAGTCCACACCATTTTTTTTTATTAATACCATGAAAAACTCAAAACTAGTATACTTGTAATAAATTTACCATAAACTAATTTTTTGACCACCAAAAATCCTAAAAACTGATACACCTTTGATGAATTTACCTCAAACTGGTATACTTATAATAAATTTACCATTTGTTAGTTTTTGTTAAATTTTACTGTCAAATTGCTAAATTATATGACATATGATAGTTGATTAGAAAAATTTACTCTTCATTTGTTATAGTTTTACCAGTTTTGTGATATTAATCTAATTTAACGAATGGTGTACTTATTACAAAATTTAATAGTTTGGAGTTTTTGGTAGTCAAAAAATTAGTTTGGGATAAATTCGTCATAAGTGTACAAGTTTGGAGCTTTTTGTAATCATATGGATTACCTCTTAAAGCTTGCTTTAAATGACTTGATTCAAATGTTCTTCAATTTGAGCCCTACAAATGTCAAACCTTTAGTTCATACACACACCAATGTAGGTAATCACCATTTTGATTGTGCTAGCAATCTCATGCATATGGTTAGCAACCATTGCTAACCATGTAATTCTCTCTCTAATTCACCCTCTTTTTGCTCTATGTATAATGTCCACGTAAAGTCGAAAGTTAACTTCTTCCAAAAGCTGGTCTCTAACCTGTCAAAGAAGTTAAATGATTACTTCCTCTAGAAGCTGGTCTTTAACCTCTCAAAGTAATTAAATGATTACTTCCTTAAGAAGCCAAGTGAGCAAGGGAATAGCTCTTATGAGTGGGTTGTGTCCCGTAAGAGATGAGTGACTTGGTTATGGTGTATCACATCCTTAAATTCATCACTGAATTGGTAGTAAGATTTGCACTAACACAGTAGTACTCCCTAGATAATTGATTGTCTCGATCAATCATTAGGTCCTACAAGGCATGATTAACATCTAACAATATGTCATGACTATCAAATAATGTGAATGCTTTAAGAACATAGTGAACATGTCAACTTTCACTACAATGTAATTCAATTCCTTTGTCTTATTATGTCCTAATCGAACAAAGACCTTGGAATATTTGTCAAGTCACTAATTTGATCATATGTAGAAACCTATGTGACTTGCATTTTATATGAGACATAAGCAACTCATTCTCGGTTACAATCACGACCAAGGATTTCAATATAGTGTCATAATTAGATCGCATATGATATATTTACTATACCTTGCATGTAGCAAGGAGACAGATTCCATGTTGTACACACATGTAACTTCTTATATGAAAGAACTATAACCATCAAGTATAAAAATGGATAAACGAGTCGATAATGTGTGCACCCATGAACCATAGTTGTTGAGCACACAAGTCAGTACTGTCTCTCAAGTCTAAGGATTGTTTACATAAGACTAGAGTATATCAACTGTAGAACTTACGCAATTCTCCTTGTTAAATTAAAAGAAATTAACTATTATTGTCATTCACAACCTATATTTAGATTTTCTCATCTTTGACAAAATGTAATATAATTACAACAAGTAGACCTTGTCTAATGAAAATATCTTAGGCTTACAATATCGTTTATGTAGATTTCTTTAACTCAAACCTCTCATATGCCAAGAAAGAAAAGGACATTACCCCTATATTATCTACATTTTGAAGCTCAAACTAAGATGATATAAACTAAACCTGTTAAAATGTGTCATAAGCCTCTTTCTTAACTCATATTTGATGATTAAATTATTATATGGGTTAATTATATTCAGTAAATGGGTTGTTTATAATGGCAAAACCAAAAAAAAAAAAAAAAAATGGGTGTTAAATGGGCTTATAGTTTACCCAAATTATTACCCGCCTTTATGACTTTCTTTTTATCATCCGTGAGAAAATAATGGATTCATCAGACTTTTCCAAGTTCAAAGAAGTCTTGGCAGGCTTGCAAGATGGGCCCAACTTCACTCTTATTTAAAAATATCAGGATGACTTGCAAAGATAAACTACTAATGCCATTTTGCTCTAGACATATTGAATTTGAGTGCGCAACAAATTCATTTAATAAACTCAAACTACCGGAAACCCAATAGACAAGTATAAACAAAGGGATACACATAATTAGGTGAAAGGAGGCACGACGAATTGAATCAAGAGAAGAGCAATGCTAGAACTCACTATAATTGTTTGACAAAGTTGATTTACTAATTGATGTGCCGACTATTATTGGTTTTTGAATTTGGCCCATTTGTTTAAAATGCCACTCACAATCTTGACGTGAAATAGACCAAAATTTTGAACCGGTTTAATAAATCTAGCATTGCCCGTACTTTTAATACCATATTGAAAATCCAGGCGAAATCCTTTCTTCTAAAGACTCAAGTTATCCAAAGAAATGCGATACCTTCACCGGACAAAAGCTACACCAGGTAATACCTCAATACATGTGGAGGTTGGAACTTTAGCAAATGCATGATGTTAATACAACCAATCCTGGACCGGCACGACTGGCACGTTTGACCTTTCTTCGAATTATATTTAAATGTCTTTATCATGTGCATTGCAATTTAGGTTATCCAAAAACAAAATTTTGATTTGAATTCTACCTTCTGAGTTAGTTTGACCAGAAACCCGAAACGTAATGCCCAAGCAAAACACACCCTTTAAATTGAGCTCACAAAAGCACAAAGCCGTATTATCACGCTCTTGAGAGACATGGATGGAGTGAAGTTGCATGGATTTTGGGCGAGTCCATACAGCAACAGAGTCATTTGGGCATTGAAGCTCAAGGGCATACCATTTGATTACATTGAGGAAGACCTCTCCAACAAAAGCGCCTTGCTTTTGCAATACAACCCGGTTCACAAGAAGGTTCCTGTGCTCGTCCATGGCTCGCGACCTGTTTGCGAGACCATGGTCATTGTCGAGTACCTCGAGGAAATGTGGCCGCAATACCCGCTGTTGCCCATCGATCCTCACGAGCGAGCCGTGGTGCGTTTCTGGGTCAAATTCATCGAGGAAAAGGTTTGCTAATCTAATGTTATTCTTCTTTGGTAATTCATCTTTTGTAAAGTCAATCATTCAATGCATAGATTCCATTTGTTTCAATACCCAACTCAAAATTGGGGCGAGACAAACATAAGGCCGACTTGTGTTGCATCTCGTTTATGTTTCCCGTGCTCGTGCTGCAGTGTCTTAATGTTTGGACCGTGTATCGGAGCGTTGGCGAAGAGCAAGAGAAGGCCGTGAGAGACAGCGTGGAGATGCTGTCGATCCTAGAGCAACATGGTCCGAACAGGGGAAAGAAATTCTTTGGAGGAGACGGCATCAACATTGTGGACATTGCATTTGGTGCGGTGGCACATTGGGTGGGAGCAATAGAAGAGGTATCGGGACGCAAGCTGTTCGACGCCGGGAAGTTCCCTCGCTTGAACGCTTGGATGGCCAACTTCGAGAGCTCGCCTGTGATCGCCGAGAACTTGCCTGATCAAGAGAAGTTGCGTGAGATTTTCGCCCGCCTAAGAGAGAAAAGGTTGTCATCATCCACATGCGAGTGATGCGCGGCCTTCGCGTCTTTATTAGTATGTTTGATGTTATAATCGTGGGTACTATATAAAGGTACCGATAATAAGAATTGAAGTGCAGTACGTACTTTGGTCGGAAGCTTCAAGATGAAGCTTACTAATTAGTATATGCAATAAAGTTAAATGAATTTCTAGGCCTTGGAATATTGTCTCCTGAGGTGTGTATTGTCTTAGTTCATAACGTCATAAATCTAAAATTTTTCGTGGTCATGGAAATATGACACCATACGGGGAGAATCAATGCGTCAATATTTCGTGCTGCGTTCCTTATCTAAGTTTATTTATGCCTTCATGAATTCTATTTTATTTTTTTCTTCTCATTTTATCAGATAAATATTGTTTCAGATTGTAAAAAGGGATTAATAGAGTTGTTGAAAATTGTGATTCATTTTCTCTAAAATTATCAAAAAACTACTGAATTAATGGAGAAGGAACAAGTCGGCAACAGTGAATGTGAAATGCAAGAAAAGGCAAATCAAGTGAAGAGTGAATACGCTCATATGTTCGAGAAGTTTCTGGTACTACGTGGAGAAACTTGAATGAAAGTCAACAATAGTGACTGAAGAAGAAACATGAACGTGGGCAGCAAGAAGTCAAGCAAATAAGAAGTAAACTAAAGTCAACAAAAGTGGTGGGCAGCCGCAGACAACAGAAAAATGGAGAATAAGGAAGAAACAACGAGAAGATATGAAAGAAAGAAGAAAAGGAAAGCAAAGTCCAACTTGGACTTTGACTAGCTGCAACAAGCAGGAGATAAAGAGGCAAGCTGAAATTTTATACTGTGAGGGACACATCAACACCTCCATCAAATTAGTTTGTTCAACTAATGAAATTATTTTTTCATATCCCATGTCTTATATCCTTCAATTATTCTAATTCATCCCTTATCCATCCTCTACAAACTATACCATACGCTTACTTACACACATCACTAATTAAAAACTATCATCAATACTAAAATCATGCTTCCACACTTACACATCCAAATTTTTAACGAGAGTATTCTCATAGGTTTCTTTGTGACCAGCATAAAGCCAAATATTGTATTTACAAAAAATAATGGATGTATTTTTATTGAATCTCGTTCCATGGTGACAAAAGACTCGTTTTAACGAGCACAGTCCACCTTTGATGTTTAAAATGTGTGTCGAGCCTTGTTTATCGTCGGTGAAACCTTGGTAAGTTAAACTTAAGGATTATTTGAAAATGGGGAAAAATTGGAGGTGTGCAGCCACATTTGTAATTTGCTATTTGAAAATGAGAATTGGATGCTCTAGCCAGACTGTACGTAACTGGGTAGTTTCCTTAAGCTAGATGTGGACATGAAAAAAATCATATTTAAGACATGATGACAAAATAACATAATATGATAATATTCACATACGACATAACATAGCAAGTCAAGTTCAAAAATGATAACCAAACAACATGACATGGCAAGATTCACATATAACATGACAGTACAAATCAAATTTCAGAACATGATGACAAAATAACATGGCATGATAAATAAAATTCACAACAGATGATGGGATGACGTAACATGATGGCAATTTTCACATGTGACATGACATGAAAAATATAATTTCAAATCGTGATCAAGAAGAGACATGATGTGACAATAAGGAGAAAAATAAAAAGTCTTCAAACATATTTTAATTGTGTTAATTCATTCTTCAATATTATATTGTTACTAATTGAGTTCTAAACTTTAAGTATTTATACCAATTCAGTCAATTCAATTAATTTTGACAGGAAATCACTAATATGGACGCTAGCCATCCTACATGGCATGACTGGTGCTAATGTGAATAATTTTGATAACATCTTAATATTTTTTTTCGAATTATTTATTTATCTATTTATCCTTTTATGTTTCCTTTTTCCTTCTCTCTCTCTCTCTCTCTCTCTCTCTCTGCTTCCCTTCTTCCTCTAGCAGGCAGAAAAAGAAAGAAAGAGAAAAAAAGAAGAAGGAAAAAGACAATAAATAAATTAATTTGGAAAATATTAAATTTCAAAATTTTCCACGTTAGTGTTGATTGTGCCGCATAGGATAATTAGTGTCCATGTTAACAATTTCCAATCAAAATTGAACGAATGGATTGAATTAGCACAAATACAAAAAGCTTTAGAACTAAAAAATAAATGGTCTATGACTGAATTAATACGATTGTAATAGGTATAAGACTTTTTGGTAATATTCACCATGAAAATAATCACATGCAATATGTCAAAATTCATAATGCGATGACAAAATAACATAGCATAACAATAATTAAGTATAGTGTGACATGATAAATCAGATTTCAAAATATAATGACAAAATGACTAGGGATAGTGAATATTCGCTTTCAACAGGACATAGCAAATAATATTGGAAGTACAATAATGATGTGAGGTATGATACTTACACTAATGGTGTGTTTGTTTCGTGGAATACATTTTCAGGGAAAACATTTTCCTCATTTTTCGGTGTGGTTTACTCAGAAAAATGAGTCAACGGAAAACGTTTTCCTAGTCAACGGAAAACATTTTCCTAATAAAGCTTGAATTTAGGAAAATGATTTTCCCTTTGAAAGGATTGTAAATCGTTTTCTGAATCTACCAAAACTTAGATTTGATGCTTGGTTTACAAATAATTATTCTTATAAAGATATATTTTTAAATTTTTATAATTCTTTATAAAAAAATCGAATTTTTAATTTTTAATAATTATTTTTTCTTTTCTTTTTTCTTTTTCTTCGACCGACCGTTGACCACGATGACAACCAGCGACTGGCCACAAGCGAGATCGAGCTTGCTGGCGTCGGGCGGGGCTCGATATCGCCGATCTGGCGAGGCCTAGGCCCCACTCGACGTCGGCAACCTCGAGTCTCGCTAGATCCGGCGAGGCTCGAGCCTCGCCACGCCTGTCGCTGACCAGCGGCGGCCGGCACTAGCTAAGGAAGGAAGAAAAAGAAAAAAGAAAAAAAAATCTGAAATATGAAAAGTAATTATAATTTTGATTTTTTATTAAAAAATATATTTTTATAAAGTTAAAAAAGGTGACGGACTCAACAAATTAATTTGGAAGTAAGAGGCACACTATTGTTAATTGTTAGGTCAAATGTCATTCAATCATTTTTCAAATGCGATCTAAATACCAAAAAATACTCACCAAACAAAGGAAAACTAACCATTTTTCTGGAAAATGGTTTTTCGGAAAACATTTTCCAAAAACGTTACGTTTTCCGTGAAACAAACACACTCTAAGTGAGGAGTTATTTTCATTCAATTTACAACTTTACTTGGACACGGTAAGGTTTATATAGAAACACACATCTTTCGGCTGAGCTGAATTGGAGTCATTATTCAATTAAAATCATGAATTGAATGTCCAAATGCATGAGATCTCAGTTCATCAGTTTGAATCGTGATGGCTATTATCTTTTGACCTTTAGTTATATTGTCATAACCTATCTTATACAGGAACCCAATCAATTCAGTATATGACCTATGGGTTTCTCACAAATAAAATAGGTGTCTAATGTAATCCTTCAATATATTCACCACCTTATACATCCTCAAAATTGCATGGTTTATCTCATGACCTAATGCGGGAGCAATCAACTTAGCTCTATCAGCTCACTCAGCACCATCCTTGCTCATTCAAGCCAAGATAGAATTTACGCATTATGTGCTTCAATGGGTCAAAATTGAAATTTCCAACTAAAGTAGTATCGAAACATTTGTACCGAAGTTATCATATCGATGATTAATGAGTTACCAAAATTATCAATACCAATGATTTATGAGTTATAGAATTCTCGGTATCATATATTAGTCGCTAATTTCTCGGTACACTTTCTTAGTTGTTGATCTCGAAGTTTAATATCAATGAGAGGCCATTTTGAATAATTTCCTTAGTTATTTGATAAAGTCTTGGGATATTTATCTTCTGGTCAAGGTGGAAGCACGAAATTTGTTTGCCAAGCTGAAGAATCAAATGCATCTCTATTTTCCTAGGAGTCTTTATTGTTAGGTTTTCAAAAGTCAAAGTTTTGAGTTCCAATGTCTTTGATGTTGGGCTAGTTCCCATGTCTACTTGTTACTTTTCTATTTCCTAAACTTTATTCCTCCTATAAATAGAGGAAGCCTCGCAATTGTAAGAGATTAGATTTGATGAATGGAAATACTTAAGATTTCCTTTGCATGAGCGAATATCTTTAGAGAGTGGACAATTCTTATTTCGGTCTCTTTATTCTTGGAGTATTGATTATTCATCGGTGGTGAGCCAAAAAGCCCTCCAGTCGATTTTTCTTTAGGCCTTGATAGTGAGCTTCTTTTATCCCAAAGTCCTTATTTTTTGTGGGTGATTTGTCCTTTAAGCCTTAGTGGTTAACTTCGTTTGTCCCAATCTTTATCTTCGGTTGGTGGCGCGTCATTTAGACCTTGGTAGGATTAGAATCTATCCTTTATCCTACAATTCATCCTTTGATATTCATCCCCATACACCCCGTTCTATCATGCTTTTATATTTACCCATCGAAACCATCCTTGTAAACGCTATTTCCTAAAACACTTAACCAAAAAAGTCCTACATTGTGGAATCACTTGCCCACACATGCATCATCAACGACAACAACAACACACATTCTAGGGGAAAACTACCAAAATAGTCCTAAATATTTTATATCGTTACCAATTCAGTCATAAACTTTTTAATTGGACCAATTTAGTCTTAAACCTTTTCACATTGGTACCAATTCAGTCCATCCGGCTAATTTAAGCCGGAAATTATTGACATGGCGCCGATGGTCTTATGTGGTGCCATGTGGACAAATTTGATATTTTTTTTATAATTTTTTTTTCAAAATTTTAAAATTATTATTTTTCTTTTTTTTTTTTCTCTTTTTTCCTTACCTTTGGTTGGCGAGGTCACTGATCGGCCGACCATCGCCGACCACAAGTTGGTCGAGGCAAGGGGCCCTGCGCCCTTGTCGGCCAATGGTGAGGGTCGCTGCGCCCTCATCGGCCACAAGCGAGGGCGACGACCCTTGCCTAGATCCAGGCAAGGGTGCGGCAGCCCTCACTCGTGGCGGGCGAGGGTGCGATGACCCTTGCCCAGATCTAGGTGAGCTGCGTCTACCGCATCTAGAGCTCCGTTGCCTCCGATCGCAACATGGTCACTCGAGCCTTTGTGGCCCCCGGAGGTTGAAGGAGGTGATCGGCATCTCGAGCTTGGGTAGCTTTTGGAGGGATAACGGTGTGGGGAAGTGTGCGATCTCACATTGGATTAAGCATGACGATAGCATCGCGAGCCTCGCCTGGGCAGGCGAGGCCACCGTGGCCCTCGCCTGGATATAGGTGAGGACCGCCGCACCCTCGCCCGCCACAAGTGAGGGCTGCCGTGCCCTCGTCGGCCAATGAGCGAGGGTTTCGGCCCTTGCCTGGATCTGGGCGTGGGTCGTCGCCCTTGCCAGTGGTTGGCGAAGGCGTGTTGGCCCTTGCCAGTGGCCGGCGAGGGTGCAAGGTCCCTTGCCCCAACTAGCTTGTGGCCGGTGATGGTTGGCTAGCCAGTGACTTTGCCGGCCAAGGGAAGAAAAAAAAAAGGAAAAAAAGAAAATAAATAATTTAAAAAATCTGAAAAAAATATTAAAAAATTATAAAATTTGTCCACGTGGCGCCATATAAGATTGCCGGTGGCCACGTCAGTAATTTCCAGCTTAAATTAGCTGGATGGACTGAATTGGTACTAATGTGAAAAGGTTTAGGACTATTTTGGTACTTTTCCCCACATTCTAGCATATTTTCAACACAAATAGTATAAATTCTTAAATTTGATGACATAACAGCCTAATGCAAATATTTGATTCAAAACAATCACTACGATAGCTTGGAAGCAAGTATAATTTCTTGCATAACAACGCATTCTATGGTTCAACATTTCATTTCATCATTACAACGACCTAAAAGCATGTATTTTCCAAATATTTTTTCAAACGGGTAGTATAATGACCCATTATACATTCTGAAAGTAATGTACATTACGATATGCTAATGTGCATTTCTATTTGAAATTGAAAGGGACGTTATAAAAAACTTACCGAGAGGCAACCTGGCCAACCAACACCTACAAGTACAAGAACAACACAGGGAAAGAAAGAAACGCAAGAATGATTTCAAAATGAGAGAACTTCAAGAGATTGAGAGCAAGGAATCAAGTCTCCATGAATTGAAAGTGACGGAGATGGCGCCTGCGTAGTTAAGGAGGCATGCCTCACTCAAGGTGAGGCAGTGCCTTGACCGGAGGCATCCACGTCTTGACTCAAGGCTTGCACGTCGTAGGTCGAGCCTTACATCTATCAAGTCTCGTGACTTTTGTGTCAGATGTCTGATTCACATTATCTTCATGCCGCTGGAAAATGAGAAAAGTACCAAAAAAGTCATAAACATATTGCATTGATACTAATTTAGTCATAAACTTTTCAATTTGATCAATTTAGTCATAAACATTTTCACATTGATACTAATTCAATCCATCTGCTCAATTTTGGCCAACTAGCGCTGACGTGGACGCCAGTCAGTGGCCGTGGATGCCGGTCAGTGGCCGAGCGCTGACATAACAATTTTTAATATTTTTTATTTTACTTTTTCAGATTTTTTATTAGTTTTTTATTTCTTTTCTTTTTCCTTTTCTTTTCTCCCTTCTTCCTTATTGGACTGTTCTAGTGGTGGCTGGCGAGCCTCCAGCAAGGACTTTGGGTGTGTTTGTTTGTATTTTTTTTTTTTTGTTTATGAACAGATTTTTTGTTTTTTTTTTGTTTCTGGAAACAAAAAAAGAACAGAAACGCATTTGTTTGCGTTTTTGTTCTCGGGAACAAAATTAGAATAGAAACGAGAAACAAAAAAAAAACTTGTTTTTTTTTGTTTCAGAAACACTTTTTGAAGAATTAAAAGAACAAAAACACAAAAAAACTTGTTTCTTTTTTTATTCTTGCTTTCGTGCCCTCTGTCATTCACCTGCGCCCTCTCTGTCTCAAGTCCCTCCCTTTTCCGGCGTCTCTCACAGCTTCTCCACCATCATTCTCTCCGGTGCCGACAGCTGTTGCTCCTTCACCGGCTGAAGCTTCTAATTTGAGGTAAGTTTCATCCTTCACTAGCTGCTGCTCCTCCTTCACCATTTGACAAGGGCTTTGGTGAGAGCCACCCCTCGTAGATCTAGGCGACGGCTGCTCGGGGGTCGAGTGTGACGGCTCACTCGAGCAAGCGCTTGCCTAGATCTGTGAGATGCTCATTCAAGCAAGCCCTCGCGCTTGAGCCCCGAGCGAGCGTTGCTCGCCCAGATCTACGGCAGCATTTGCTCGCTCGAGCGAGCCGTCGCGCTCTGCTCCCTCGAGCGAGCAAAGAAGCAACGCTCTCCTCGCTCGAGTGAGCGTCATTGCTTTGCTCGCTCGAGCGAGCAAATCGCGAGCAGAGCAGCAACACTCTGCTTTGCTCGGGGAGAGCGAGCATTGCTGCTTTGCTTGCTCAAGCGAGCATCGTGAGCAGAGCAGCTTGCTCGCTCGAGCGAGCGATCCGGCGGTAAATTTCTCTGGACTATGCTAAGGAACTATGAGCTCATCCAAAATCACCGTGAGATCTATCTCTTTTGACAGAGGGGGACTATAGTTGAGAAACTTACAGAGGAAACACTGAAGGACCGGAGCCACTTTCAAGAACTTCTTTCTATGTTTGAAGGTAAGAACCAAGGCTATGCTGCCTTGTGTTGGATGAATTTCATGGTTGCATACTATATCTAGCATTACAATGAAATGCTTAGGCTGATCATTTGGATTTCACAGCTCAAAGACAAGTTGGAGAGAGTAGTTGTTTAGGTTCATTTGGAGCAAGATTGAACTTTTCACATTTCCTTTTATTGTAGTGTTTGAAATTTGACTTTTATTGCACATTGAAACATCTTAAAATTTTGAAACATATGAATTTTGACATGTGTGGTTGTATAGACTCTTTCTAATATATTTTGACACGGTAGGTTTCTCACAATGCTCTTTATTTTATTTTTTTATTTTTTTAAGCATTCTATTTCATTTAGCATTGATAGTCATAGTACATTGTAGTTCTTGTAGCTCAAAATGCAACTTAGGTTATGTTCTATACAAGTTTGTTCAAGAATTGTCAATTTTGTCATTATAGTCTTCTCTGCTTGCATCTCTTGAGAATGATTCTGTGTATGACATGTATAGTATTATGTTATTGATTTAAATCATAACTCATATGATGCTCAACCGGTCAAAGATTAAATGGCATCTGAGAGACAGACATTCAATGCAAAGTGGACCGAGTCTGTAACCAACCTATTTAACGGTTTGTTGGTGGATGAGGTCAAAAAGGGAAATTGCACCTCTTCTACTTTCAACAAAGCGGGGTGGAAGAATATACAGACTGAATTCGTTAGACAGACGGGATGCCAATATAGCATGGTTCAGCTGAGGAACAAGGTAAACAAATCGAGAAAACAGTATGGCAGTTTTTAGAAACTCATGTCTCAGTCTGGATTTGGTTGGGATAATCTGAATAAAAGAGTTGTTGTCGACGATCCAAGTATATGGGAATCTCACATCAATGTATCTTTTTAACTTTTTGGTCATTTTGATGTCATTATAGATGTAAATTTTAAAATGTATGATTATATTGCTGAAATGTCATAATTGTGAAAATTGTAGGAGAATGTTGAGTGGGCAAAATTCAAGAATGATGGATTTCCTCAGTATCCCGAGCTATGTATTGTATTTGGTGGTACATATCATATTGGGGAATATGCCATAGGAAATGCTCAAGATTTGACGGTGTCAGATGAAGATGACGATGGTGATGGCAATGTAGGCGGTGGCAACAATGGTGGCAATGCATATGGTGACAATGGTGGTGGCAATACAGATGACTTCAGTGAACACCACATTGATGAGAGAGTCTTTACATTAGACAATGCCGCAACTTCAATTCATGGAAAGCACAAATTGGATAGGACTCCAAATACTAAGAGGAGAAGAAAGAGTAACCAAGCCGGTATTGTTGACTTTTGCAAAGCCATACAAGATCTTTTGAAAGTTAGGTCAAGTCAATATGGCAGTGGCTCTACGACCTTAGGGGTTACACCATCACCTGTAAACCCTTTCTCCATATCTGCTGTGATCGATATTCTAGTTAGTATGCCTGAGCTAGAGCAAGATGTTTACAATAAAGCAGTGGAACGAGCATGCTTAGTGCCTCATGGAGGGAGGCTTTCATTAAATCCCCCACCTGAAAGGAGAAGTGGACTTCTTTATTGTCTTTAATAGATGTTTGGAAATATATTATGGATTGCATGGGCTTTCATTAGACTGTATAACTTATGTTATCCATTAATATTTAGTTTTTAAAGATATTAGCGTTGAGACTCTTGGTACTTATATGTAATGGCATCTTCTATTGAGACTCTATGACTTATGTTATTGATTGTTATTGGATATATTTTCAAAATCTATATTGATGTTTTTATATTTTTGTGATGGTACAGGTACTACGGAAGGCGGATCAAATAGTGTTTCTAGTGAGCAGGTAGAACTAGTTGAACAATTCCTGGATGATGATGATATTGACATATTGATAGTGTGGTTGTGCACGGTTGCGATGGACGCGTCCGTGCATATAAGAGAACCTATTAGGGACAGTAAATTATCAGGACTTGAATGGATAATAGAGATTCTTTATGGACATTCATATAGGATATATGAAGCCTTCAGGATGGAGAGACATGTTTTTTTGAATTTATGTGATTTAATGAGGGTAAGAGGTTGGTTGAAAGATAGTCGATTTGTTCGAATAGATGAACAAGTTAGGATATTCTTATCTTTGGTTTGTCACAATAGCTCAAATAGAGATTTATGTGAGAGATTCCAACATTCTAGAGAAACGATCAGCAATTATTTCAACAAAGTGTTGAAAGCAATTATCAAACTTTCAAAAGAGATAATCAAACCACCATCCTTTGATGTCATCCCACAAGAAATTCTTATGGATCATAGTCATAAATGCTACTTCAAGGTATGATTTTTATATCGATTTTATACCGTCAAATACATGTACTTGATAATCTTAAATAATCTTAGATTGCTAATAAATTGACAAGATTGCGTAGGTGCTATGGATGGCACCCATATAAATGCTATCTTCTCGGTGTCTCAGCAAGTTCGATTTAGAGGCAAGAAAGGGATTACCACCCATAATGTGTTGTGTGTTTGCTCATTTGATATGAAATTTACTTTCGTGTATGTTGGATGGGAAGGATCTGCCAACGATTGTCGAGTGCTTTCGGCAGTACTCGAAACTCCTCAACTGCAATTTCCCCGACCACCACCTAGTATTTACTTTGTTTATATAGACAAATTTATGATTATATTATGGTTGAATATTACAACAAATATATATATATCATGTTGTAGGGAAATACTACTTGGTAGATTCTGGTTATGTAGCACTTCTGGGATTTTTAACTCTATTTAAAAGCGAACGGTATCATCTGAACGATTATAGAGGGAGTGGGAGACGACCAAGAACAGCAAAAAAATTGTTCAACTATAAGCACTCTTCACTAAGAAATGTAATTGAGAGGTCATTTGAGGCATTAAAGAATCGCTTCACCATTTTGAGACATATGCCTCCATTTACAATTCGGAAGCAAGCACTTGTTGTAATTGCATGTTGTGCTATTCATAATTACATTCGTGATCAAGATAGGATGGACATAAACTTTTCCCTATATGGAGATATGGAGTATCCATTTGGACCTAGAGAAGTGGAGGTTGTAGATGATACATCGCATGAGCAGGCACCTGGGATACACATGCTTAGGATAAGTATCGCAAATAAAATGGCAAGGGATCACAATATGCCTGAGATTTCATGACTTTGTGTTTTTGACTTTTGTAATATTGTTTTTAAGTATTCACTTATCAAAGTCAATGTGATGAAGTTGAACAATGAACTATATTACTTCATTATTGTGATGTCATGTATGAAAGGGTCCATGTTGAGATCTATAAGATACTCTTCATTTTGCTAGTTCTTATTGTACGAACTTTACTTATAATATTTTCTTTCAAGTATGCACATATGACCATGTTCAAAATGTTTTTCTTCACTCACCATGATCAAAATTAAATTGATGAGCATTTCATGAGAATGGGAATTCAATACCAAGTTTACACTTTATTAAAAAAAAAAAAGCACTTGAGAAAAATTTGGTACAAACTTTACTCACAAAATTTTCTACCAAGTATGCACATATGATCATGTTCAGAATGTTTGTCTTCACTCACCATGAACAAAATTAAAGTGATGAGCATTTCATGAGAATGAGAATTCAATACCAAGTTTACACTTTATTAAAAAAAAAAAAAGCACTTGAGAAAAATTTGGTACAAACTTTACTTACAAAATTTTCTACCATGTCTGCACATATGATCATGTTTAGAATGTTTGTCTTCACTCACCATTAACAAAATTAAAGTGATGAGCATTTCATGAGAATGAGAATTCAATACCAAGTTTACACTTTATTAAAAAAAAAAAAAAAGCACTTGAGAAAAATTTGGTACAAACTTTACTTACAAAATTTTCTTCCAAGTATGCACATATGATCATGTTCAGAATGTTTGTCTTCACTCACCATGAAAAAAATTAAATTGATGAGCATTTCATGAGAATGAGAATTCAATACCAAATTTACACTTTATTAAAAAAAAAACACTTGAGAAAAATTTGGAACATAAATTTTTTACAGTTACCAAACGTGTTTCTGTTTTTTTTTCTATTCTAGGAACATAAATTGTGTGTAGTTACCAAATGTGTTTCTGTTCTTTTTCTATTCCAGGAATAGAAATTTTTTGCAGTTACCAAACGCGTTCTTTTGTTCAAAAATTGTTCCTCGGAATAGAAATAGTTTTTTCTATTTATGTTCCCTAGAATAATTTTTGAACAGAAACACAAATAAACGCACCCTTAGTGGCCCTCGCTAGTTGTTGGCGAGGGTCATGGCCCTTGGCTAGCCTTGCCTAAGGTTGCGAGCAAGGTGGCTTCACCTAGATATGGGTGAGGGGCATTGCCGTGGCTAAAGGCGACCTCACCCACAATTGGCGATGGCCTTCATGTTGAGGCCATGGCGACCATCGCCAAGCCAGAGGCTCGCTAGCCACTGGGCAAGGGTCGCCAAGCCCTCGCCCACTCCCTTGCCTAGCCCAAGGCCACAAGAGAGGCAGCTTCGCCCAGATCTGCCAGGCCAAAGGCCGCAAGCGAGGCTGCCTCTCCCACGGCCCTAGGTGAGGCCGGGCAAGTGATGCGACCCTCACCAGCGGCTGATGAGGGCTTGGTGGCCCTAGTCGGCCATCGTGGGAACATCCTAAGGAGGAAGAATGGAGAAAGAAAAGGAAAAAGAAATTAAAAAGAAAAGAAAAAAATTCAAAAAAAATTATTAAAAAAATTGCAACGTTAGTGTTCGGCCATCGGCCGGCCTTCACGTCAACGTCCAATCACTAGCCGAAGCCCATGTCAGAATCGATTGGCCAAAATTGGTCAGACTGACTAAATTAGTACTAATGTGAAAATGTTTAGAACTGAATTGGTTTAATTGAAAAGTTTATGACTAAATTAGTACTTATGCAATAGATTTAAGACTTTTTTGGTACTTTCCCCGCTGGAAATCATGATGAAAACTTTCCAATAAACCCAATTTTGTTGGGTTCAAATGCAAAATTGCTAATCCGAGATTTTTTGCCCATATCGAGTCCTAGATTGGATTATAGATTAAAAACAAGACAATTTTTAAGACGCAAAAGGCTATGATATTCAGTCATCCTTATACAAGTACCTCCCTTAAGGTAAGCCCCTACAACTAGAGCAAGCAACCCTATCCTTTTCTTCCACTTTAAGGAGGTTGGATTACTTGTGTGTGAGATTATAGATCAGAGCTATACTAGTGGGCAAGCATGCTCAGGCTCTAGGGCCACAGCTTGTCAAACATAGTTAGTTACCATGTCTTAGAACTCTGCAAAATTCCATTTAATTCTGAGATCTCTAGGCGTGGTTTTGGGCTCCAAGACCTTTTTCAAGTATCATAGGGTTAGAAGATATTTAACCGGTCATAACTTCCTCATCCATCAACTGATTGACCCGATTTTTGTTGCATTGCAATTCTTCCAAATAGTTTCCTGATGTGGAAATGAAATATCAAAATCCCAAACTTCCTGACATTGCAAAAAATAGGCGATTGTTTTCGAAGTGTAAAAGAACTCTCAGACTCGAGTTAAAATGTGAGTATCAAAAGACTCGTCTTCAATTGATATTTGAAATATGTTTCAAGTCCTGTATAGCATTGATCAAATCTTGATTGTACTTTGCTCTACTAACTAGACGGTATGTGACGGGGCAGTAAGTCAACCACTTCATCCCACTTCTTCCATTCATGCCGGGTGCACGAAGTACGTACCTACAACATCCGGAGTAAGTTTGAGCCGATGAATCGGATGCATCCCGTGTAAAGCCTACATGCATGACAGCTCACGTTGAAAACTATAAAAACGCTTGGTAATGGGGCTATTCATCTTTGGTTCATCTAAAAAAATTGTTGCACAGATTCATGACTATAATTCCGTTAAGTGAAGCGCATCTTTGTTTCCACATTTAACAACCGCAGTTCATGTGATCCACCCAGTTCTTTGTTTTAGGTTATAAACCTATTGAGGACAATTTGTGGGACCCGTCGGGCCAATCAATTTCTCGTCATGTGGTTCTGATTGTGTCATAGTTTCTGTTCTGCAAATGGGTCTTCCCCTTGTGATGCACGTTTGGTTATGAATGAAGTGATCTTTCTAGCCAAAGGACAAAGGGACTATGGCCGAGCAGGGTCAGTCCACATTCCTATACAATGACGACAACAATGTCAAGGACGAAAGCCCTAGCAAACATCAGGACCAATGGACTGCGTACTTGTTCGCCTCTTCTAAGCTATGCATTGGCTTTTTCCGTATGGAGCCACAGGAGAAACAAAGTAATAAGCAATACTATCGGGAAAAGTATTAGAAAAGTCCTAAACTTATTATAATCAAATGTATCCTAAATCTTTTGATATGTTATCAATTCAATCATTATGATTAATTTCGACAAGATATTGCGAGCCGGTCAGCCTACGTGGAACTATTGGTGCTCACGTAGATAATTTTTTATAATATTTGATTTTTTTAGATTTTAGATTTTTTATTTTTTATTTTCTGATTTCTTTCCCTTTCTTCTTCCTTTTACTGGTGATTAACCATTGACTACCCCACTCCTCGTCTTTTCGAGTTTTCTCTCTACCTTTATGGTAGTTTTCCTTTTCACTGAAACCCTCATCGCCTTTACTCGCCGGTTTTCATCATCTTGAACGATTTCCTTTTTTACGGATACCCCCTATGGCTACAGGGCGTGTCTTCTTCCGCTACTCTTCTCCATAATCAAGCCCCAATTTCTTCTTCCTCTCTTATTCTACACACCCAAACCCCCAAACCATTCACCGCATCACGTCCCCAAGCTCCAATTTCCATCTTGTTGGCTAGGTTTTGGCGATTCCACAGTGCCTCTTATCCAATTGAAGCAGTTGTCGGAGCATCTCAAGCCATGGCTCCTTGTGTACAGGTCTGCACTTGCGAGACTTCCTTTCTGCCTTGCATGTTCCCGTTTGTCCTCTCTTGCCCTGTCAATATAAATATGTTAGCACTGTCAACAGAAATCTTTCTCTATCCGGCAAGTCTAGGGTTCACCTTGCTTCGCTCTCTTATGGAATAGACATTAGGGCAGTTTTGTTTTCTTTGGGCTCTCTTGAAGCTTTCACCGGTATCTGTTCTATTATTGCCCTGCTCTGTTTTGCGATGACTTCAGCTGACAACACAACGTCCTCTCGCTTGGCAGCCCTCTGCAATAGTTTAGGTCGCCTCACCACCAAACACATCATAGATGATTGGGACGAGGATCCGTCTCCTGAAAAATTACAGGAATGCAGATTATCCCTAGTAGGCAAAGTCCTTTCCAGCCCGACCATCAACTTTTCTGCCTTTCAAAACACCATGAAAAAAGCTTGGCGGATTGACCAAGTTACTTTCCAGCAGCGAGAGGAAGGCATCTACATTGCTACCTTTCAGTCCGCAGCAGATAAACACAGAATTCAGGAAGGCGGCCCATGGCTTTTCTCGAGCAACTTGGTTATTTTCAAGCCCTGGCTTCCTAACACTTCGCTACATTGCTATGACTTTACTAAATGTGCTTTTTGGCTGCAAGTGTTTGGTCTCCCTTTAGAATGGTATTCTGAACATATGTTAACTAGGGGCAGTGCAGCATGTGGGTCGAGTCCTAGAGGTTAAGGTCGACTCCAAGGATGGCACATCATCTAGAGCAGGCAGGGTCCGAGTTGAACTTGATATTCAGGAACCACTTAAAACTGGACAGCTCATCCGCATAACAGGTACACCTTTTTGGCTCGACTTCCGCTATGAAAGACTCTCTTACTTTTGTTATTCATGTGGGAAATTGGGCCACTATGCCACCTACTGCAAAGACATACCATACACTGAGGAGAAACATGAGGGCCGAGAGAAGATGGCCTATGGTCAGTGGCTTCGAGCCGAAGTGAAGGAACACAGTCCATACTGGCATACCTTTTATGATATTCATGAGTCATCAGATCAACCCGAAGCAACCGTTCCTGAAACTCCACCAACACAACTACCAATGGTTCCTCTTTTGCTCCCGCCACCCCGGACTATAACCTCAGCCCCAGTCCAGCCAAGTTCAGCCTCCACCAATCCTTTAACTGCAGCTGATCACCTCCAGTTGTCTTCACCAGCACCACCATCCTCTGGTTTTTCCACTTTTCAACCTGCAGATACAAAACTCAAAGGTGTTCAGACCGAGACAATGGCTTTTTCAGCGACAAAGAAGGGCAAGAATATCCACTCCAAACCCACTTTGGGGTCTGCCAAGAAACAACGACGCTACAGCCCCTATGAAGGAAAATGGGTGACAATAGAGGATCACAATGATTATGCGCTAATGGATACTCCGGTATTGACTATTGACGAAGCACAAATTCGGGCTTTGGTGGCTGGCCCTAGATAGCCACCGGTTCACAAATGAAAATCCTAGCCTGGAACTGTCAGGGTTTGGGCAATCCCCTGATAGTTCAGGCTCTTAAGGCCATTCTAGCCAAAGATAAGCCCGACGCCGTTTTTCTCATGGAAACCAAACAACCTAAAGGGAAGCTTCAACAACTAAAGCATAGGAGTCAAGTATCAACGTGCTTATATTATTAATCCAGTTGGTTTCGCTGGGGGTTTAGCACTATTCTGGAATGAGCCGATAAAGTTTCAAGTACTCTCTTCTAATCCCAATTTGGTTCATACCAGTGTTTCTCAGGGACAACGAAGTCGACCTACTAGTATTACTTTTATTCACGCCCCTACCAATTATCAACAATGTCAGCTTTTGTGGGACGAGATCAAACAACTCCCAGCTTGCAACAACCACCCATGGATCTGTGTGGGTGACTTTAATGAAATCCTTTATCCCTGGGAGAAAATAGGTAAATGTCCCGCTCATCAACCTCGAATGCTATCCTTTAGAGCCTTTATGAATGATTGTGAATTTACTGAACTGGACAGCCATGGTTGTAAATACACATGGACGAATAATCGAGCGGGTGAGGAGCTCGTGAAAGAAAAATTAGATAGGGTGTTCTGTACTATGGATTGGCGCCTTTTATTTCCCGGGGCAGGAGTGTATGCACTACCAGCTGTAGGGTCTGACCACAGCCCTCTCCTTATTTACACGTCGGTTGACTATCACCGCACCAAGAAACCTTTTCTCTTTGAAAGTTATTGGCTCGAGGATGAGGAATGCCAGGAAGTCATTTCACATGCTTGGAATCTTGAAGATGGACAATATCCTACTTTTCTCGCTAAAGTGGACAGGGTAACCAAGGACTTAATGGCATGGAGTCGGAGGAAATTCTCTAATCGCCGCACAAAGGTAACCTAGCTTCAACAACAGTTACAGCATCTGACTAATCAGTCACATCTTCATTTTGACCGGGCCGAGGCCTCTCAACTTAAAGCGGAAATCTCTCGAATCTGGGCGCAGGAAGAACAGTATTGGGCGTCACGATCTAGAATTCAATGGCTGAAAAGGGGTGACAAGAACTCAAGGTTTTTCCATGCTACTACGATTCAACGCCGGCGACGCAATCAAATCACAATGCTGCAAACTGAGGAGCAACAATGGGTACGTGATATCCCTACTCTCCAAGATATGGCCACTACTTTCTTTTCTCGTTTATATACATCAGATGGATATCGGCACTATGAACCGCTCCTAACTCAATGTCCCCAGATGGTTACAAATGAGATGAATGATCAACTCATTGCCCCACTTACTATGGATGAGGTCAGGCAAGCAACCTTTCAATTGGGGACGACTAAAGCCCCGGGTCCTGATGGTTTGAATGGGCTATTCTATTAGAAAAATTGGGACATTGTTAAAGCTGATTTGTTTCTCTTAGTTCAGAATTTCCTCACATCAGGAGTATCACCTATAGGTTTGAATAACACACTTATCACATTGATCCCAAAAGTTCCTCAACCTGAAACGCTTGACCAATTCTGTCCCATTAGCCTATGTAACTTTGCATACAAGGTCATTTCAAAGGTACTTGCCAATCGTCTCAAGCCATGTTTGCCTACTCTAATTTCCCAAGAACAATCAGCTTTTGTGCAAGGAAGACAGATCCAAGACAATATCATCATTGTTCAAGAGGTTCTTCATCATTTCAGAACTCGAAAGCCAACAAGTCGGTTCAATGCAATTTTAAAAATAGACATGACCAAGGCATATGATCGAGTAGAATGGGCTTTTCTCAAAGACTATCTCCTGCGATTGGGTTTTCATTCTAAATGGGTGAGCTGGATTATGCAATGTATTACTACAGTGGCTTTCAGTGTGAAATTTAATGGGGAAGCCTTACCTTACTTCTACCCATCCAGGGGTCTCAGGCAAGGCGACCCACTATCTCCATACATTTTTATTCTGATGATGAATATCCTCTCGACTCTCCTTACACAAGCTGTGAGTATTGGCCATCTAAGGGGTATTCGTTTGAATCGTTGGTGCCCTACCCTCTCTCATCTCCTTTTTTGCTGACGATGCGATCTTTTTCCTTAATGGTACCATATCTGAAAGCCAGAACTTGGCCAACATTCTCAACCTATATTGCTCGGCAACTGGACAACTTGTAAACTGCAACAAATCCGGCTTAATTTTCGGCAAACATTGCCCTCCCACTCTCCAGGATAATATGTCTCAAGAACTAATGACTCCTATTCTGCAACGATATGGAAAATATCTGGGTATACCGTCTAAATGGGGCCGATCGAAGAAGGAAATGTTCTCCTGGATATTGGCTCGTATTCATTCCAAACTAGAGGGCTGGAAGGAAAAATTTATATCCAAAGGGGGTAAGGAAATTCTCATCAAATCCGTAGTCCAGGCTCTTCCACACTATGCCATGTCTATTTTTAAATTGCCGCTTTCTCTTTGCAAATCTATTGAACATCGAATTGCTCGCTTTTGGTGGAAAAATGATCAAAATAGAGTTGGTATACATTGGCTGCAATGGAACCTTATGAAAGCCCCCAAACAGCAATGAGGTATGGGCTTTAGAGATCTAATTGCCTTTAATAGAGCAATGCTTGGTAAACAGGCATGGCGCTTATTGCAGCACCCTCAATCCTTATGGAGTACACTTTTTAAGGGTTTATATTATCACTCAACAGATTTCTTGACAGCTAATAGAGGTACGAGGCCATCCTAGGGCTGGCAAAGCATGCTTTTGGGACGAGAAGCAATTCAACCTCATCTAAGATGGTCTGTTGGGAATGGAACAAAGATTAGAATCCGTGCCGATCCATGGTTACCGATGGGTATTCTATATGGACCTAGAGCTAAGGAAGAACCTCTTATGGTGGCGAATCTTATTGACCCCATCCACCATAATTGGAATTTGTCTATACTTCAACAGTTCTTTGACAATCACATCATTGAAGAGATACTCCAAATACCACTTAGCCCTCACTTAACAGTAGATCAACTCATCTGGTCGACTAAGGCAGATGGCACCCACTCGGTGCGCAGCAATTACCTATCTCTCAAACAACTCGACGCCCCTATACCGAACGGTAATCCTTATCCCTGGACTCAATATTCTTCAGCTTTATGGAAAAGTATTTGGCGAATGCACACAGAACCAAAAATTAAAATCTTCCTATGGTCTGCTTGCCATAATGCCTTGGCATCTCGCGCAAATCTCTGTCATAGGCATATTCTTACAGATTCTAGATGTTATCTTTGTCAACAACATGTTCCAGAAACCACAGAGCATATATTTCTACATTGCAGTTGGACTTATCAAATCTGGACAAACCATCAGATCAACCTCTACCCGACAACATTAACAAGTGATAGTTTTGCTACCTGGATCCTCGCACGGGCGACTGCTCCTCAGCCTTCACCGTCCCTTCCCCTTGTGGCTAATATCCTCTGGCAGATCTGGCGCGCGTGGAACAACTTCCTTTTTCGGAATCAGCCGCCAGATCCATCTTTGATTGTGTAGACGGCTACGACTCATCTCAATGCGTATCAGCTCCATTCGGCCCCCTCGCACTTCAGATCTCCCCTCGCCTCCACTGATCGATCTCATCTCTGGCACCCCCCTGCAAAAGGAACCCTCAAATGTAACATTGATGCTAGCTATCAACTAGGCAGTGCTGAAGGAAGCGTGGCCAGCATCTACAGAGACGACAAAGGACACCTTACTGACATTCATTCCAAACACATCCCGGCTCACTCGGCTTTCGAAGCAGAACTCCAAGCCCTGATATCAGCCCTGCAACATCTGCTGGATCGACGTCTCCATGACACTCCGCTTGAGATGGAAACTGATTGTCTGCCTCTGGTTGAAGTCATCTGTGGACATCGTGCGCCTCCATGGCAACTGCGCCCTCTGATCAACGAAGTAGCCGCTCTGCTCTTTTCTTTCCCCAGCCTGAAGCTGCAACACTGCTACCGGATGGCGAACCTACCTGCTGACTGGGCCACCAAAGCCCATACCTCGTTTTCGGCCCACGAAAGTTTTTCTCCCCCTCTAGCTTTACTTGACCTTCTCCTTGTTGATGCTTCTCTTTCTGGTTGTACTTTTAACTCATCTTAAATGCAAGTTTTATTTCAGATCAAAAAAAAAAAAAAACCATTGACTACCCACCATGGCCAGTCAAGCTAGCCTCACTTGGGCAAGGGTCACCGTTGCCTGCCACAGGCAAGTCTCCTTTGGCCAAGGGTGCCCCGCTTCAACATTTGTAGCTTGGCCTTGGTCATGTTCCCCCTGATGTCACAGGCAGCGGCTACCCGCTGATCGCCACGGCTTTGGGCCCAGTGGGGCTTTACTTGCAAAGCTACCACGTGGGTCACATGCGATTTGGTGGCCGATATGACGGTGGATTCTGGCAAAAGCATGATCTTGACTTGGGTTGCCTTTGAGTTTGCGAAGAAACCTTGAAATTCTTCGACTTATTCTGATTCTGGTATGGGAATAGATCTTGGAGACGACAATGGCTCGTCGTTGTTGTATCGGCTTTTCGAACCGGCTTGAGTTCGGCATCCTAGGTGAGGACGACTGAATCATCACCTTCCTGTCTTCGACGACCATGTCATCCTCTTTCTTGGTGCTCTTGTGGATAGCGAGTAACCAGACGTCTTTCCAAGCCTACGCATGCCATGTGGAATCCATGGTTGCACTCCGCCGTGTAGATGGTCGTGCCTTGGCCTTCAAGCTGTTCGAGCAAATGCCGCAACCACTCCGCAACAATCAGACAGCCACCATTTTTAAATTCATCTGTCAAAACATATACAAAGCACCCTTGTGCTCCCCTCGCCCACAATGAGGTCGCCCTAGCCTAGGCAAGGGTCAGCCTCGCTAAATCTAGTGAGGGGAGCCCTCGTCCAGCCAGGCCTCACCTATGGTGGGCGACGGTGACCCTTGCCTAGGAGAGGTTAGCTTGCCAGGCCATGGCTGATGACTGTTCATCCACAAAAGGAAAAAAAAAAAAGAAGGAAAAATAGAAGAGAAAAGAAAATCAAAAAAATGTTAAAACATTATTAAGAATTGTCTACGTCAGTGCCGGCGTGTAACGTAGGTCGACCAGTGTCCAAGTTAGTAATATTTGGCCAAAATTAGCCAGAAGAACTAATTAGGCACAAAGTCAACATGTTTAGAATTAAATTGACACAATTAAAAGGTTTAGAACTAAACTAACGTATAGATTTAGGACTTTCTTGACACTTTACTCCAATACTACCCTCTTTAATGTGTTTAGCAACCCTTAAATTATAATTCGGGTATGAGTATATCAACTGTAGAACTTACGCAATTCTCCTTGTTAAATTAAAGAAATTAACTACTATTGTCATTCACAACCTATATACTTTTAAATTAGATTTTCTCATCTTTGACAATACGTAATATAATTACGACAATTAGACCTTGTCTAATGAAAATATCTTAGGTTTACAATATCGTTTATGTAGATTTCTTTAACTCAAACCTCTCATATGCCAAGAAAGAAAAGGACATTAGCCCTATATTATCTACATTTTGAAGCTCAAACTAAGATGATATAAACTAAACCTATTAAAATGTGTCATAAGCCTCTTTCTTAACTCATATTTGATGATTAAATTATTATATGAGTTCATTATATTCAGTAAATGGGTTGTTTATAATGGCAAAACCTAAAAAAATGGGTGTTAAATGGGCTTATAGTTTACCCAAATTATTACCCGCCTTTATGACTTTCTTTTTATCATCCACGAGAAAACATCAGACTTTTCCAAGTTCAAAGAAGTCTTGGCAGGCTTACAAGATGGGCCCAACTTCACTCTTATTTAAAAATATCAGGATGACTTGCAAAGATAAACTACTAATGCCATTTTGCTCTAGACATATTGAATTTGAGTGCGCAACTAATTCATTTAATAAACTCAAACTACCGGAAACCTAATAGACAAGTATAAACAAAGGGATACACATAATTAGGTGAAAGGAGGCACGGCGAATTGAATCAAGAGAAGAGCAATGCTAGAACTCACTATAATTGTTTGACAAAGTTGATTTACTAATTGATGTGCAGACTATTATTGGTTTTTGAATTTGGCCCATTTGTTTAAAATGCCACTCACAATCTTGACGTGAAATAGACCAAAATTTTGAACCGGTTTAATAAATCTAGCGTTGCCCGTACTTTTGATACCATATTGAAAATCCAGGCGAAATCCTTTCTTCTAAAGACTCAAGTTATCTAAAGAAATGCGATACCTTCACCGGACAAAAGCTACACCAGGTAATACCTCAATACATGTGGAGGTTGGAACTTTAGCAAATGCATGATGTTAATACAACCAATCCTGGACCGGCACGACTGGCACGTTTGACCTTTCTTCGAATTATATTTAAATGTCTTTATCATGCGCATTGCAATTTAGGTTATCCAAAAACAAAATTATGATTTGAATTCTACCTACTGAGTTAGTTTGACCAGAAACCCGAAACCTAATGCCCAAGCAACGCGACTCCATTACACACCCTTTAAATTGAGCTCACAAAAGCACAAAGCCGTATTATCACGCTCTTGAGAGACATGGATGGAGTGAAGTTGCATGGATTTTGGGCGAGTCCATTCAGCAGTAGAGTCATTTGGGCATTGAAGTTCAAGGGCATACCATTTGATTACATTGAGGAAGACCTCTCCAACAAAAGCGCCTTGCTTTTGCAATACAACCCGGTTCACAAGAAGATTCCTGTGCTCGTCCATGGCTCGCGACCTGTTTGCGAGTCCATGGTCATCGTCGAGTACCTCGAGGAAACGTGGCCGCAATACCCGCTGTTGCCCATTGATCCTCACGAGCGAGCCGTGGTGCGTTTCTGGGTCAAATTCATCGAGGAAAAGGTTTGCTAATCTAATGTTATTCTTCTTTGGTAATTCATCTTTTGTAAAGTCAATCATTCAATGCATAGATTCCATTTGTTTCAATACCCAACTCAAAAGCAAGACAAACATAAGGCCGACTTGTTTGCATCTCGTTTATGTTTCCGGTGCTCATGCTGCAGAGTCCTAATATTTGGATCGTGTATCGGAGCGTTGGCGAAGAACAAGAGAAGGCCGTGAGAGACAGCGTGGAGATGCTGTCGATCCTAGAGCAACATGGTCCGAACAGGGGAAAGAAATTCTTTGGAGGAGACGGCATCAACATTGTGGACATTGCATTTGGTGCGGTGGCACTTTGGGTGGGAGCCATAGAAGAGGTATCGGGACGCAAGCTGTTCGACGCCGGGAAGTTCCCTCGCTTGAACGCTTGGATGGCCAACTTCGAGAGCTCCCCCATGATCGCCGAGAACTTGCCTGATCAAGAGAAGTTGCGTGAGCACCTCGCCCGCCTAAGAGAGAAAAGGTTGTCATCATCCACATGCGAGTGATGCGCGGCCTTCGCGTCTTTATTAGTATGATTGATGTTATAATCGTGGGTACTATATAAAAGTACCGATAATAAGAATTGAAGTGCAGTACGTACTTTGGTCGGAAGCTTCAAGATGAAGCTTACTAATTAGTATATGCAATAAAGTTAAATGAATTTCTAGGCCTTGGAATATTGTCTCCTGAGGTGTGTATTGTCTTAGTCTCATAATGTCGTAAATCTAAAATTCTTCGTGGTCATGGAAATATGACACTACACGGGGAGAATCAATGCGTCAATATTTCGTGCTGCGTTCCTCATCTAAGTTTATTAACACCTTCATGAATTCTATTTTTTTTTCTTCTCATTTTATCTGATAAATATCATTTCAGATTGTAAAATGGGATTAATAGAGTTGTTGAAAATTGTGATCCATTTTCTTTAAAATTATCAAGAAACTACTCAATTAATGGAGAAGGAACAAGTCGGCAACAATGAACGTGAAATGCAAGAAAAGGCAAGTCAAGTCAAAAGTGAAAACTCTCTTATGTTGGAGAAGTTTCTGGTACTACGTGGGCAGCAAGAGAAACTTGAATGAAAGTCAACAATGTGGCTGAAGAAGAAACTCGAACGTGGGCAGCAAGAAGTCAAGCAAATAAGAAGTAAAACTAAAGTCAACAAAAGTGGTGGGCAGCCACGGAGAATAAAAAAATGGAGAATAAGGAACAAGCAACGAGAAGATCTGAAAGAGAGAAGAAAAGGGAAGCAAAGTCCAATTGGACTTTGACTAGCTGCAACAAGCAGGAGATAAAGAGAAGCAAGCCGAAATTTTATATTGTGAGAGAGTTTGTTCAACTAATGAAATTATTTTCTCATATTCCATGTCCTATATCCTTCAATTATTCTAGTTTATCCCTTATCCATCCTCTACAAACAATACCATACACTTACACACATCACTAATTAAAAACTATCATCAATATTAAAATCATGCTTCCACACGCACACATCCAAATTTTTAACAAGAATATTTTCATAGGTTTCTTTGTGACCAACTTAAAGCCAAATATTGTATTTACAAAAAATGATGGATGTATTTTTATTGAATCTCATTCAATGGTGACAATATCATTAAGTGACGAACATGGAGGAAATAGGAGATTTTAAAAAGGAGGAGATGAAAAGTGTTACAAGCCAAAAGTTTTAATTGTGAACAAGCTTGTGCGGTATTTGGTGAGCTAGAATACTTGAATAGCCTCTCTTTAATAGATCATTTTTAAGGACAGTATGACAAATCACGTTCTCCTAATTGATTGTATCTCATGCAAGCTATCCGATGTCTTAAAAGGGATATACATATCACTTTGGCATGGTAATTAATTTTGGCTTATAACTATAATTTTATTTTAACGGATTAGGAATTTTATTTTTTGGTACATTTACCATTGGGATATAAAAGATGATTTGACATGCATTTCCATATACACCAAACTCTCTCTTTCCTCAGTGAAAGAGTCCTTGATTTAAATGACTGAAACACAATCGCCTTTTGCAAGAAGTGCATGCCGTTTTGCCGTGCTGACATGGGATCACAGTCAAATTTTAGGTTCGACTAGGGATCCAGCCATTTTGCGTGAAGTGAAAACGGATTTATGACTCTTTCATCGAGAGAGCTCTAAAAATGCAAGTCTTGTCTATGTCTTCTTGAATGTTTGAGTTTATTATTTATTACTACGAGACTTAATATCCCTCCTTTGACATTAGCGTTTTGGCACTTGAAAAGTAAAAACATGGACCCCTTCAAGTGTATCTCTTAGATAGATTTTCCAACATTTTCAACTAACGTAAATCACGGATTCCATGTGAGTTCCCGCATGACCAAATGGTCGATGTTCATTTTAAATCATTACTTGATTCGTTGAATAAATTCTACTTTGTTGTTGAAGATTGTTATCGTGGATGCTTCTCATTTACATCTTGGAGGACCGTGATTGCATGATTGGAGGGCAATCTATAATGGCTTCGAAAACACCTATCCATTTGTCAAATGTCGGGTCAAGATCACTCCGGGCCTTTACAAGATAGAGAGAGTTTATAAACCTACTCAAGCAAAAATAAATAAATAAATAAATACAAAAGCAATCTTCTCTAAAAGTCTCACTTTCCTAAAGCAATGGTGGATTCTTGCAATGCTTATACTCTTGTTATGGTGGAAGAAAATAGAGCAAAAGAGGAGACCCCATCTATTTCTCAGCCTTTACTGAATGAGTTTCATACATTGCATTAATTTTGTGTCCATATCCCAACCAAGGCGACCTATCGAATGAATCCTAAGGATCCAATATCCGAGAGGAAGTTCAAATCGAGAGCCTCTGGTCCATTTCGAGTCTTGAAGGGAAATGGTGAAGAATTATCTCAAGAAGAGTATTTTGAGAATTGCTTGGGGATAAGTTCAACTCTGCCCACAGGATTTTAAGAGTAATTTTCTTCTGTATTTTGATGAGGATTTCGAGCTCTAATCTGGTTTCACACTATATGTTTGCAAACTTTCTATGTATCTAGTTACTTTCTAATGGGGAAAAGAATATTACAAATGTCATAACTTTCATACGTTACTCACTTAAATGCCGTAACCCTTTTTTCCTGATCATTTGAATATCATAACTTAATATGATACTCACTTCAGGGTCATAATTTTTCTTCGATCGCTGAAGTGCTATGTAACTTTTCAATTAATAACTTTCTTGACAAAAGTGAGATGTCACATCGAATTTCTGGCGCTTAGATGAATATTTAAAAAAGTTGTGGCACTCAAATGATCAATTAAAATTATGGTACTTAAATTAACATTCTTTTATAAGTTATAGCACTTAAAAAATTAGGAAAAAGTTGTGGTTATGAAGTGAGTCTCTTGCAAAAGTTATGACACTTGGGGTCGTTATCTTTTCTAATACATCAAATATTCATGCTATTTGAAGTTTTCTAAAAGAAGTTGTGCTTAGTAAGCGCCGCTCAATTTACCCAAGAATGAGATTTTTGTGTATTTTCATGAGTATGTTGGATCCTATGCATGATATTTTGTTTCTAGAGTCATCTTGAGTCAAAAGTCTTACTTCTTGTTTGACTTTTGTCTACGGATTGTTATTGTGTTAGAAAATACAAGAAAATTAAGTTGTACAAAAATTTGTGTACACTTGGAGGGTTGTTCCAAGTTGAGTCTATTTAAATTTGTTAGGACTAGAATTAACACCTAGAGGGGGGTGAATAGGTGTTTAAAGCAATTTTAATAAATTAAACCGAATGAGATATAAGTAACTTATAACCAACAATTGCAGCAAATGAAAACAGTTAACGATATAAAGGATTAGGGATAGAGAATTAAGACTCCAGATTTATAGTGGTTCAGCTTAGATCAAGCCTACGTCCACTCTCCCGCACGGACAACCCTTCAGGCTGGATTTCACTAAGAATCAATAAGAGTGACTACAGTCTCACGCTCTTGAGTCCACAGTGTAGATTACTCTACTACACTTCCTCAATGTCTCACTACAATATGATCTCTCTTTTGATTACATGTAACGCTCAAAGAATGATATCGCAAAATAGAAAAGGAGATTCAGACTTTGGAATTCTTCTATCCGCACTCTTCAACAACTAGAGCATCTCTCTTATATACTTCTTCATGCCTTCAATACCGTTGGCACCTTCCAAAGAAGTTCTTCCAATCAACCCGTTGGACAGAATCAATTAGAGAGATCTCGAGCTCTTTAAGGTAAGTGTTGATAGCCCATCAATCCTGCTCGCCCATACAATCAGGATCTCGGTTTCCATAAGTAGATCCTTCCAAATATAAGTTGCGAAATCCTTAGAGAATCTAAACATATTCCATATGAAAGTAAGATCGTTTAGTGCTGAATCCAGTAGAAAGATATCCACTAGTCGTTAGAATAAAGATCATATAAGATCAGAATAAACGTCGTCCTGGAAACTGTCCATCTGAGTAGACTTTGAAATATAAGTCTTGAGTCTTGCTAGCTTCAGACTTTGATCTTCAGAGTCTGTAAGTCTTCAGACTAGACTGATAAAAATGTTTTGTCAACTTCAAAATACTTTAAGAGATTTCATCCAACAATCTCCCCCTTTTTGATGGTGACAAAACTTTCCTGCAGATTTGAATATTATCACCCTACAATACAACTTTTAAGCAAGTATCATAAAAAATTAAATAAGATAGTAGAAGTTATCCTGTACACAGACATCCTGTACACAGATCTGCATTCACCGAAACCTCATTAGTCATAAACAGACAGTACTATCTAATTTACAAAGCTTAAAGTATTGCCATAGTGAGCACACATTCAGAAACTGCACACGTTTAAAAAAAACTCAAGTCAAAGTCAAGATAGCAACAAAAAATATAAAAAGATAAGATTTGGTTTGGTTTTGAGAACAGAAAATCAAAAATCTGCAAAGTCTTCTCCCCCTTTTTGTCAGCATTAAAAATCAAGGAGCTCGAGGAATGCGAACAAGTTGAAAGTCCTCCATAGACTTGACAGTGTCTTCCAACTTCCTCAAATCTTCCTATACTTGGGTGAGAGTAGTGCCCTTTGCAGTATCCTGAATCTGACGCTGAACATCTTTAAGCTGATCATGCAAAGTGATGAACATTGCATGATTTTCATTCTGCAAGGTCTGAAATTCATATCCCATGGCATAAATTTGACCTTTAAGTTCCAAGATGATCTCAAGCAGCCTTTGAAAATCTCCAGAGTTGTCAGTCTGAGTGCTTTTTTCAGCTCGGTCTGAAGGTGGAGTCAAGCCAGTATGAATGTCAGCAGGAAGTTCAGTGTGTGGAGATGATGCCTCTCCTTCAGGAAACTGTGCAGCATGAATATCCTCAGCAGTAGGAGGTGATCGACTAACACCTGTTTGTGCATCCTCTTCTCTAAAAGTCAGTAGAAGAGGTGTGTGTTCTCTTTCTTTATCTCCCCCTGTTTCCATGTCTTCTGGAGGAGAAAAGAACTCTTCTTTCTGAGGAGTTTCCTCAGTGACAGGTTGTTGTAGATCCTCCTTTTCTGCTGGAGAATCTGTTCTTTCTGGTTCATCTGCTTGTTCTTCTTTTCCTTCTTCCTCTTCCTCTCTTTCTTCCTCTTTCTTCTCTTCTTCTTTTTCTTCCTCTTTCTCTTCTTCTTTCTCTTCATCTTTCTCTTTCTCTTTCTCTGCAACTTGATGTTCTGGAACAGTTGGAATAGATGCAGCAAATTGAGAAATAAGAGTAGAGATGGGTATAGCATCCTCATCATCTTCATCTTCCAGGATGATTGCCCTTCTCTTCTTGGTAGAACTAACCACAGGTTCTTTCCCTTTCCTTTTGGCTGCTGATGAGTCTGGTCTAAGCTTGATAGGAGTCTTTTCCTTGAATTGCTCCAGCTTCTTGCTAAGCTCTTTCAGACGCATCTTGGTAATCATCCTCAGCCCGATGACCATTTTATCAAGTCTTCACTGTGAGAATATGAGGAGGTTGAATGTTTAGATGTCTGAAGAGACGAGTAATGAGAGCAGCATAAGGAAGTTTTCCTTTGTCCTTTGCCATGCATCTGTACATGTGAAATATGATGGTATGCGGCAAAGAGAAGTTTAGACCAGTCTTGATGGCAAACATCAACTTAGCTTCAGAAATTGATACATCTGTCTTGGATGTCGATTTGGGTCTCAGACAGTTGATCACAATCTTGTGCAGCAATGTATTTGTCGCATTCATTCTGGAGTAGGAGAGTCGACCTTTTGCAATTCTGTCCTTTGCTAGTTCAAGAGTAGCATGGCTTACAGACACACTGATTGATTGGAAAGCCCCTCTTTCCACACCAAGCACATCAGCCAAAATGTCCTTATCAACGACATACTCTTTATCCCTCACGCTGAAAGTAAAGCTGTTTGCATCAATGAAACTGAGATTGGAGTAGAAATACGCCGTTAATTCAGAATGTGCCATGTCACAGTTTGTGCAGAACTGATAAAGTTGGAGTTTTTCGAATTTCTCTCGCAGATTTATGCTCAACAAGTCCAGAAAATCGAAATCCACAGTCCGTGGGTTCATCACCCCACGCTTCAGCAATTTTTCATACTTCTTCCTGTGTCCGTCTGAGCGGAACAATTCATCCTTCTTCCCTCGAAGGTTCGCAACCACACCCATCCATGGTTTAAAGTGTATGAACATCTTTTCATCATCATCCTTTCCCTCAGGCTTATTCATACTACCAAACCTAGGGTCACTAGGGAAATTTGCAAATGCTTTTGCAGCCGTTCCCTCAGGCACAACTCCAGACCTTTCCATGACAGTAAGAAAGTGCGTCTCGTTTCTATAACTCTTCTCTTTCAGAAACTCATCCACGAAAGTCATAGCAGAACCACCTTCCTTTAATACAGAGTAAAGCTTGTAAACAAAGGCAGGCTTAAGAGTTCTTACTGGTTTGATATCTTCATAAACTGTTTCTGCATCTTGAGGGCCCTGTCCTTGAGGTCTAGTTGGGGATGACCGCTGTTGAGATCGTTGAGGATTTGCTCAGTAGGAATGTCGCTTTCCTCAGTGAGATCAAAGTGCGTAGGCCCCTCACCAAATCCCTGTGGTCCCCTGTTTGCTATTCTGGATGACTTCCTTTGATACGACATTGTGCTTTCTTTGGAGAGACTTTCTCACTTGTGTCGCAAGAAAGTTGAGAACTTTGAAACGAAGAAGTTTTGGAGAGAAAAAAATACAGAGCAGTGAAAAGCTTTTGATCTAGGGTTTCTGGGTAAAGTGAAAACGAAGGAGAAGAGGTAACAGGTACGGGGGATAAACCAAGCGTCGTATATTTTGGAAATCTTAAAATTTCCTTTTTGAAAAATAACTGCCTTAATAAATCGATAACCACTCTCTTTAAATATAACCGCCTTAAAATAGACAGATAACCTTACCTTATCAATAAGACAGTTTAAGTAATTGAACTTACAGTCGTGTCGATTCGTATTCTCAGTCTTTTAACCTTTGAGTCTGATGCTCTGTCAGACTTTAGTTACTGAGTCTGAGCTTCAGCATTCTTCAAGAGATAAAATATTGAGTCTTGAGCGAATAGACTCAAACAAGCTTTTCTCAAGTGGCTTTGTGAAGATGTCTGCCAGTTGATTCTTTGAGTCTATGAACTGTATCAAGACCTCTTTGTTCTGAACATGATCTCTTATAAAGTGATGTTGAATCTCAATATGTTTTGCTCTTGAATGTAGGATAGGATACTTTGTAAGATTGATTGCACTGGTGTTGTCACATCTTATTTCTGTGCAAGAGTCTTCAATGCCAAAGTCTTGCAGTTGTTGTTTTATCCACAATATTTGAGAACAGCAACTTCCAAGAGCTACGTATTCTGCTTCAGCCGTTGAGAGAGCCACAGTACTTTGTTTCCTTGAAAACCAAGATACTGCCCTGTTTCCAAGCAATTGACAAGTACCTGAAGTGTTTTTTCTTTCAACTCTACAACCTGCAAGATCTGCGTCTGAATAGCCAAGAAGTGTAAAGTCTCCTTCTTTGGGATACCAAAGACCGATCTTAGCAGTAGTAGCAACATATTTAATAATACGTTTAACAGCGCTTAAGTGAGATTCTCTAGGGTCAGATTGAAACCTAGCACATATGCAAACACTAAATAATATGTCAGGTCTGGATGCAGTAAGATAAAGAAGTGAACCAATGATACTCCTGTATAATTTTTGGTCAATTTTCTTCCCTGCTTCATCTTTGTCTATCTTCAAGGAACTTGACATTGGTATGTCAGTCTTTTTGCAATTTTCCAGACCGAACTTTTTAACAAGTTCTTTTGCATATTTCTCTTGATGAATGAATATTCCCTCCTTTAGTTGTTTGACTTGTAGACCAAGGAAAAATGATAGTTCACCCATCATGCTCATCTCGAATTCATCCTGCATAGACTTAGAAAATTTCTTGCACAAAGTCTCATTAAATGATCCGAATATGATGTCATCAACATAAATCTGAACAAGTAGAAAGCTTTTACCTTCCTTTTTAATGAACAAAGTAGTGTCTACCTTTCCTTTAGAAAAGCCACTATGAATTAAGAAATTACTTAGCCTTTCATACCAAGCTCGAGGAGCTTGTTTCAATCCATATAAAGCTTTTTTCAGTCTGAACACAGAGTCTGGTTTCTTTGAATCTTCAAATCCAGGAGGTTGTTCTACGTAGACTTCTTCTTGAATAAATCCATTCAGGAATGCGCTTTTGACATCCATTTGAAACAACCTGAAATTATTATAGCAAGCAAAAGCAAGTAGTAATCTGATTGCTTCTAACCTTGCTACTGGAGCGTAAGTCTCATCATAGTCTATCCCTTCTTCTTGTGTGTATCCTTTAGCTACGAGTCTTGCTTTGTTTCTCGTTACTTTGCCTTTTTCGTCAACTTTGTTCCTGAAAACCCATTTAGCTCCAATAACTGATTTACCTTTTGGTTTGGGAGTTAATTCCCATACGTCGTTAATACTGAATTTTATGAGCTCTTCTTGCATTGCTTCAATCCAGCTTTCATCAGCTAAAGCTTCTTCAATGTTTTTGGGTTCTATTTCAGAAATAAGAGCAACATCACTAGACTCTTCTCGCCTTTTGGATCTTGTTCGAATTCCCTCATTAATGTTCCCAATAATGAGTTCTTCAGGATGACTAGACTTGTGCTTCCAGTTACTGTTCAGTCTGATAGATTGTTGATCTTCTTCTTGAGTAGGTTCTTCATCAGTAGCTTGTTGTACTGATTTCGATTTGGTAACTGCTTCAGTGGAGTTAGATCTAGCAATGTCTGGAGCAGATTCTGAATCTTCAGTCTGTATCTGTTGAACTTGTGGAGAGTCTTGAAATTTGACATTCATTGATTCTTCCACAGTCTGAGTCTTTTTGTTGAACACTCTAAAAGCTTTCCTTGTAGTAGAGTATCCAAGAAAGAATCCTTCATCTGATTTTTCTTCAAACTTACCAACACGATCATTTGCATTCTTTAGAATAAAACATTTGCAACCAAATATTTGAAAATAAGAAACTATTGGTTTCTTCCCTTTAAAAATTTCATAAGGAGTTTTCTCAAGAATTGGCCTTAAAAACACTCGGTTTATAATATAGCAAGCAGTTGAAACAGCTTCTGCCCAAAACCTTGAAGAACCTTGATTTCCAATTAAAAGTGTTCTTGCCATTTCTTGTAAAGACCTATTCTTCCTTTCCACAACCCCATTTTGTTCTGGTGTATATGGAGAAGAGAATTTGTGTTGAAAACCAAATTCATCACAAAAATTAGCAAAGTCTTGATTTTCAAACTCACCTCCATGGTCTGTACGAATGCTTGAGATAGTGTGACCTTTCTCATTCTGCGCCTTTTTAGAAAATTTTGAAAAGAGAGAGAAAGTCTCTGACTTACTTGTAAGAAAGTAGACCCAAGTGAATCGTGAATAGTCATCCACTATTACCAGACAAAACCTTTTACCACCAATGCTTTTCGTTCTGGTAGGTCCAAACAAATCCATGTGCAAAAGCTGCAATACATGATTAGTGGAAACTTTATTTATTGATTTGTAAGAGTTTCTAACCTGTTTACCCAGTACGCATGGTGTACATAGATCAGTCTTTGAATAATTCAGAATAGGCAATCCTCGAACAAGTTTCTTTGTAGAGATCTTGTTGATTTGCTTCATATTGATATGGCCTAGCTTTTTGTGCCATAGATTTGCTTCATCTTGTACTAATATTAAGCACTATGATCTTTCTTGATTCACATCCAGAAGATAGATATTTCCATGTCTTCGACCAGTAAAAGATTGAGTAAAGTCTTTACTGATTCCAGAGCACGTTTCTTCCTGAAAGTTGATCTTGAAACCAGAATCACACAACTCACTTATGCTAAGCAGGTTGTAATTTAATCCTTCAACTAAGGAAACATTATTGATAGACAAACTTCCAATCTTCACTGTTCCTCGACCAGTAATCTTTCCTTTGTTGTTTCCACCAAAGAAAACTTTTCCTCTGTCTATCTGGATAAGTTTTATGAAGCAGCTTGAGTCTCCTGTCATATGTCTTGAGCAGCCACTATCAAGATACCATTTTATCTTCTTTTTGATAGTAACCTGCAATTAACAGAAATCAAGCTCTTTTTGGTACCCATACCATCTTGGGTCTAGAAGTGTTAGAACAATAGACAGTCTTAGCCCAGCTCTTTTTAACAGGTCTCCAAACCAAAGGACATTCTTTCTCAAAGTGTTCTAAGCTTTTACACTTGGAACATCTCAGAGCATTTCTACCAACAGGTTTTACAAAGACTTTCTAGAAATGATTCTTGTAAACAATTCTAGCTGGTCTTTGTTTAATTCTTTCTTTTACCTTCGGAAAATCAATCAGTGGAATATTTTCAGAAGTCATACCAAGACCTAACTTATCAAAATATGGTCTTTGTATCGAAAGAATCTTATCCAGCTTTTCAGAACCATTTGAAAATCTTTTTGATATGTTAGTGATATCATTTTTCAAAAGATTATTTTCATTTGAAATACTGTCTGAGTTTTCTTTTACAACAGCAAAATCTTTTTCCAGTTTTTCAAACTTTTCTTTCATAAGTTTATCCTGTTGTTTCAATGTAGAATTTTCCCTTTTCAATTCGGAGATCCTCTTAAGAGAGGTTTTCAGACTAAGACAAAGTTCATCAATATATTTAGAAACTTTAACAGGAATTTTCAAGTTACTAACCTCGAGTTCGCTGTCTGAGTCTGTGTCTGAATCAAGGTCTGAGTCTGAGTCTGATTTTGCCATTAAACAGATATTGGCATAATCATCGTCACTTTCTTCACATTCAGTATCACTCCAAGTCTCTGCTTTGAGTGCCTTCCTGTTTTTCTCAGTCTTCCCTTTTCTCTTCTTTAACAGAGGACAGTTGGGTCTGATGTGTCCCTTTTTCTTGCATTCAAAGCAAGTCACTTCTTTATTAGTATCATCTTCCTCTATTGACCTGTTTTGAAACCTTTGAGAATTTTGTTTCTTCCAATTGAATTTCCTTCCTTTTCTGTTCAACTTTCTGAATCTCTTTATCATAAGTGCCAGTTCTTCATCATCTAGATCTTCTTCAGAGTCTGTAACATCAGAATAGTCATTAGACTTTAAGGCAATATATTTCTTACCTTTTGAGTCTTCCTCTTCGTTGGTCTGTTCTACTTCATAGGATTGAAGAGTCCCAACCAATTCGTCTACAGAAAGTGGAGCAATCCTCTGTGTTTCTCTTATTGAGGTTTTTATATAATTCCAGTCTTTTGAGAGTCCTCGAAGGAGTTTGTTGACCTTCATATGTCCTGAGATTGGATGTCCCTGATATTCAAGACCATTCACAATTTCAGTAAAGTGACTAAACATGTCAGTTATTGATTCTCCTGATCTCATCTTAAAGACTTCATATTGTCCCAAGAGAATGTTGATCCTTGTTCCTTTCACACAATCAGTTCCTTCATAGGTAATGTGAAGCCTATCCCATACTTCTTTTGCTGTATCACAAGAAGATATTCTATTATATTCAGTAGGGGATAAAGCACAATATAAAGAGTAAATAGCTTTGGCGTCGAGAGTCTGTCTCTTGGTGATTTCTTCTTGAGTCAAAAGAGTAGGAACAACAGGTTCTTTTCCTCTCTCTGATTCTGATGCAGCAGCAGGAATGATTCCTTTATCAACCACTTCCCATTCCAAAGGATCTTTCGATCTTAGGAATGCCTTCATCTTATTTTTCCATATGCTGTAATATTTTCCATCAAAGTATGGAGGTTTGGTATTGCTTTGACCTTCAACCAACCCTGTAGGCAACATACTAGCCATAGATCTTTTTACTTAGAAGTAAAGACACTTCTTATAAACAAGTACACAAGCCCTGATACCAATTGTTAGGACTAGAATTAGCACCTAGAGGGGGGTGAATAGGTGTTTAAAGCAATTTTAATAAATTAAACCGAATGAGATATAAGTAACTTAAAACCAACAATTGCAGCAAATGAAAACAGTTAACGATATAAAGGATTAGGGATAGAGAATCAAGACTCCAGATTTATAGTGGTTCGGCTTAGATCAAGCCTACGTCCACTCTCCCGCACGGACAGCCCTTCTGGCTGGATTTCACTAAGAATCAATAAGAGTGACTACAGTCTCACGCTCTTGAGTCCACAGTGTAGATTACTCTACTACACTTCCTCAAGGTCTCACTACAATATGATCTCTCTTTTGATTACATGTAACGCTCAAAGAATGATATCGCAAAATAGAAAAGGAGATTCAGACTTTGGAATTCTTCTATCCGCACTCTTCAACAACTAGAGCATCTCTCTTATATACTTCTTCATGCCTTCAATACCGTTGGCATCTTCCAAAGAAGTTCTTCCAATCAACCCGTTGGACAGAATCAATTAGAGAGATCTCGAGCTCTTTAAGGTAAGTGTTGATAGCCCATCAATCCTGCTCGCCCATACAATCAGGATCTCGGTTTCTATAAGTAGATCCTTCCAAATATAAGTTGCGAAATCCTTAGAGAATCTAAACATATTCCATATGAAAGTAAGATCGTTTAGTGCTGAATCCAGTAGAAAGATATCCACTAGTCGTTAGAATAAAGATCATATAAGATCAGAATAAACGTCGTCCTGGAAACTGTCCATCTGAGTAGACTTTGAAATATAAGTCTTGAGTCTTGCTAGCTTCAGACTTTGATCTTCAAACTTTGATCTTCAGAGTCTGTAAGTCTTCAGACTAGACTGATAAAAATGTTTTGTCAACTTCAAAATACTTTAAGAGATTTCATCCAACAAAATTCATATAAGGTTTCTATGAGGGTTAGTGCTTTCGCTAACGAATTTCATAATTTAACTCCTGGATCATAATTTCATCTGAATTCACCATATCTTTGATGGATACCATTGAATAGTGAGATACACGTACCATAATATTGTTCCAATTCGCTTAGCACATAAAATGATAGGTTGCGAAGTTGGTCAAGAAAGTAAGTCAAGCTTTCCCAAGTCGAGTTTTACTAAGTCGAGTTCAATCAAAATCGAGTCAATATCTCGCGATTTTGGACCGGGCCTCAATAAACAATCGGCGTGATTCTAACAATGGTACGATGTCACACTGTAAAATTGCAGACCAATGATTCATGTGCTAATAAGCACGTGGTAAAAATGGATACTAGCACATTATTGCTCTTCATGGCCTTTGGGAAAAAGTAAATAGATTAAAACTCTCTCCTACACTTTCACCAATATTTATTTTCCTTAATAGCCTAAAAATTCCAGGGAATCTAAAGAAATTGGGGGTTCTTTTGGTCGTGCAATATTCTTAATTATGAAGCAACTCTCAAAGAGAGATACATTTTCTTATGTCATTTTAGTAAGAATGGTCGACAATGTAATATCTTTAACCAAGCTGAGGAATGCAAGAAAAGTATATAAAAAAATCCTAAACTTATTACGTTTGTATCAATTCAGTTCTAAACCTTTTAATTGGATCAATTCAATCTTCAAATTTTTTGTATTGGTACTAATTCGGTCCGTTCGGCCAATTTAGAT
The DNA here is from genome assembly GCA_007663325.1 of Eucalyptus pauciflora. Taxonomy (NCBI): domain Eukaryota; kingdom Viridiplantae; phylum Streptophyta; class Magnoliopsida; order Myrtales; family Myrtaceae; genus Eucalyptus; species Eucalyptus pauciflora. Next base: position 1,001,180 of record VMYD01000114.1, on the reverse strand, counting down.
AAGAAATCACTTATGTGAATATCAGTCATCTTACGTGGCATGGCTAGTATTGAGGTGAGCATTTTTAAATAATTTTTAATGTTTTTCAATTTAAAAATTAATTTAAATTTTTTTTCCATTTTGTTTTCAATCTTTCTCTTTTGCCATGTGGTCGCCGGCCGTGCTGAGGATCGGCAACAACATCGTGGCCTGGGCACGGGTGATCCTTGCCGAATTTGGCAAGAGCTCGACCCTCATTGCTTGGGTGAGGGAGCCCTCGTCAAGTCTAGTGAGGGCACAACTATAGCAACTTAGGTGAGGGTGGCCCTTGTTGGATTTGGCGCGGGTCACCCTCGTGGCCTTTGATGAGGGCTCAACCCTCTCTACCCTTGCTTAGTTTGGCGAGGGTTGCCTTTGTGCCCAAGTGGCGAGTGTCGTGCCCTTGCTAGATCGAACAAGGGTGACACTAACCTATGGCCGAGGAGGGTCACAACGCCCTCGTTGGCCCTCAATTGTGGCCGGTCACTAGCCATAGGTAAAATAAGCAAAAAAAAAAGGGGGGGGGAAATAAGAGGAAAGAAAAGAAGGGGGAAAAATATATTAAAAATTAATTAAAATTGAAAAAATATTTAAAAAATATTTAAATATATCCACATCAACACCGGAAGTGCCAAATAGAACAATCAGCGTCCACATCAGTAATTTTTTATTTAAATTAGCTAGACGGACCAAATTAGTACTAATGGAAAAAGTTTAAGACTAAATTTGTCTAATTAAAAAAAATCAAGATTGAATTAGTATCAATACAATAAGTTTATGACTTTTTTTATACTTTTTTCCCCAACCATGTGGAGGGAAAATTATGTGCATCAATAAATAATTTAGAAATTAATCCATATTGAGTTTCTAGTGGCCCAATGGGATTTGCTCCAATAGCCATCTTTCCCACATGAGATGGGGAGTTGGGGGTTTGAATCCTCACCTTGCAAGGAGGAATTGGGTGTGAACGATTTAGTTTCAAATATGAGTTTCGACTCTTATATCTTGTAAGGAGGTAGAACAAAAGTTTGAAAGTAAGTATTAAAGTGTGCGTATAGGAAAACAGACAAAAAATTAAAATAAATTCTAATTCAACGGGACAATTTAACTTTCTCATATTCACTTTATAGGTCTTGCTCTGTTAGGGTTTTCATCCTAATTTCTCCTTCACTTTTGCTCCTTATTCTGCATTTTACTTAAATAAATTCATGAGACACTTGGCTTATTATGATCATCTTAGTCAATCGAGGAATTTCTGGAAAAATATCCAACTCGAACTAATATTTTACAAGGAAGATCCAAATATAAAAGGCGGTAATTCATTCAATTCGATGGTTCTAAGACGCATACATAAATAAACTCGTGGCGTTGATGAAAGCGAAAATCTATGTGAACATTGACGTATCACCTGGTGCCTAATAAATCTTAGCGATTAGATGTCACTTTTTAAATTCTGATCTGTTCCTCCAAAGATCTTGTCCTTGGAGTTGGAGGCTGTGCAAGGAGGCATATAGGAAGGAGGTGGCCTCATGCTTGTCTCTTCCGTATCCCCATTTTTCACAATAAGAACGGAACTCATCCCCCAACTCATATGTCGGTCTATATGACAATGCCAATACCATACACCTGCCACATCCCAAGTTACAAATGTTAGTGGTTGAATTCTCTTTCAAACACAAAATGGTCTTTTGGTCCAAGTAGTGGGAATGAATTTTGATATTTTGTGTTTCTTGCGTATTTTCTTGTTTTTTTTTTCCATCAAGGGGACAAAATAATTACAATTTGACCTATGGAGAAAAACCTCTCGATTAAAGTCTCAATTTTTGTAGTTAAATTGAGAATCGGGGGTTAGACGTTAAATTACGCAGACAAATAAAGAAAACAGGATGAAATATACCTGGATTATCTGCCCTGAATCTGATTGCAAGCCATCCTCTTTTAGGAACTCCGAACGTATTGACTTTAGGCGGGTCGACCAAGTTGTACACTAGAGGATCGGTCTCGTTGTCGAAATTTCCTAACCCTAGCCCAACGACGTAAAAGCTATATCCATGAGTATGCATTGGATGGTATGCTGATGCGCCCACCAGATTAGTCCCTTGAAAAACGATCTCTACAGTTTCATTGTAATTCAAAACCTTTACGGCTGTCCCTGCATTAGCCATCACAAGGCTGCTCGACAGATCATTTCCTGTGAAATTATACATAAGCGGGGGAAAATCGGGAAAATCTGCGGTGTATACTCCACTGATGTTCCTGTAATAAGCTTGCAGTACATCGACGGATGGGTCCACCCAACTTATGTTATTTACGGCTGTGGCATCTTTGTAATCACCGAAATAACAGGAGTCATCTGGGCACGACACGTCGTTCATGGAAGCTGTGATGAACATCCTCGTGGTCACGTTGTGAGGGACGTCTACGGGATGTTCTTCGGTTCCTAGACTTCTCAGTTGTTGATTGAAACTAGCAGCGGCACTGTAGTTATGATAAACCGGCAGGGTATCATTTGGATAACTCGGTGGCGATGTCAGACTGTAATTCCCACTATACTGGATGATAGCGGTAGCAACAAGGTGTGGAAATTCGTCGTAAATCATGTCTTCACTTGAAAATCTTTGAGCTGCCATGTAATACCTTCCGGGAGATTGATTTGCGGACACTAATATGTCCATCGTCTGTCCAGGTTCAATCATTAGATATGAAAAGACTATTGGTTTTGTGTATGCTCCATCCATTCCAACCAGGGTCATGTTATGATTGGCGATGGAGAAAAACATATCTGAACTGACCCCCGCATTGACTATACGGAAGAGATAGGTCTTACCATAATCAACAAAGAAGTGATGCGTTGTTTCTGTAAAGTTAATAGCATGGAAGAAGAATCTATCAGAACATTGTGCATGGCAAAACATGCAATATGTGGAAAAACCATTATGTCTTCGGTTTGCATTCCTATCCTCATCTGATAATGTCCAAACAAAGAGGGAGAAAAATGAAGAAGATGGTTGAGAGTATATGATGTACCATTCGAGCATGGAGCAAAATCTCCAAATTGTCCATTGATCATGTAGCCAGCTGCATGAGGTTCTTCAGGACTGCCTCCAGACAATTCCATCTCCAGGGCTTCATTCAGAGAATTTCCCTCCTTATACCAAGAACCTACAAATGATGAAGGGAAATTGGAAAATTAAATTATGGTAACATTTGCTTTTACCATTCAAACGCAAATGTATATTACACGGTAGAGCATAGTCGTCTAATAATTTTTTAAGACTTCTACGTAAGTTTATTATTTTCCTCCTCTTCTCTTGGGCAAGAAAGATGGATCCATTGGAGAAAGTTCTGACCATTAAACCCCAATCTCCAGATGAAACAGTGACAAAATATCAATATTCAAGTAAGGGAATTTGATCTTCGCTATAATTAAAACTTTTGTAATGATTTCAAAGACATCACAACACTCAATCATCATTTACTTTACATGCATTTAGGGAAAGGAATTCTTTTATGTTTTGGGTGAGTAGCCCAAATGGATTGAAAAACACAGTTAAGCGAAGGATTGGTAGCCAAAAAATTGAGTCATTGAGATTGACTTCTATGACTTCTAATCGACTTCATATCCCTAGCCTCTAGTTTTATGTCAAAAATAGTCCTCTAAGAAATCTTTAGAGCATACCAAGCACGACTATATGTTCCCCGTCTGGCGTGGCAAATGGGAAACTTGATCCTTCTCGTGGTAGAACGATAATAGCACCATGCACAGTAGACCTTGTCCACTCACTGTGGGCATGCCACCAAACAGTTCCTTCTTCTTCGGTTAAATTCACTTCATAAGTGAAATCTGTTCCTGGTGGAATAGCGCACTGAGTAATATATTCCGGACCATCTGACCATGGATTGCGTGGTTGCTTCACCCCGTGCCTACAAGCCATCGAATTTCATCACATTAATGAACCCCACGAGCTAGACAATTTGTGATTTCATTCAATAAATAATGTCCTATGTCTTATTAGCATATTATTTGATTTTGAGATTTTTCTTTTTGTCGTTTAATTAGTGCACATACATTAATCAATCTTGTTTCAACTAAGGGAAACTCAGAGAATAGAGCTCAATAAAATGCGCTAATGAGCACCACCACAGATAATCAGAGGTACCTGAGCATATGACTTGCTAATGAGTTATATCTCAGTATAATTTGAGATATAATTTCACTTCGTTTAGGTTATGGCTATCATGTCACAAGATAACAATAAGAGAACAATAAAATATTAGAACAAGATGGATAGAAGGAATTACCAGTGAATAGTGACCCCGTAGAGTGCTTGATTATGAACCTTCACGTAGACAAGATCGCCCTTTTGAACGCGAATGGTTGGCCCAGGAAGACTGTCATTCACCACTAAAATTGTCTTGGTTGTGCAATTCCTCGTTACATTAATTTCTCTCAGCTGCAAGGATAAAAATTAATTTAAAGGAGGTTTATTACTAAAAATGCACCATCCATAAAATAAAATAAAATAAAATTGAAAAGATAAGGTACTATATCTCAACGATCGTGTCAGTGTATGTACACTACCCAATTAAATTTCTACTTGAAAGTCAGAACAATTATTGTGGACTATGTTTAGCTGACACATTGGCTGGTCCCTTTATATGGTCCCCAAATTTAAGTTTTCTTAGATGTACATCCAAATTTTCCCTAGTGATGGTCCACACCCAATCAAGGAAGGAAGAATGAAAATGTGCTGGTCACGCGGAGGCTCCGCAAAGAACAGCACATATGAGCCCAATCTGCATGCGTTGTTCGATTGTGCGTCCTAAATGAGCTCCATCTGATTCAATGGTGCGTGCGAGTTAGATTCATACACATCGAGTTCTCATCACTGCCTTATTTCACGTAAATGAAACTAAAAGGGGAAGGTCATAAGGATGGACTCTCTCATTTTTTGATCCGCATATTTCAGCCCGTGTCACATCCACTTTTCTTTTCTCTCAACATATAATCCTAAGCGCGCAAAACAATTTTCACACATGCGGATAAAATAGATTTGAGAATAATTAATCACTAATATTCAAATGCATAATCATTTGTTCCGTATCTTCTGGAAACTGATGGTTAATGATAATATTCTAGCAAAGGAAACATCGATTTAACTAACAAAACTTGAAACTTCACACGTAGAGCCGCAGACATCCACTTTGGTTTACTTACCATGAAGTCGTAGTAGTGGACATTTTTCGCTTGAGCTCCAAGGACAACATTTCCAAGAAAAAGAAAGATCGCAGCAAGGAAAATGTTCGACGCATCGGACGATGTTTTGGCCATGTTAATAGATCATTCAGCACTCTACTGGCTTTTCTTCTCTCTTTCTCTTTCGATTTACGGGTCTTGAGCTGGTATGGAACTCTCTTCTTTTATAAGAACGAGCGACGAAGGCTTATCACTCGAGTTAGCTAACGTTCAACTCGTCGGTGCCAAGGAAAGGAATACCACAGATTAGTAGCGAACGTCGGATGAGAATGGGGGTTGATTCGCACCATTGATTTTGAAAACGTGAATGATTTTGAAAACGTGAATGATTGTAAAAACATGTACGTATACCACATATTCGAACAGACTTTCCGTTGATGAATTTGGTCCTTCCAATGTATCGCACGTAACCTCATCTTTGTATTATATATACGTCATCATAGGGGTTTTTTTTTTTAAAAAAAAAATTATGACGACACATTTATAACACAAAACTTACAAGAAAAGCACACAAATTGTTGAAAAAAAATGACAATATAAGTCCAGAGTTGGTAAGTTTGGAACTTAGGTGTCATTTGTTTTGCAAAAAAGTGATATTTTTTGGAAAATATTTTCCACCGAGTCATTTTCCAATGTTTAGCTAAAACTTGAAAATGAACTGGAAAACATTTGTGTTGGTGAAATGAAAAATCTAATTTGATTTTCTTAAATAGATATTTACCATTTGAGTGTTAGTTATTTGCGCATGCAGAGAAATTAAACAAACTGTTCTCCTCTCTTCGGAGGACAAAGAGGTAATTTTGACAAAGAAGTCAAACAAACTGCTCATTTTCTTCTTTCTTCCTGCCCATTCCCATGGCCTTTGACAAAGAAGACAAAAAGCAAGGGAACACATCTCATGCAAAGTAGAAAGAGACAAACAAAGCCCACATTTCTTTATCTTCTTCAATTTCTCTTGCACCTAACATGTCAGATCTTCTGTGTGCGACGACATGAAAGTCTTCTTCCTGCCCCACTTCATTTAATAAGGCGTGAAATAACCACATAGAGAAGTGTCCAGTGCCATTCATTTCTCTTATGTGCGGTGGCCACATGAAGAAAACTCAAACATTTCCGCTTGTTGGTTTCTTTATCTTCGAGCAGCGCATGCAGAGAAATTAATTCACGTACAAAGAAAGTCAAAAGACGTTGGCCAGAGTTACTCCATTTAAGTTAAACCGTATTTATTGACGAGTTTAAATTCGAGACATATTTCAACATATTCTTTGGCCATCTCTATGAAGAGTCAGGAAACCCATTCACCAGTGTAAGAATCATGGGTTGATTACTACCGCAAGTGGATCTAAGGGGAAGCATGGTGTGGTTTGGTGCGGTTTGGACGTTAAACCAAATGAGGCGGCATAGATATAGTTTGAAGAAAGGTGAAACCAAACCAAATCATATTATAGTTAGGAAAGTTTGAAATCGAACCAAATCATTTTTCCATCTTTCATCTTTGGTAATTTCGTGAGCTTGAACTCACTTAACGAGCTTAAAAGGAATAATAATTTCTTAAAAGAACCAAAGTCTACATAACAATAATTCATAGATTCACAAAAGTGAAAATCAAACCTACTTCAAATAGGCTACTTCATGAATGAATTGTAAAAATAAAATAAAATAAAATCAATAGATTATACAATTAGTTTCACGGTTCAATTTGAAATTAGTCATTTCAAAAAAGTTGAAACCAAACAAAACTGCAAAAAACGAATTGGTCCAGTTTGTGAACCATTTTTGCCCGGGAAGATTTGATCACACTTACTTGAATCATGAGTACTCAAAACTTGTAACTTTGAATTCCACCCAATTGATTATCAATGCGCGAGAGTAGACATATGCTTGTCAATCCTATAAACTTGTTGTGTGCAATTTTCTATTGCTTAAACTCTTATTTACTTCTTGTGATAGATTATTGCACATCTTAGCTTTGCACGGTTTAACACCAGACATTATCCTACCGCAATATTATTTTTAATTTCTCTCGGATATTCACAAGTCATCGCAAGATGGAGGCTACACACGTTCACATTTCTCAGTCACCATGCTGACTTTCTCCACGATGTCACTGCCTCCTCATCATCGAGCCAAGTCCATGCCGTTCCTCGTAGTGCCGTCGATGCAATCACTGATGCCGCAACACTAAGCAACCCCGATCCACACCATACTTCGTCTGGCACACTTCCTGTACGTCCCATCTTTTTGGCCATGACCAGCAAGTTCTCGACCTCGTCCAGCAATGCGTTTAACCCCACTGCGGCCACACCCTCTGGAGCCTCTACCGACAGTCTCGACACTCTAGATCAGTCCTACTCAGCCCCATCGCAGTCACCTGGATTTCCAAGCTATCCTTGCGGCATCAGTGGAATTTCCCATGAATTCCTATTCCACCAGTGACTCGGCGAGTCGCCCAATTGTTCCACAAATTCACACCGAGTTCCTTGTATTCTTGTTCATTCTTGCAGGTTTTTCCAGCGAAATCTTCATTGAGCTAGCAACCCTGGAAGCCCACCAACTTGTTGCGGTCTCAGTTCAGTCGCTTTGCGTTGTCTAGTCCCCTCAAGGAAGCATGGCTGTTCACCCACATTTGTTTAAGTTCCCCATCAGCTGCCCTCGCCTCACTTGTGGTTTTCCTTGATTGACCTCAGTTGGTTTGCGCGGGTACGTGAATTGTTGTTTAATCTCTCATGATGAATTTGTAAGAGTTTTCATAATGTGGACTACATTAATTGATATTGTTATTTACCGTTTAACGTTTACCGTTTTACGGGGATTGGTCTAAGGTGAGATAGAATGTTTCTTAATTAGTCTAATATGGGCTGGTTAGTGTGGGCCGAGTTGAGCCTGGCCCGTAATGAGGGGGCCTAACTGGAAACTCTATAAATAGTGCTCAAGTCTCTCCTCTAACCCTAATTCTCACATGTATCCTCACCTAAGGGGCGTTTATCTAACGCTAAACGTGAGGGAGGCCGCCTCATTGAGCCAGTGATACGGAGGGTAATAGAGGAGAAGGACTTGCGCATGGAACATTGTGTTTCCGCTTCCGCTTCAAGAACAATGGATCCCTAAACAGGTGCGTTAATCTTTCTACTCAATTATGCATGTTCTTGTTCTGGTTATGGAGATCTTGGGATTGCGCAATTTGCGTCCAACACGTGGTATCAGAGCCTCCATAACCCTAGAACTTGAATGCATAAGTTTTTTGCCATAATTTGTGATTTTCGAGATTTTTTGTTCAATAAAAATAAAATTAAATCACAAATTCGGATTGGGCTCGACGAGGCGAGGAATACCGTGGGTGGCATGTCGCCGGGGGAGGCCCCACACGCCCCCACGCGCGGACACGTGCCGCCGATCGTCGAAGACGCGCGCCCACGCGCGTTCACGCGCCCTCACGCGCGGGGCGCTGCTCGCGCGTGCGGTGCACGCGGACGCTGACATCAGCGACCCGGATTCGATCTGACCCGCTGACGTCAGCAATGGGACCCGAACCCGCCCCGGATGGCGACTGACCCGACCCGTTGACCCGACCCGACCCGGTGAACCATTGACCGGACCGGTAAACCGGTCGGACCGGGCGGCTGGACCGGGAACTGGTCGAACCGCCACCGGTCAGACCGGTTTGACCGGCCCTTTGACGCCCGCGCGTGGGCTCCACGCGCCGCGCACTTAGGCGGCGCGTGCGGGCGCGTGGATGCTCCGTTTCGCTCGTGGCTGGCGGCGATGAACTCGTATGGTGATTTCCTACGTCGTGGTATATTTATTTTATATTTTTGATGATTTTATGAATGTTGAAATACATACAAAGCCCTAAATATGCGTATTTTTAGTGTATTTTTGCGTATTTTTCTTGTATTTTTCAGTGATTTTGGAAATATAAGTGTTGGGTTACAGGTATGTTATCACATAAATATTATAATGGTGTGATTCATTAATAAAAAAAAATTAAACTTTATTGTGAACTGAAGTTAGCTTAATGAGATACAACCATTATGGGATAGTAATTGAGCTATGTATTGATTATAAAATTTTTATTGTTTAAGCATAGTCTTTTACACACTGGTAATCTTTGAATGATGGACGTCTTAAGAACTCGTGACCAAACTGATTGTACTGATTAACACATTTGTTGAATGTGGGTAATGCATGTCAATTAAGTTACTGCATATTGTACATGAACTCATCTGGTCACTTGTTAATGTCTATCAAGTTGAATATTTTTTATGGATAAGGAGTATGACAACATTTACGCAGAGCAATAGTATCTACTGTTAAATTTTAGATATTTGGTTCTCTGGTTTGACTCAATTAATAGGCCACTGGTTGATTACAATGATAATTGTTACTTAAAAATTGGCTAATAAATCAGTTGTTGGCCTTGGAGTTATTTTTTTTTGCCTTATGAACTCATGAGTGATAATGGCTCAGCTATCAAGCTTGTCGATTTGGTGTACCCTGTATTACTATTGATGTTAATTTGTTAGAGATATTCTAGATTAGCATTCTTTAATGTTGTTCTAGTAATCAGTAATCGGGGTGCACAAGAGATGCTTGCTTCTATGTTATGAGAAGTTTTTTGTGTTGCTGTGAACGGTGATCTCATTGGAATCTGTTTTTCAGGTTCGCTATATATATATATGTATGATTAATTTTTATTAATGAATAAAACAGTGTAATTAGCATGATATGTGATTTTAGTGATTTACTGCTCATATCACTAAAGTTAAAATCACATATATATGGTGTATGTGAGGAGTAAAGTTTATATCCCTAGTATGAGAGAATTTCAAGGATTCAATTGAGTAGTGACCGCCAAAGTGGCACGCTTGATTGGGTTTGAGAAATATCTGTCTCATATAATGATTGGGATGTCTCCTGGTCTAATGTATGGTCGTACTCCCAAAGGAGGTGATTGTGTATTAGTTCATGGAGGGATACATGATAATGTGGTGGAGGAGTGACTGATTCTAGTGATTCATATGCCTAAAGGTGATGAATTCACGAAGAATTGGATTATATTCTCATAACCGTTATCATGTGGGGAGTGTGTAACTGCATGTTATGTATTCTGCCCAAATGTGATTATATGATTATGCATGTAACTCTCTAGATGTGTACTTGTACGTCAAGTTACACGGTGCTCACATGATGCTAATTATATACATTACTTGTTTTTCAATCACATTTTCTGTAATTAATAATTCCACTATTATTGAAGTTTTTACTGCTTCAAATTTTAAGTTGTGGACATATGATTTATTGCTTGAGAATGCAATAAAATTTGTTTACTGTCCATAAAGCGTTCCATTCTGGAGCACTTGAAAAGAGGTTTGCCTGCGGACTGCACTGCTATAATATGATGGAAGCCTTAGTTGCTTGAAATTATGTTTTGTATAATATTGAAATTAGGACATATCTGCAAAGATTATGTTTAAGTCCTAATGACATATATATTTCGTATATGATTAAAAGGTTGTTAGGCCTAATAGTAGCGGTAAGTATTTTGGCAAGTATGACAATACTGAATTGTTTAAAGGGTTATTTGTCAAATACTTGGTAAATTCATATGCTTGAAAATCCTGACAAGAAGATTTGGCCAAAGGCATAATTGCACCATAATTAACATGGTGATGAGTAAGACTAATTTATCGGTCTACTGTAGGTTGATATTTTGAAAGCAATTTTTTCACATACAAAACGTATTTCTTATCAAAGTTGTTTCATAAACTTCTTTTGAGTTATGGACTGGACGTAAATTGATTGAATCATATTAAATTTAGAGGTGTCATGCATGAGTGAGGTTATCTAATCCAATATTAAGTACGTTGGAATTTAGATTCACTTGAAATTATTTTGTATCTTATCTAGATTGTTAAAGGGGTATTAATTTTATGACCCTAAAGAAGGTACAAGAATTATGGAATCACATACTCTAAAGTTTTTTAGGATCGACGTAATTGTAGAGGATAGCTGCTCTCAAACTATTAAAGATAATAGTATGATGGAGGTTACTGTGTTTTTGTCTTTACCTATATAGATAATTATGAAATTTCTTAAACCTCTCAAGTGCAGAATGAAGTGGTTGCAGCTTTATTAAGGAGATTTGTTAGGGAAAGACAATTAGTTATACCATCAGACTATATAGTCTATTTGTGAGAGCATGATTACAATATCCATTACATGGTTGTTTTAGCAACTTAAATAAATGTTAGATGCCATAAAAAAGAATAATAATATTTTTACTTTGAAAGAGGGGTGGATAGTTAGTGGAGAAATAATTATTTCTTTATAGATTCGTTCAGAGTGAATATGGCATTGATAGTTTATTTTTTATATGGAGTTACGTCAAAGAGATACAAAATCCATATAAGTGCAATTGGAGAATTTTGCAGCAAATTCAAGTAATTTTGTGTGTAGACTGAAAAATCTTAATTCATGGTCTTAAGCAAATTTCCAGGCAATATTATTAAAATTTCATAGTGTTGTTATTTTGTTCAATTGGGAACATAGTAATTCAATATACTGCAAGGTCAGTGGGAGGAAATTTATTTTTTCTCATACTCTATGTACATGATATTTTGCTTACAAGTTGTGACCTTGAGACATCTTATATCTTTTGTACTAAGGTCTGTAAGGATTGTTTTTGCCATATTATATTAGATTTTCTCGAAGGATATTTGCTAATTGTATATTGGAAATATTCAATATACATTATTGCAAGCCAGGAATTGCTCTTGTTGTTAAGAGTGATAGACTCAATCTATCACATTGTCCTTATTTAGATATTGAGAAAATCTAATTAAAGGGTGTACCTTGTGTCAGTGCACTTAAAAGTATAATTTATGCTCGAATTTGCATTAGACTAAATATCGTATTTGTGACGGGACTTCTAGGCAGACATCAATCAAATTCAGAACGCAATCATTGCGTTGCTGTAAAGAAGGTTTTAAGGTACTTAAAGAGGACAAGAGATTATATGTTAATATGTGGCTTCATGGAACCATAAAGACATTCTCTAGTGGCACAAGTTTTTTGTGACGCTTAAGGTAAGAGAATGGACATTCTCTAGTGGCACAAATTTTTTGTGACGCTTAAGATAAGAGAATGGTGACTGACAAATGAGATCTCTCTATGAGAGATGTTATCCATTTGACACACTACCATATTGGATCCATATCAATAGAGTTGAGAACACTCGTGACCATGGAAGGCTCTGTGTGTATACATGCAGTTACCACCATGATTCGGTGTTTGAGACTTTATGGGATAGGATTGACTATTAAAAATTATCTCTAGACCAATGTGCGCACATACAGTACGATTTCAATTAATATAGTCCAAGTGGGAGAATGTAAGAGTTTTCATAATGTGGACTACATTAATTGATATTGTTATTTACCGTTTAATGTTTACCGTTTTACGGGGATTGGTCTAAGGTGAGATAGAAAGTTTCTTAATTAGTCTAATATGGGCTGGCTAGTGTGGGCCGAGTTGAGCCTGGCCCGTAATGAGGGGGCCTAGTTGGAAACTCTATAAATAGTGCTCAAGTCTCTCCTCTAACCCTAATTCTCACATGTATCCTCACCTAAGGGGCGTTTATCTAACGCTAAACGTGAGGGGGGCCGCCTCATTGAGCCAGTGATACGGAGGGCAATAGAGGAGAAGGACTTGCGCATGGAACATTGTGTTTCCGCTTCCACTTCAAGAACAATGGATCCCTAAACAGGTGCGTTAATCTTTCTACTCAATTATGCATGTTCTTGTTCTGGTTATGGAGATCTTGGGATTGCGCAATTTGCGTCCAATAGAATTGGCTCCATTAAAGCTGTTTTGGTTCTATTCAATCGTCCCCTACACCAAGGCAAATGGGTTTTTTGACCTCTAGACACTAAGGTCAAACCCCAGTATTGTCTTGCGTTGGCTTGCTATGGTTGATCCGATTTAGCACGTTATCAATGATGTGATCAATTTTAATCATAACATGTATTTCAATGCATCATTATTTTATGTCATTGTCTCATGCATATTTAGAGTTTACGAATGTTCATGTAATGCATGTCATTTAGAAAATTATATATTCTTAAGTTTTTTTTTAAAATAATCATATCATATAGAAAATATTAATTATTAATCACATTGCATGCATCATCTGCATTGCACATAGTTCAATATTAATACCCGCAGCATTAGATCAAATTATAGTCCTAGGACTTAAATTTGCTGTTTTCATAAAATAAAAATAGCACTTCATACTGGTGTGTATCATAGGATTAGCTCATGGTTAGTTCTAGACTATTTCATGCGCATTTAATTTATAGACTTTTGGGGCATTTGTCTTTTTACTAAGAAAAAGAAAAAAAAAATACATTAGTCAGTCTCATCTACATTACATTAATTAGGAGGAATAATCTAGTATAGATTGCTTATTAATTAGTCATATCATGCATAACACTCATGCAAACTCTATCTGCATATTTTTCTAAAGTAATGGTTTGCAGAAGCCTCATGGTGATACATAGGGATACACTTTATTCGCTTAGTTCATCCAGGTTCTTAAAGTCTTCTGCAATATATTTACTGCATTGATTATTGGGTGTTACTTTTTTGAGTGCACACACCCATGTGATCACCCCTCACATGTTAGCGGCATGGTGAAAATGGATAAGGATCGCATGCAAAACATTTTCGAAATAAAGAGAAATGTATCAAAAGGACGTTAGATAAATCTAGTATAACCAAGTCTCGTACTCAAGAATCTCTGGTTCATAGAAGTAAAATGTATTCCCACATTTTACTTGGCTATCTAATTGATCCTAATCAGTTAGTGGCGGCTCCAAATGGCAAGTTTAAGTATATGTTGAATTGAGCACCAAGTTGCGATTGGTAGAACTTGGGAGAGCTCATGCTAAACATGAGCAATAGCATAATGAGAGGAACTTTCATTCTCATTTAGCGGTCCATTAGCTTTCCCTCAGGTGCTCCACCTTCAGGAAGATCGCGATATATGCTTGGATGATTTACTTGGTCAACTACATGCAGCATATGTCTTCTTGAAGATAGACTTGAGAAGTGGACACCATCAAGTTTGAATGTGTTATGGAGATGAGTGGAAGACTGCTTTCAATACAATTAACTATGAAAATGAGTAATGCAGTTCTCTTCATATTGAGCATGTGTGCTTTCCCATTGTGTGTTCTTGTGGACCACTAACAAAAAGAGGGAAAAGATAAAAACAAGAAAATTTGTCCAAATAGTTTGATGCTTTTTCTCAGCGAGAATTAGCACGTAAACTTTGGTATATGTTCCGACCAAAAAAAAAACGTTGGTATATGTTCAATCTAGTCCCTAGATTATATAAAAATATTAATATTATTCTTGAACTTGGATTAATAGAAGAATAACATTGAACATTTTCATATGGTCCAAGGACTAAATCGAATATGTGCAAAAAGTCTAGGAATCATATTGAACAAATTAAAAGTTCAAGAAGTATATTGCACATGAGTCAAAGTTCAATGATCATTTATGTCATTATGCCTCTAAGATATCTCTGAATTGGGGCACCTTCCTGATGCATCAGTTTTCAAATTGGTCAAAACTGATCGAGTTGTTAGGCGATCACTATCGGAGACTAATGTTTATCCCTTGCACATAGTGGGAGAAACAATATGACGAAAGAGGCATCAAAAGAACACTTATAATTTTTTTCGATAGATTATAAAATGTAGACGTGCATTCCAATTTCCATATCCTCCCATATGCTCAATACCACGAGTCTTTCATCAAGTAATGGAATAAACTCTAAACAATAAGCAATAAATTCTATCATTATTAATAGCTAAATTAACTGCAATAAGATCTCAACCGTGCAAACATTGATTCCAAGACTTCCAACCGCAGTGGATACATCCATTCCAAGCCAACTCCGACTGGTAGTGCGTCGGATTAGTCTGGTGAGGGTCGCGCGGTGGTGGGGAGGAATGGCCGAGCCGGGTGTGATGGTCGCGTGTGAATGTCTTCTTCCCCCCGCCCCGCCAGAACAAATCCTCTTTATCCTCTGATTTTCTCCCTCTCTCACGCCACGCGCATGTCTTCTCATCTTCTTATCCCTCGACTTTTGCCATGTCCTGTGGGTGGCCCATGCTTGTTTCCTTCTTTCTATTTTCTTTTCTTTTCTTCTTGTATTATTCACCTCGCCGACTGGTTTCATTTCTTCTTTGCTCTTCATTGACCCAACAGAGTTTGGCAGGCAAACACCGAATGGCTTTGCCGAGGAATCAAAGCTGCAAAAACTTTCAGCATTGCATATACGAGTGAGAATCCACATTAGACCAATTGCTCATATGATCGTAAGTAGGAAGTCTATTAAAGATCACTAACAATGTCTATGCCAATCCATTTCAAAGCTCCTGCTTCTGACATTCTTCCAAGTATCAGCAGTAAGATAAAGAGCCCTTTTAAGGAAGTGCCAGACAATACTATCATCAATGGCAGCATTTATCTTGAAAAATTCCACTGAAATGACAGAAGGCCACACCCATTCAAATTCGCAGAATACAGCTTCCTCTGTAGCATAACGATCAAAACCTAAATCGCAAACAACTTTTTTTGAATAAAGACTCAAAGGACCTCCATGTAAGGGCGACCATGATACCGATTTGAAATACAATTGTCCAAATTAGTGGGCACTATATTAAACTAATTGGCCAGATTTTTAGTATTTCACAAATCACTTAAGTTAATGGACAGTTTCAGCTCTGCAAAGCTTCTGTTGAACCTAAAGTAGGGCAATGTGAGACAACAAAATGCGAACATCCTTTACTGTTCCAAGGATGCATTGTCAGCCTTTGGTCCACGAAACATCGAGCTCCTGGTCCACTGATGATTTTGTTTCTCTAGAAGTGCCTTTAGAAACTCTCTAAAATATTTCAGTATTTAAATTACCACCACCGGAAAAATAACCATATCTGGCTAGTGAATGAAATGAAATTAATCTAGCAACTAACATCAGCAAACTATTCCTAATAATACCCCAAAGCTTACGGATCTTTTTTCCTTTTGAATTCTCTCAAACCAACAGATAGGCATCTAACATTGTCCCAACCACGAAAGCTTTGATCTATTTAGTATAGTGAATTCAACTTCGGTTGCTTGCTTTTGTGGGATACAGTATGATTTTTTTCCCTATTATTATGTGCTATTCATATAAATAAAGATAGGATAATTGTCCAGAATTCCTAAACCTATTGTACGATGACCAATTCAATCATAAACCTTTTAACTATGACAATTTAGCCCTAAGCCTATTATATTTAGTCCTTAACTTTTAATTGTACTAATTTAGTCTCAACTCTTTTAATGATTTGCTAATATAGTCATACCAGGTAATTATGGCTGAAAATCGCTAAAGGCAAATCATCAAAAAGTTTAGAATTAAAGTAGCATATCATTGAAAGGTTCCGGACTAAATTAACTGTCATATAAAAGATTTAGGGGTTTTTGGACAATTTTCCTGAATAAAGACAAAACATCAAATGGTATATAGAATAAAGGAAAGTTTCATCCGGAATGCTATGGAAACGCTTCCGGTTTTTTTTTCTTTTCAGCAAGTAAATGCACTAATAAGAGCTTGTGCATAATATTAGGGATTTTCTCGCAGTGCAGTCGATTACATCAGAAGACATTCTCGTTCATATCTATCATTTGACTATTTGCTTGACTCAAGTTTAGGCAAATGACAGATGGCATTACTAACTCTACAGATATTACCACAACGCTTTGAGAAGAGTCTTTCTTGCATTTAGCATTTCTCAACCAATACAATGACCTTAATCAACCAATGCAGGCAACTTTGTGAGATAAAAACTATGGAACACAATGGTTGGATAAATTTTGTCCCAAGTCAATAGCGTATGCATACCAAGAGATGCCCCTCTCAACATGTTCCTTTTGCACTGTAAATCCACTATTAAGCGTACCTCAGAAATTGAAGTCATGAACTGCATGGTCAGCATAAAGCAAACCAAAACCCCGCATCAAAAGGACCTCCCTATATGCCCCTTCATTTAGCATTTCTCCACCTATACGATTACCTTTCCCATGCTATCGAGTGCCTATATACAACAGTCTTTATTCAGTAGATCCAGCATGAATCAATCAAACACGAAGAATCTATATTGTTCTACATAGGATGAAGAATCTTACCCGAATAATGACGAATGATGCGCTTAGAAGGCCTTTTGATCTACTTCCATTACTGGCATGATCAGCAGAAAAATTCCCCAAAGCATCACATTAACTTCCATGAATATCTCCCCCAAATTCCTTGAATCAAGTAAGAAAATAAAAATGCCGTCAACCCAGAAATACATATGAAAATGTAATAAATCTTAGAAGAAATTATGAACTGGAAATACAAATGAAAATGGTGCGATAAATCTCAAAAGAGAAGATAGCTCACCTACTTTATGAAATTTTGTTAGGAAATGGGATCATCTCGACTATTCTGACTCATCCTAGCCATCTTCTCTCCATTTTTTGCGAAACGTCGATGACACATTCATGAGATGTGCCCATCGATTTTTGGTAGCATGCATATCTTTAGTATTTAATATCTTTAGACCCTCGGATTTTGGAAAATCAAGCCTTTGAATTGAAGGGCAACTAGAGACACCTATCTCTTTCAAGAGCTCCAACTTATCGAGACCTTGAATTTCGACTAAGCTTTCACAATTTTCAACATATAATTTCTTCATACATGCTGATTTTGAAAGGTCTAGCCTCTCAATTGAAATGCACTCACGGATTTTCAGCCTTTCCAAGAACTCCAAGCTATCAAGACCTTGAATTTCCAATAAATTTTTGCAATTTTCAACAGTTAATTCCTTTACACTCCCGAATTTTGGAAGGTCTAGCCTTTCAATTGAAATGCAATTTTTTATTATCAAGGTTTCTAAATATTTCAATTTGTCGAGACCTTGAATTTCAAGTAAATTATAGCAAATATTGGCAAATAAATACCTCAGGCGACTTAATTGGGAAACATCCAATAATTGCATAAACCCACATTTTGAGATCCATAGTTGTTCCAAATTGAGGGGAGTGCTTATAGATTTTGGTAATTCTGATTCTTCAACATCTGTTTGGGGGGAGCATTCTAAAAGCTCTATTACTATCGATGGAAGCTCTGAGATGCACTCAAGAATCTTGCAGTCCCAAAGTTGTAGTTTCTTGAGATGGGTGAGGTAGGCAAGTGAAGGCAATCTAAGACTTTGACAGGTGACGCTCAAACTCGTTAAGCTGGAAGGAAGATCTGGTAGCGATCGGAGCTTCTTACAACGATGAAGCTCCAGCCTTTGTAGGGAAGAAAGATTACTGATGCTTTTTGGTACTTCAAAAATATCGGAGCATGCAACATCTAACTCTCGGAGCTTTGTCAGCCTTCCAATACCATTGGGTAATTCTTTTAACCTAGTCCAACCCATATACAGAATTTCTAGATTCTGTAAAGCCCCTACACTTTCCGATAATTCTTTCAGCTGAGTGTCACTAATCTTCAAAATTTCTAGATTCTGTAAGGCCCCTATACCTTCTGGTAATTCTTTTATCCTAGTTTCGCTAATCTCTAGAATTTTTAGATTCTGCAAAGCCCCTATACTATCCGGCAATTCTTTTATCCCACTGCTCCTCATATCTAGAATTTCTAGATTCCGTAGAGTCCCAATACTCTCTGGTACTATAGAAATTTTGGGACAATATTGTAGGAGGAGTTGCTTTAATGCTTCTAATTTACCCACTTCTACTGGCAACTCCTTGAGCATCCTACAAAACCCCAAGTCCAAGCATACTAAACTCTTCATGTCTCCAATCGAAGAGTCAATTTGTTCTACTTCCTCACAATTTTGGAGGATCAGAACCTCTAAATTTGTAAAAGCTGAGAGGAAGAAAGTTCCTTTTAATGACCGGCATTCAGTAAGGTTGAGAAATTTTAGCTTCTTTGCCATCTAACAAAAAAAAAAGAAAATTGTCAAGGAGTTAGCATAGATTAATTATGATTAATAAAAGAAACCAAGAAAACAAGGGCTTGTTTTTCCATCTTACCGTGATGGAACTCCACCCTCGCCATTCATCTAGAATCTTGCCTCTTGACAAGTCGAGTATAACTAGGTCCTCTAGATTAAAATTGTTTGCTTCAAAAGTTGAGGGACAATTCCACCATTGAAGCCATTTCAACTCCTCGGTAGAGTTCTGAAAATCTCCACTAAAATGTGCCCCACTCACGTGAAGGAACCTTAGACTCGTTAAATTCTTAAATTGTTCACTTGTGTGGATATCGTCATCTTGGTCATCTATTTTGCCGGAGCATTCTGAACTGCTTTTGCTAAGATAAATGGCCTTAATCTTTTCAGTTCCCTGTAAGTAAGAATCAATGTTCATCTGTACTATTTATATCAAATTAAATAATCTAATAACATTTGTTCACATTGCTACGAACATGCACGGTTGTTTTAAAAAAACTAGCAAAACGAAGTTACGACTTTCTATTTTGGGCAATAAACAGAATTTATAAAGGCCAACAAACAGAAGGATGTCAACTTCGATTTCATTTTTAAAATTTTCATGTTGGAGGACGTAACTGCGATTTCATCTCGAAAAACTTCAAAGAGCAGTTTTTGTTTTTCTTAATCCAAACTGATAAGAAAACTGATAAGAAGAGCGGTTATCCATTATATCTATATGTATATAAAAGAAAACTGATAAGAAGAGGTTTGATTGTGGTGTACACAACAGAAGTGAAAATTTATGAACAAATGATTGTGTGAAAAAAAAATTGTCTTAGTTAAATTTTGTCTAGGTTCCACTTAACAATATATCCATAAATTTGTTAGAAAAGGTAGAAAAGAATTAGGTTTCTTGAAAATTTCTCTTTTTGACAAATCTATTAAAGTAAAATCTAACAATGAAAAACATAGTGCCTCTAATTTATATGGGCTAACTACAATACAAAAAACATAAACATGTGAAATTCGTAATTATAGGGATTAGATTTTATGAATAAATAGAAAAAATATAGGAAAAAAGGAAAGTCAATAAATTTGGGGTCACCATCTTAAATTTTAATCTAATAATTGAGCGCAATTTTTTTATGAACATTGGACAGATTTGGTGAAAATAGCACCGTCCTAACAAAAAATCTATGTTTCAAAGCGTATAATTTTTTCACCTTCAATAATCAATCAATACTCAATAGAGCTTGGGGGTACTCACAGCCAAATACGAAAAACAAGCCCAGTTTTTTGTACTTGGAACAAAACTAACACAATTTTTCAAACATATATAAAAAAAAAAAGAAAAAAAAAAAAGAAAGAAGAAGCCTACCTTTTACATATAGAATAAAAATAACACCAAAAAAACCAACCTTTGACCCGTGGAAAAATTGACACCTGTTACACATTCCGTCCATTATCATTGTTTAAAAGCCATGGACAGCCATTATCATCAACCAACACAATAAACGATGTCACTTTTAGTTATAATCTCGATCAAGAAACTTAGAATATAATCTTTGTTATCGAATTTCTAGCATTTTATAAGAAAAAAAATTTGTTATGGTCATGATCAACGTGGTCCATCATGCATGCCAACCAATGAGTAGTATAAGATGACATGTGGCAAGTGAAGGTGAGAACAGAGTTGTAACTAGTGTTGAGTTTTATATCATAAGTGAAAAATTGAGCTTTTGTCTCGCGAGAAATGTTGTATTATTTTTATCCCACATGCAAAAGATTGGGCTTCTCTTTAGAATTTTTAAAGGTTGTGTTATTTTTGTCTTGGGAGCAAAAGGTTGTGCTTTCTTTTTTGTTGGGCTGGATAATATCCACGGACTGAGTACTGAATGTGTTTCAATTATGCCATAAATGTCTTTCATTTTTTGTTTATTTTGTGGTCATCCCAGTGCTCCTGTCCATGCTTCGCACTTTGGATGGGTTGTTTTTTTTTTGTACTTTTAGATATAATATATATATATGTAAATAAATTTAGATAATTTGACTTAATGTCTTGTGTTGGTTCTATCAAATCACTTTGATTTCGACGTACGATAGTACAATGAGTAGGAAATGAATCCCAGCAAAAATACGGAAACAATCAAATCAAATAATTTACCTTTTTCAATCGTAAAAGTTAGTTGACAAATTTACTTTGATATAAAATACATTCATTTTTCTTTTGGTTAGTTTAGTTTATTTTATGATAATTTGAAAGACATAATAACTAGGCATTGGCTCTGAATTTTTAAATATATTAATTGTCTCTTGACATTATAAATAACCGCACATTGAAGATACAAATAAGTGTTAGTCTTTTGAGCTACAATTTGAGTTGAACAAAATGATGGATTAAAAGTAATAGAGTCAAAACTATTATTAATTTCACAAATACAATACAATCACAGAGTTAATTTTATGGGATATGTGGGCATGGTTAGTTTTATCATATTAAGTCCTAACACCATGAGATTAGAATTCTATGATTCCTATATCCTTAGTAGTCATGGTTCACAATACCAGAGTGATGTTGTTTATCGCGTGTCAAACACGAAGTTGAATCAATTATACAATATCACGATCTTGTCAATGCAGAATACCTCCATCATGCATCTGATAAATTTGAAAGTACATCATTCTTGGAAAAAACTTCGTAAGGTAGACTTTGTTTAAAAAATTTCTTAAATAAGCTGCAATACTTTTTAAGGGAGAACAATCTCCTACTCTATAATCACGTCAATGAAACATCAAAAGGACAATAATATTATTAGGTTCTTTGCTCACCAGAGTAAGCACTAAGTAGAGGACCAAAATCACCTCATGGACTTAGGGATAAAAAGAAGAGAACCGGTTACCTTCTTTCGCTTAAGCACTTTCTGGACTTCCTGAGATTCCCATAACCTACTACGGTAATGAGGTTCCTCTTGGTTTTCCTCGCGAACGATTTCCCTACCAAGATCTCTTAATTGGTCATGCATTTTGAGCACATGATCATCTCCAACTTTTATTAATGACATAAATCTCAATACTTCAATTCCCTCCTCCGGGAAAAAGCCACAAGCATCCCACATGTACGATGCAATTCTTCCATTGGTGCCAATGAAAAAGCAAGCTATATCTAAAAATATTTGCTTTTGTCCATGCTCTAATGCTTCGTAACTTATCCTCAACTTTTCTCGCACTTTCTTATAAGGGACTTTTTGTAACTTGTTTATCATACCACGCCATAGCGTTGGCTTTTTTCCGCATAGGAATGAACCTAAAACCTCAAGAGATAAGGGAAGCCCTCCAGTAGTGGATACAACCTTCTGAGTGTCTTCCTCAAATTCACTTGGAGGAGAGTCCCTTCGAAATGCGTGTCTACAAAACAAAATCAAAGAGTGATTCATATCCATTTCCTTATGTTCATAGCTATGGTCCACCCTAGCATTGTCAAGAATAGTCTTGTTTCTGGTTGTAATGATGATCCTACTCCCTGAAGAAAACCAATTATGATTTCCAGCCAAAGCCTTCAATTGATCATCATCGTCCACATCATCAAGAAGAATGATGACTCTCTTAGCTTCAAACTTGGATGAGATGAGCCTGATTCCTTCATCTTTATTATGAACTAGATTTTTTTGTTTCAATATATCAGAGATTAACTGATTTTGCAAATACTCAAGACCATTATGCTTACATGATTCCCTAATATCTGCAATGAAGCTGTGATATTGAAATTGATTGAAGAGCTTGTTGTATATAGCTTTAGCAAGAGTTGTCTTACCAATGCCTCCCATTCCATGAATTCCAACAAATAGGGTAGCGCTGAACTTCTTATCTACAAATTCCATAACATTCTCCACATGATTATCGATTCCGACCAAATTTTCAGGAATAACCAACTCAAACTCTTTCTTTAACTCGCTCAACACTTTTTGGACAACCTTTTTCACTAATTCTCCTTCGTGCCTGTCAAATCCAACAAGAGTTCAAAATATCGCAATAATAATTTTATATCGTTTATCTAATGAGACAATAATAAATAAATTTGGGCAAAAATAGAAAAGGAATTGTTTTGTCACACCTCAATATAATCTTATATGCAAAGACTAAATTGGAAATGACGGTGGTTTCTTTAGACGGCGTACCTCATTCCACTAACATAATTTGTTGAGCCAAAAGAAACTTGAGAGGATCCTTAATGAATCTCGAACATTGTATTTATTATGGATGTGAATCAAATTTTAAACTCGTGATTTGTTAATGATTTTTTAAAATGACCTTTGTTAAAGATATTAGGATGACCTAGACATGACTTTGAGAACCCTTTTGAGTATTTGAATAAGCAAAAATCTAATCAGCCATAATACGAGAGTTCAGCCATCAATCAATAAACAAGTCATAATTTTTTACACCAGAGGAATTCGACTCATGTAATACCAATCCGGAAAGTCATTTCGAGTGCTACATTGAGAACTACCTAAATACAATTGAGGGGTTTTCTCCTTATTTGTGCAATTCTACACGATTGCAAATTTCTAATCGTGTTGTGAATTTACTATCATTCTTGTTCGTGTTCTTATTTGTTTCCATTGGATCAAGGGATGATAACAGGCTGTACTTTGTTTTCCATCTAAGTACCTACGTTCTATGATTTTCATTCATCTAATATTGACTGGGAAGTGGAAGAATACTTTTTCCCTAAAATAAAACAATATTTAATTTAATGCAGGTGTTTGAGATAGACATGTTGTGTTGAAGATAGGAAAATGCATTGAGAAATACTCAAACAACATTAATGATTTAATAATGTAACTTAAGAAGATTTTTTCTTTTTTTGATCGGTATGTAACTTAAGTAGATAAAGAGTTATGGCTTTGATAATCAACATGCACGGTATATGATGTTATGCAATTTAAATAGGAACCACCAATAAGTTGTGCAATTAATCTAAAATAATTGTCATTAGAAAATTCTGAGATGAAGAGTAATAGAGCCTATACCATAAACCAAAAAAAAAAAAAAACACTGTTACAAAATCTCTGGATATAAAAATAAAAAATTATTTAAAAAATCTTATTTAATTCAAGTGAAGTTGGATCGTAACAATGAAATCTATAATTAGATTGATCAACATCATTAAAGTTAAAAACTACCAAAAGAATAACTGATAGAACTTATGCATCCCAAGACGTTACTACTAGCAAGGTCTTACTGCCTTTTCTATTAAAGAAAAAAAGGAAAAAAGGAAGCAGGTTGGAATTAGAACAAACATTAAATGCCCAAACAAATTAAAAGAAAGTAGAGAATGTTTTGGTGAAAAATGAGGTACCCTTTGGCTTCCCATCCTTTTAAGTCACTGACTTCTTTGAGTGCTTGCTTCCATTTCTCCATAATCTTTGAGTTGAAATGCTTCTCACGTTTATGTTTATGAAATGCGGCTCCAAAACTCTCGATTTGATGTCGCACGTGAGTTGGTTTCACTTTGTAGAATATAGGCAACACTAGATACCTTGTGTTATTACTCTTGCACTCCATCATTTGAACCAATTCATCAAGGCACCATTTGCTTGAACCATAATTCACAGAGATAATAGGGATCAGGATCTTACTATTCTTGATGGCTGCCAAAAGATCCGGACCGATCTGCTCACCTTCGCGGAGCTCATCATCATCTCTAAAAGCACGAATCCCGGCATCATTGAGTCCGTGGTAGAGGTGATCAGTAAAGCTTTCTCGAGTATCTGGACCTCTAAAACTCAAGAATACATCATACCGGTTTTCAGTCGGCATGGTCGATGAACTAGATGCACTGGAAATAGTTTCTGTCAGCGTGGTTGGGGAACCAGATACGCCAGTGTCGCTACCTTCTCCATCTCTACGCACACTTATCTTCTTTTTGAGGAAATTGAACACGAGACCCAAGAGAAGGATCGGCGCCACGAGCACGGTGAAAGAGTGCCCAAAAATGGGAAGATACATGTCTTCTTTGCTCAGACTCTGGCCTCAATTTCCCCTCTCTGACCTTGAAGAAAACCAAAAGGCCTCCGAGGAAAGACGAAATGCCATCTTGTTGCCCCCGGTGTAGGTAGGTATGGCAATTCATTGAATGACGCGTGGGAGCAGACAATTCATTGACCGGGAACAGTAACCACGAGCTTGGAGTCGTTGCTTTTCGTACGGTTGAAATTTTTTAATGCACGCGAGAAGATATCTATGAGGAAATTTCGATTCAGAAGCAAGAAACAAAACCAAAAAATAAAAGATAAAGTGCTGTCACGGTGCTTGTCAAACAAGTGGGCAAAACGATAAAATAAATGTCATGTCGACATCATGGCTTTGGACAGAGGACCCCCACCAGTGCTTTAGCGTGCCTTCGTGTTGTCGGCAAGGCTTTTGTTAAAAAGATTCCCTCGAGGAGAAACGATGTCTTTCGGTGGCAAGAAATCATTCACTTCTGCTCCTTCCTGCTTTACCCCTTCTTTGCCCGTAACTCAAGGAATTTCACTCCAGAAGATGAATTAATGAAAAATCATCCTGTAGATCCTATGTTGCCATTACTATCTTCTCTTTGGTTCTGATTACAACTCATCACATCTTACAAAGAAAAGGGGCTAGTCTGTGCAATGTCTAGGCTGGCACAACCTAGTTACCACTCATTGGGTAGGGTTTTGTCAACGCATGTTAGGAAGAGCAAAATGCTGAGTTTAAGTCTCTTCCAAACTATGGCCATTCATGGCCACAAAGACTTCTGGTAAAACATGAGTGTCATAAGTAAAGTTGCTGGTGTAGTATGAAAACTGATAAACTATGGCTTAGGTGATGAACAAAGAGTATGTGGTGGGAATTACTACAGCAGAAAATAAAGCGAACAAAAGAAAATGTTGTCCTAGAATTTGGAGTAGAATTAAGAATGTTAATTCCATTCTTTTTTATGGGGGTGAGAGAAGAATGTTACTCCACTATTGTCTTGAGTACAATATCTCCGATCACCAAAAACTCACGTTTTTAGTTTAATATATATTATCAGAAATAAAGAAAAATAATGGAGTTCATATTATCAAATTGAGCAAATGAAAGTACTATTCCTTGAAGTTTTCTTGGTGAATAAAATTACTATTTCTCTATTAATAAATGTTAATACATTCATTTTGACAACTCATTTAATCATTCATTACTTGCATATAAAATTAAGGATTGAATTTTAACCCCTAAACATAATGATTTTCATCAAATTGCATGGTATGTAGGGATTAGGAGCTTTTGCAATACTAGTATTAAAATTTATAAAAAAAATCATTTAAACAAAAGAAGAAGAAGAAGAAGAAGAAAAACGACAATTGGGCCGGCTCAGCCTCTTTTCCTTTCTTCTTTTGCTTCTCGCTGGGCCGGCCCAACTTTTTCTTTCCCAGCCTCTCCCTCCCCTCCTCTCCCTCACGCACTCTACAAGACTTGCAGAGAAGCTCGGCCACACAGAAACGAGGCTGGGTTCGGAGAGGAAGAGAGGGAGGTCCGAGAGAAAGGTTGAGCGAACGATTGAGAGTGGGAGCGGAGCGAGAAGTCGAGAGTCGAGAGTGGGTAGAGAGCAAGAGAGAAGCTCGGCCGCGTTCGAGACCCGCTTCCCGGCGTCCGTTCTTCCGGTAAGTCTGTTTTTCCCTTCGACCCGAGGATCCCATCTCGACGACACCAAGGCGGCCAGTCACGGCTCAATCCGTCCCAGGCCCGCCTGCTGTCCACCGTTGCCGAGCCGGGTAGGGCTCCGTCACCCGAGCGCATGGGCGCCCTCCGTGTCGCTCTGTTTTTAGGGCCGCCCGACCAGGGCTCGCGGTTCTTCGGTTCGTTCGAGTTACAACCCTGGCGGTGCTGTGTTTTGTTGCCTCTGGACCCTGCTTGGTTGTCTATTTCTATCTCGATCGCCGTGTGATGTCCCGGTCGAGTCATTGTTTGCCCTCCAGTCGACGCCCGCCGGGTGCTCGATGAAATGTCTCTTTGATTCCCCTGAAAGTTATGTCCGCCTTGCTAAAACCGTAGATCCCTTTGTTCACATTTTGTTGGTTTTTATGGGTCATTGTCGCGATTCCTCGCTTCTGTTCTTCATTACAGTTACTTTCGCGTGCGTGGCGTGTTATGCGTTCATCGTTCAGGTGATGGATCGTGGCCAACCATGACTTTCGTAGGGGGTGAGGGTGGATGGTGGTGGACCAATGAGAAGCGTTCATCTACATCTTCAGTAAGAAGGATGTAGACGTTCAATGAGAAGTGAGGGGGAGATGGACCATGTTTGGAAGAGGGATTAGAGAGAGAAGAAAATAGAAAATAACTTTTAAAAAGGGTAATAAAAGAGAGAGAAAGAGACGAGAAAAGAGGGAAAATTAGATAAAAAGAAAAGGGGGACGCGTGCATGAGTTGTGTGGATTCGGGCTCCGCGTGGCGTCAATGAGGTTGGGCTTGACTTGTTTGTTGAGAATCGGGCCCGTTCGTTTTATTTAATTTTCTTAGGATTTCGGGCTTTGACTTTGATGGGCTTGGGCTGAATTGTGAGCTATTTTCATATTTGGGTTTGATGGTTCTAACTGAAGTGGGCATAGGCTTGGGTTTGTTGTGGCCTAATTGGGCTTGATTCCGGTGAGCCCATTCCATTGTTTAAGCTTTTGTGTCCATGAACCCAGCTCGTGGACCAGACTACAGCCCATATTCAGACAGGGCCCTAGGGCCAGCCCGGTGTCCCTATTTTCGGATAAATTTAAAAATATATATTAAAATTTTTAGAATAATTGAAAATTCCGAATTTTTTATTTTATTTTTTCTGAAAATCAGAAAAAACTTAAAATTTGGTTGTTGAGTAGTTTTCTCTTAAAAATGTGCGAAAATTATTGATAAGAAAATTGTGCTCAAAATTGAATAAATCCTTATGGTTTTATCATGGGATAATGTTTGTCCTTAAGGACAAATGCTCTCAATTGCACACTTTCAATATAATGATTATGAATTCCCCTTAGTTTGGTTAGATTGACATTTATTTATTTCTTAGCGCTAGATGCCAGTTTTTGCTTGCAAATTTATTTAACGCTTTCCTCGATTGTTGATTGTTATTTTAATGATTGTGCACCCGCGTGATCACCTCATATATTAAAAGTTAATCCAAACTACATGAAAAAGATTATGTACCGAAATGACATTAATTGATTCATTAGTGTAATAGTCCTTAACCCTAGATTCTCTAGTTATATAAAAAGTATGGTACACTTCCATGCCTTATTTGGTTTTTAGCCAACCCCAATAAGCTAGTGGTGAATCCACATTAGAAAATTCTTATAATGTCAATTTGAATACTCAACATCATGCGAGGTATGACTTGGTAGAGTCCATGTCTAAAACTAGAGTTGTAGACTCGTCTTTCAAGCAATACCCCTAAATCTATTTTCCTCCCTACCGAGGGGTAGGTCACGACAATAAAGGATAGTGTTTTTTGACCTCTCTATTTTTTCTTTCTTTCTTTCTCTTTCCTAGTCAATTCTTTTATACTAATACATAACCCCTGCAATTAATAATAAGGTTCATTTCTAGTACTTCTAGCAAAAGTGCATCGGGTTCGTGAGTATGCAAAAAAGTCATTTAAAATGATATTAGAGATGTTGTTCGTAATGAGATTCCAGATTGCTTACCACCCATTAGTCCTAAGGAGCATGAAGAACTCCAATGCCAAGTGAAGCAACCAATGGAATTAGGCTTGGCAAAAGAAAGTATTCGCCCTTGCACTATGCCAGCCATTCTTGTTCCCTAGAACTAAGAAATATGGATTCTGGCGTATGTGTTTTGATGGTCGTGCAGCAAATAAATACCAAGCATCATTTTCCCTTTCCACGGTTAGATGATTTACTTGATCTAGCTACATGGAGCATATGTCCTTTTAAAGATAGACTTGAGAAGCAAATGTTAGCAAATCTAAATGCGCTTTGGAGATGAGTGGAAGACCACTTTCAAGACTCGTGATGGATTTACATGGGTTGGTCGTCGTACCATCTAGCCTTTCAAACGCTTCAAATACCTTTTATGAGCCTAATGAATCAAATATTTAGGTATTCTATTGGGACATCTAGTCGTAGATTTCAATGACATTCTTAGCAAGTAATGTGCCAGTACGCAAAGGTATCTATTGGATGCGTCTCTCGAAATGAAGAGCTCTCTCTCTCGCAATGAAGAGTTAATACCAGAACTTTGTCTTTTTCAGGTGTTCGTGTAATACCCACCAAATTCAATCATGAAACAGTCTTCTTTGCCCTAAATCGAGCGACATGCAGAGCTCTATCTCACTTCCCTGTCACTCACGCTTTCCCCTTTTTACAATTCAGCCTTCTTCGACAACATCGCCCAACTGGAACCCTATCTCGCCGCACCTCTATACCGGCTCTCAGTGATGAATTCCCTGCTTCTTCTTGGCCATCCGCACATTACTTTTGCAAATAGTTTATTTGGATCCACCTATTCGCTCTGAGTGACGCTAGACCTTACTGCGACAAGGACCCTAGGATGCATGTATTGCTCTGGTGTGTGCTCCAAGTCTAAGGTGAATTCTCTCCATCTATTCCACTGGGCTATTCTCTGTTCATCATTTACCAACTGCATTCTGTCTAAGGTTATGGGCTTCCAGTTAGCTCTCGGTCTGCACTCTTTCAGAATTGAATTTACTCTGTAGTTTCACCACATAGCTTATGGCCTCTGAAAATCAAGATGAGTCGGTGCGCTTGGCATCTCTCTGTCGACGGTTGGTCCGATTATGCTCTGCACAGGAAATAGAAGTATGGGAGGAGGAATCGACGCCGGACATTTTGGAAGAGTGTCGCCTAACGTTAGTAGGTAAAGTTCACACACAATCCTCTGTAAATTTCCAGGCATTACAAAGCACATTAAAGCGGGTATGGCGAAATGATCATGTCGACTTTGCTCAGCAAGAAGGTGGACTATATTTAGCAAAGTTTCGGACAGAAAGTGAGAAGCAACGAGTAGTGGAGGGGAGACTGTGGTTGTTCTCTGGTAGTTTAGTCTGTTTCAAGCCATGGATTCCTCAAACGCCATTACACTGCTGTGACTTTACCCACTGCGCATTTTGGGTTCAAGTTATAGGTCTACCCCTGGAATGGACTACGGAAAAGATGCTAAGAAAGGCTGTAGATCAGATTGGTGAGGTCCTAGAGGTCCGGCTTGATTTTAAAGAAGGGTCGGCCTTAAGGGCAGGGTGGGTTAAAATAGAGCTGCAACTACATGAACCATTAAAAACTGGCAAACTAGTGAGGATCGAAGGAAAGATGTTGTGGTTGGACTTCAGGTATGAAAAATTGTCCCATTTCTGTTACTCCTGTGGGCGCATTGGCCATTATGCAACGTATTGTGAGGAGTATCCATTTGATGAAGCCAAAATGGATGGCAGAGAGAAGATGGCCTATGGTCCATGGCTAAGAGCGGAGGTTCGACAATCAAGCCCATACCGGAATGCATTCTATAACACCCCCCCACTCCGGAACAGAATGAGGAGACCATACCTGAGACACCTCCAGCTCTTCTACCGGCTGTCCCTCTTTTGACCACAAAGACCACAACTGCCGCAGCCCCCTGTCTTCCACCAATATAACAGGAACTGCAGCAATAGCCCGGCCCTAATGCGCCCCACCAGCAGCTACAGCAACAACTTCAGCATCAGGAACACATCCTCACGACGGCATCCATACCTGCACATGCAAAACAGAAAGGACCATTAAGAGATCTACTCGAATGTGTCATAAGCCTCTTTCTTAACTCATATTTGATGATTAAATTATTATATGAGTTCATTATATTCAGTAAATGGGTTGTTTATAATGGCAAAACCCAAAAAAATGGGTGTTAAATGGGCTTATAGTTTACCCAAATTATTACCCGCCTTTATGACTTTCTTTTTATCATCCACGAGAAAACATCAGACTTTTCCAAGTTCAAAGAAGTCTTGGCAGGCTTACAAGATGGGCCCAACTTCACTCTTATTTAAAAATATCAGGATGACTTGCAAAGATAAACTACTAATGCCATTTTGCTCTAGACATATTGAATTTGAGTGCGCAACTAATTCATTTAATAAACTCAAACTACCGGAAACCTAATAGACAAGTATAAACAAAGGGATACACATAATTAGGTGAAAGGAGGCACGGCGAATTGAATCAAGAGAAGAGCAATGCTAGAACTCACTATAATTGTTTGACAAAGTTGATTTACTAATTGATGTGCAGACTATTATTGGTTTTTGAATTTGGCCCATTTGTTTAAAATGCCACTCACAATCTTGACGTGAAATAGACCAAAATTTTGAACCGGTTTAATAAATCTAGCATTGCCCGTACTTTTGATACCATATTGAAAATCCAGGCGAAATCCTTTCTTCTAAAGACTCAAGTTATCTAAAGAAATGCGATACCTTCACCGGACAAAAGCTACACCAGGTAATACCTTAATACATGTGGAGGTTGGAACTTTAGCAAATGCATGATGTTAATACAACCAATCCTGGACCGGCACGACTGGCACGTTTGACCTTTCTTCGAATTATATTTAAATTTCTTTATCATGCGCATTGCAATTTAGGTTATCCAAAAACAAAATTATGATTTGAATTCTACCTACTGAGTTAGTTTGACCAGAAACCCGAAACCTAATGCCCAAGCAACGCGACTCCATTACACACCCTTTAAATTGAGCTCACAAAAGCACAAAGCTGTATTATCACGCTCTTGAGAGACATGGATGGAGTGAAGTTGCATGGATTTTGGGCGAGTCCATTCAGCAGCAGAGTCATTTGGGCATTGAAGTTCAAGGGCATACCATTTGATTACATTGAGGAAGACCTCTCCAACAAAAGCGCCTTGCTTTTGCAATACAACCCGGTTCACAAGAAGATTCCTGTGCTCGTCCATGGCTCGCGACCTGTTTGCGAGTCCATGGTCATCGTCGAGTACCTCGAGGAAACGTGGCCGCAATACCCGCTGTTGCCCATTGATCCTCACGAGCGAGCCGTGGTGCGTTTCTGGGTCAAATTCATCGAGGAAAAGGTTTGCTAATCTAATGTTATTCTTCTTTGGTAATTCATCTTTTGTAAAGTCAATCATTCAATGCATAGATTCCATTTGTTTCAATACCCAACTCAAAAGCAAGACAAACATAAGGCCGACTTGTTTGCATCTCGTTTATGTTTCCGGTGCTCATGCTGCAGAGTCCTAATATCTGGATCGTGTATCGGAGCGTTGGCGAAGAACAAGAGAAGGCCGTGAGAGACAGCGTGGAGATGCTGTCGATCCTAGAGCAACATGGTCCGAACAGGGGAAAGAAATTCTTTGGAGGAGACGGCATCAACATTGTGGACATTGCATTTGGTGCGGTGGCACTTTGGGTGGGAGCCATAGAAGAGGTATCGGGACGCAAGCTGTTCGACGCCGGGAAGTTCCCTCGCTTGAACGCTTGGATGGCCAACTTCGAGAGCTCCCCCATGATCGCCGAGAACTTGCCTGATCAAGAGAAGTTGCGTGAGCACCTCGCCCGCCTAAGAGAGAAAAGGTTGTCATCATCCACATGCGAGTGATGCGCGGCCTTCGCGTCTTTATTAGTATGATTGATGTTATAATCGTGGGTACTATATAAAAGTACCGATAATAAGAATTGAAGTGCAGTACGTACTTTGGTCGGAAGCTTCAAGATGAAGCTTACTAATTAGTATATGCAATAAAGTTAAATGAATTTCTAGGCCTTGGAATATTGTCTCCTGAGGTGTGTATTGTCTTAGTCTCATAATGTCATAAATCTAAAATTCTTCGTGGTCATGGAAATATGACACTACACGGGGAGAATCAATGCGTCAATATTTCGTGCTGCGTTCCTCATCTAAGTTTATTAACGCCTTCATGAATTCTATTTTTTTTTCTTCTCATTTTATCTGATAAATATCATTTCAGATTGTAAAATAGGATTAATAGAGTTGTTGAAAATTGTGATCCATTTTCTTTAAAATTATCAAGAAACTACTGAATTAATGGAGAAGGAACAAGTCGGCAACAATGAACGTGAAATGCAAGAAAAGGCAAGTCAAGTCAAAAGTGAAAACTCTCTTATGTTGGAGAAGTTTCTGGTACTACGTGGGCAGCAAGAGAAACTTGAATGAAAGTCAACAATGTGGCTGAAGAAGAAACTCGAACGTGGGCAGCAAGAAGTCAAGCAAATAAGAAGTAAAACTAAAGTCAACAAAAGTGGTGGGCAGCCACGGAGAATAAAAAAAAATGGAGAATAAGGAACAAGCAACGAGAAGAAAAGGGAAGCAAAGTCCAATTGGACTTTGACTAGCTGCAACAAGCAGGAGATAAAGAGAAGTAAGCCGAAATTTTATATTGTGAGAGAGTTTGTTCAACTAATGAAATTATTTTTTCATATCTCATGTCCTATATCCTTTAAGTTTATCCATTGTACATCCTCTACAAACAATACCATACACTTACACACATCACTAATTAAATACTATTATCAATATTAAAATCATGCTTCCACACGCACACATCCAAATTTTTAACAAGAGTATTTTCATAGGTTTCTTTGTGACCAACGTAAAGCCAAATATTGTATTTACAAAAAATAATGGATGTATTTTTATTGAATCTCATTCAATGGTGACAATATCATTAAGTGACGAACATGGAGGAAAGAGGAGATTTTAAAAAGGAGGAGATGAAAAATGTTACAAGCCAAAAGTTTTCTAATTGTGAACAAGCTTGTGCGGTATTTGGTGAGCTAGAATACTTGAATAGCCTCTCTTTAATAGATCATTTTTAAGGACAGTATGACAAATCACGTTCTCATAATTGATTGTATCTCATGCAAGCTATCCGATGTCTTAAAAGGGATATACAGATCACTTTGGCATGGTAATTAAATTTGGCTTATAACTATAATTTTATTTTAACGGATTAGGAATTTTATTTTTTGGGTACATTTACCATTGGGATATAAAAGATGATTTGACATCCATTTCCATATACACCAAACTCTCTCTTTCCTCAGTGAAAGAGTCCTTGATTTAAATGACTGAAACACAATCGCCTTTTGCAAGAAGTGCATGCCGTTTTGCCGTGCTGACATGGGATCACAGTCAAATTTTAGGTTCGACTAGGGATCCAGCCATTTTGCGTGAAGTGAAAACGGATTTATGCCTCTTTCATCGAGAGAGCTCTAGAAATGCAAGTCTTGTCTATGTCTTCTTGAATGTTTGAGTTTATTATTTATTACTACGAGACTTAATATCCCTCCTTTGACATTAGCGTTTTGGAACTTGAAAAGTAAAAACATGGACCCCTTCAAGTGTATCTCTTAGATAGATTTTCCAACATTTTCAACTAACGTAAATCACGGATTCCATGTGAGTTCCCGCATGACCAAATGGTCGATGTTCATTTTAAATCATTACTTGATTCGTTGAATAAATTCTACTTTGTTGTTGAAGATTGTTATCATGGATGCTTCTCATTTACATCTTGGAGGACCGTGATTGCATGATTGGAGGGCAATCTATAATGGCTTCGAAAACACCTATCCATTTGTCAAATGTCGGGTCAAGATCACTACGGGCCTTTGCAAGATAGAGAGAGTTTATAAACCTACTCAAGCAATAAATAAATAAATAAATAAATACAAAAGCAATCTTCTCTCAAAGTCTCACTTTCCTAAAGCAATGGTGGATTCTTGCAATGCTTATACTCTTGTTATGGTGGAAGAAAATAGAGCAAAAGAGGAGACCCCATCTATTTCTCAGCCTTACTGAATGAGTTTCATGCATTGCATTAATTTTGTGTCCATATCCCAACCAAGGCGACCTATCGAATGAATCCTAAGGATCCAATATCCGAGAGGAAGATCGAATCGAGAGCCTCTGGTCCATTTCGAGTCTTGAAGGGAAATGGTGAAGAATTATCTCAAGAAGAGTATTTTGAGAATTGCTTGGGGATAAGTTCAACTCTACCCACAGGATTTTAAGAGTCATTTTCTTCTGTATTTTGATGAGGATTTCGAGCTCTAATCTGGTTTCACACTATATGTTTGCAAACTTTCTATGTATCTAGTTACTTTCTAAAGGGGAAAAGAATATTACAATGTCATAACTTTCATACGTTACTCACTTAAATGCCGTAACCCTTTTTTCCTGATCATTTGAATATCATAACTTAATATGATACTCACTTGAGGGTCATACTTTTTCTTCGATCGCTGAAGTGCTATGTAACTTTTCAATTAATAACTTTCTTGACAAAAGTGAGATGTCACGTTGAATTTCCGGCGCTTAGATGAACATTTAAAAAAGTTGTGGCACTCAAATAATCAATTAAAATTATGGTACTTAAATTAACATTCTTTTATAAGTTATAGCACTCAAAAAATTAGGAAAAAGTTGTGGTTATGAAGTGAGTCTCTTGCAAAAGTTATGACACTTGGGGTCGTTATCTTTTCTAATACATCAAATATTCATGCTATTTGAAGTTTTCTAAAAGAAGTTGTGCTTAGTAAGCGCCGCTCAATTTACCCAAGAATGAGATTTTTGTGTCTTTTCATGAGTATGTTGGATCCTATGCATAATATTTTGTTTCTAGAGTCATCTTGAGTCAAAAGTCTTACTTCTTGTTTGAGTTTTGTCTACGGATTGTTATTGTGTTAGAAAATACAAGAAAATTAAGTTGTACAAAAATTTGTGTACACTTGGAGGGTTGTTCCAAGTTGAGTCTATTTAAATTCATATAAGGTTTCTACGAGGGTTAGTGCTTTCGCTAAAGAATTTCATAATTTAACTCCTGGATCATAATTTCATCTGAATTCACCATATCTTTGATGGATACCATTGAATAGTGAGATACACGTACAATAATATTGTTCCAATTCGCTTAGCACATAAAATGATGGATTGCGAAGTCGGTCAAGAAAGTAAGTCAAGCTTCCCCAAGTCGAGTTTTACTAAGTCGAGTTCAATCAAAATCGAGTCAATATCTCGCGATTTTGGACCGGGCCTCAATAAACAATCGGCGTGATTCTAACAATGGTACGATGTCACACTGTAAAATTGCAGACCAATGATTCATGTGCTAATAAGCACGTGGTAAAAATGGATACTAGCACATTATTGCTCTTCATGGCCTTTGGGAAAAAGTAAATAGATTAAAACTCTCTCCTACACTTTCACCAATATTTATTTTCCTTAATAGCCTAAAAATTCCAGGGAATCTAAAGAAATTGGGGGTTCTTTTGGTCATGCAATATTCTTAATTATGAAGCAACTCTCAAAGAGAGATACATTTTCTTATGTCCTTTTAGTAAAAATGGTCGACAATGTAATATCTTTAACCAAGCTAAGGAATGCAAGAAAAGTATATAAAAAAATCCTAAACTTATTACGTTTGTATCAATTCAGTTCTAAACCTTTTAATTGGACCAATTCAATCTTCAATTTTTTTGTATTGGTACTAATTCAGTCCGTTCGGCCAATTTAGATAAGAAATCGCTTATGTGAATATCAGTCATCTTACGTGGCATGGCTAGTATTGAGGTGAACATTTTTAAATAATTTTTAATGTTTTTCAATTTAAAAATTAATTTAAAATTTTTTTCCATTTTGTTTTCAATCTTTCTCTTTTGCCCTGTGGTCGCCGGCCGTGCTGAGGGTCGGCGACAACATCGTGGCCTGAGCACGGGTGATCCTTGCCGAATTGGCAAGAGCTCGACCCTCATTGCTTGGGTGAGGGAGCCCTCGTCAAGTCTGGTGAGGGCACAACTATAGCAACTTAGGTGAGGGTAGCCCTTGTTGGATTTGGTGGGGGTCACCCTCGTGGCCTTTGGTGAGGGCTCAACCCTCTCTACCCTTGCTTAGTCTAGCGAGGGTTGCCTTTGTGCCCAAGTGGCGAGTGTCATGCCCTTGCTAGATCGAACAAGGGTGACACTAACCTGTGGCCGACGAGGGTCACAACGCCCTCGTTGGCCCTCAATTGTGGCCAGTCACTAGCCATAGGTCAAATAAGCAAAAAAAAAAAAAGGGGGGGGGAATAAGAGGAAAGAAAAGAAGGGGAAAAATATATTAAAAATTAATTAAAAATTGAAAAAATATTTAAATATATCCACGTCAACACTGGAAGTGCCAAATAGAACAATCAGCGTCCACATCAGTAATTTTTTATTTAAATTAGCTAGACGGACCAAATTAGTACTAATGGAAAAAGTTTAAGACTAAATTTGTCTAATTAAAAAAATTCAAGATTGAATTAGTATCAATACAATAAGTTTATGACTTTTTTATACTTTTTTCCCCAGTCATGTGGAGGGAAAATTATGTGCATCAATAAATAATTTAGAAATTAATCCATATTGAGTTTCTAGTGGCCCAATGGGATTTGCTCCAATAGCCATCTTTCCCACATGAGATGGGGAGTTGGGGGTTTGAATCCTCACCTTGCAAGGAGGAATTGGGTGTGAACGATTTAGTTTCAAATATGACTTTCGACTCTTATATCTTGTAAGGAGGTAGAACAAAAGTTTGAAAGTAAGTATTAAAGTGTGCGTTTAGGAAAACAGACAAAAAATTAAAATAAATTCTAATTCAACGGGACAATTTAACTTTCTCATATTCACTTTATAGGTCTTGCTCTGTTAGGGTTTTCATCCTAATTTCTCCTTCACTTTTGCTCCTTATTCTGCATTTTACTTAAATAAATTCATGAGACACTTGGCTTATTATGATCATCTTAGTCAATCGAGGAATTTCTGGAAAAATATCCAACTCGAACTAATATTTTACAAGGAAGATCCAAATATAAAAGGCGGTAATTCATTCAATTCGATGGTTCTAAGACGCATACATAAATAAACTCGTGGCGTTGATGAAAGCGAAAATCTATGTGAACATTGACGTATCACCTGGTGCCTAATAAATCTTAGCGATTAGATGTCACTTTTTAAATTCTGATATGTTCCTCCAAAGAGCTTGTCCTTGGAGTTGGAGGCTGTGCAAGGAGGCATATAGGAAGGAGGTGGCCTCATGCTTGTCTCTTCCGTATCCCCATTTTTCACAATAAGAACGGAACTCATTCCCCAACTCATATGTCGGTCTATATGACAATGCCAATACCATACACCTGCCACATCCCAAGTTACAAATGTTAGTGGTTGAATTCTCTTTCAAACACAAAATGGTCTTTTGGTCCAAGTAGTGGGAATGAATTTCGATATTTTGTGTTTCTTGCGTATTTTCTTGTTTTTTTTTTCCCCATCAAGGGGACAAAATAATTACAATTTGACCTATGGAGAAAAACCTCTCGATTAAAGTCTCAATTTTTGTAGTTAAATTGAGAATCGGGGGTTAGACGTTAAATTACGCAGACAAATAAAGAAAACAGGATGAAATATACCTGGATTATCTGCCCTGAATCTGATTGCAAGCCATCCTCTTTTAGGAACTCCGAACGTATTGACTTTAGGCGGGTCGACCAAGTTGTACACTAGAGGATCGGTCTCGTTGTCGAAATTTCCTAACCCTAGCCCAACGACGTAAAAGCTATATCCATGAGTATGCATTGGATGGTATGCTGATGCGCCCACCAGATTAGTCCCTTGAAAAACGATCTCTACAGTTTCATTGTAATTCAAAACCTTTACGGCTGTCCCTGCATTAGCCATCACAAGGCTGCTCGACAGATCATTTCCTGTGAAATTATACATAAGCGGGGGGAAATCGGGAAAATCTGCGGTGTATACTCCACTGATGTTCCTGTAATAAGCTTGCAGTACATCGACGGATGGGTCCACCCAACTTATGTTATTTACGGCTGTGGCATCTTTGTAATCACCGAAATAACAGGAGTCATCTGGGCACGACACGTCGTTCATGGAAGCTGTGATGAACATCCTCGTGGTCACGTTGTGAGGGACGTCTACGGGATGTTCTTCGGTTCCTAGACTTCTCAGTTGTTGATTGAAACTAGCAGCGGCACTGTAGTTATGATAAACCGGCAGGGTATCATTTGGATAACTCGGTGGCGATGTCAGACTGTAATTCCCACTATACTGGATGATAGCGGTAGCAACAAGGTGTGGAAATTCGTCGTAAATCATGTCTTCACTTGAAAATCTTTGAGCTGCCATGTAATACCTTCCGGGAGATTGATTTGCGGACACTAATATGTCCATCGTCTGTCCAGGTTCAATCATTAGATATGAAAAGACTATTGGTTTTGTGTATGCTCCATCCATTCCAACCAGGGTCATGTTATGATTGGCGATGGAGAAAAACATATCTGAACTGACCCCCGCATTGACTATACGGAAGAGATAGGTCTTACCATAATCAACAAAGAAGTGATGCGTTGTTTCTGTAAAGTTAATAGCATGGAAGAAGAATCTATCAGAACATTGTGCATGGCAAAACATGCAATATGTGGAAAAACCATTATGTCTTCGGTTTGCATTCCTATCCTCATCTGATAATGTCCAAACAAAGAGGGAGAAAAATGAAGAAGATGGTTGAGAGTATATGATGTACCATTCGAGCATGGAGCAAAATCTCCAAATTGTCCATTGATCATGTAACCAGCTGCATGAGGTTCTTCAGGACTGCCTCCAGACAATTCCATCTCCAGGGCTTCATTCAGAGAATTTCCTTCCTTATACCAAGAACCTACAAATGATGAAGGGAAATTGGAAAATTAAATTATGGTAACATTTGCTTTTACCATTCAAACGCAAATGTATATTACACGGTAGAGCATAGTCGTCTAATAATGTTTTAAGACTTCTACGTAAGTTTATTATTTTCCTCCTCTTCTCTTGGGCAAGAAAGATGGATCCATTGGAGAAAGTTCTGACCATTAAACCCCAATCTCCAGATGAAACAGTGACAAAATATCAATATTCAAGTAAGGGAATTTGATCTTCGCTATAATTAAAACTTTTGTAATGATTTCAAAGACATCACAACACTCAATCATCATTTACTTTACATGCATTTAGGGAAAGGAATTCTTTTATGTTTTGGGTGAGTAGCCCAAATGGATTGAAAAACACAGTTAAGCGAAGGATTGGTAGCCAAAAAATTGAGTCATTGAGATTGACTTCTATGACTTCTAATCGACTTCATATCCCTAGCCTCTAGTTTTATGTCAAAAATAGTCCTCTAAGAAATCTTTAGAGCATACCAAGCACGACTATATGTTCCCCGTCTGGCGTGGCAAATGGGAAACTTGATCCTTCTCGTGGTAGAACGATAATAGCACCATGCACAGTAGACCTTGTCCACTCACTGTGGGCATGCCACCAAACAGTTCCTTCTTCTTCGGTTAAATTCACTTCATAAGTGAAATATGTTCCTGGTGGAATAGCGCACTGAGTAATATATTCCGGACCATCTGACCATGGATTGCGTGGTTGCTTCACCCCGTGCCTACAAGCCATCGAATTTCATCACATTAATGAACCCCACGAGCTAGACAATTTGTGATTTCATTCAATAAATAATGTCCTATGTCTTATTAGCATATTATTTGATTTTGAGATTTTTCTTTTTGTCGTTTAATTAGTGCACATACATTAATCAATCTTGTTTCAACTAAGGGAAACTCAGAGAATAGAGCTCAATAAAATGCGCTAATGAGCACCACCACAGATAATCAGAGGTACCTGAGCATATGACTTGCTAATGAGTTATATCTCAGTATAATTTGAGATATAATTTCACTTCGTTTAGGTTATGGCTATCATGTCACAAGATAACAATAAGAGAACAATAAAATATTAGAACAAGATGGATAGAAGGAATTACCAGTGAATAGTGACCCCGTAGAGTGCTTGATTATGAACCTTCACGTAGACAAGATCGCCCTTTTGAACGCGAATGGTTGGCCCAGGAAGACTGTCATTCACCACTAAAATTGTCTTGGTTGTGCAATTCCTCGTTACATTAATTTCTCTCAGCTGCAAGGATAAAAATTAATTTAAAGGAGGTTTATTACTAAAAATGCACCATCCATAAAATAAAATAAAATAAAATTGAAAAGATAAGGTACTATATCTCAACGATCGTGTCAGTGTATGTACACTACCCAATTAAATTTCTACTTGAAAGTCAGAACAATTATTGTGGACTATGTTTAGCTGACACATTGGCTGGTCCCTTTATATGGTCCCCAAATTTAAGTTTTCTTAGATGTACATCCAAATTTTCCCTAGTGATGGTCCACACCCAATCAAGGAAGGAAGAATGAAAATGTGCTGGTCACGCGGAGGCTCCGCAAAGAACAGCACATATGAGCCCAATCTGCATGCGTTGTTCGATTGTGCGTCCTAAATGAGCTCCATCTGATTCAATGGTGCGTGCGAGTTAGATTCATACACATCGAGTTCTCATCACTGCCTTATTTCACGTAAATGAAACTAAAAGGGGAAGGTCATAAGGATGGACTCTC
Source organism: Eucalyptus pauciflora (assembly GCA_007663325.1). NCBI lineage: Eukaryota > Viridiplantae > Streptophyta > Magnoliopsida > Myrtales > Myrtaceae > Eucalyptus > Eucalyptus pauciflora. Next base: position 959,340 of record VMYD01000114.1, on the reverse strand, counting down.
TCATTTTTTGATCCGCATATTTCAGCCCGTGTCACATCCACTTTTCTTTTCTCTCAACATATAATCCTAAGCGCGCAAAACAATTTTCACACATGCGGATAAAATAGATTTGAGAATAATTAATCACTAATATTCAAATGCATAATCATTTGTTCCGTATCTTCTGGAAACTGATGGTTAATGATAATATTCTAGCAAAGGAAACATCGATTTAACTAACAAAACTTGAAACTTCACACGTAGAGCCGCAGACATCCACTTTGGTTTACTTACCATGAAGTCGTAGTAGTGGACATTTTTCGCTTGAGCTCCAAGGACAACATTTCCAAGAAAAAGAAAGATCGCAGCAAGGAAAATGTTCGACGCATCGGACGATGTTTTGGCCATGTTAATAGATCATTCAGCACTCTACTGGCTTTTCTTCTCTCTTTCTCTTTCGATTTACGGGTCTTGAGCTGGTATGGAACTCTCTTCTTTTATAAGAACGAGCGACGAAGGCTTATCACTCGAGTTAGCTAACGTTCAACTCGTCGGTGCCAAGGAAAGGAATACCACAGATTAGTAGCGAACGTCGGATGAGAATGGGGGTTGATTCGCACCATTGATTTTGAAAACGTGAATGATTTTGAAAACGTGAATGATTGTAAAAACATGTACGTATACCACATATTCGAACAGACTTTCCGTTGATGAATTTGGTCCTTCCAATGTATCGCACGTAACCTCATCTTTGTATTATATATACGTCATCATAGGGGTTTTTTAAAAAAAAAAAATTATGACGACACATTTATAACACAAAACTTACAAGAAAGCACACAAATTGTTGAAAAAAAATGACAATATAAGTCCAGAGTTGGTAAGTTTGGAACTTAGGTGTCATTTGTTTTGCAAAAAAGTGATATTTTTTGGAAAATATTTTCCACCGAGTCATTTTCCAATGTTTAGCTAAAACTTGAAAATGAACTGGAAAACATTTGTGTTGGTGAAATGAAAAATCTAATTTGATTTTCTTAAATAGATATTTACCATTTGAGTGTTAGTTATTTGCGCATGCAGAGAAATTAAACAAACTGTTCTCCTCTCTTCGGAGGACAAAGAGGTAATTTTGACAAAGAAGTCAAACAAACTGCTCATTTTCTTCTTTCTTCCTGCCCATTCCCATGGCCTTTGACAAAGAAGACAAAAAGCAAGGGAACACATCTCATGCAAAGTAGAAAGAGACAAACAAAGCCCACATTTCTTTATCTTCTTCAATTTCTCTTGCACCTAACATGTCAGATCTTCTGTGTGCGACGACATGAAAGTCTTCTTCCTGCCCCACTTCATTTAATAAGGCGTGAAATAACCACATAGAGAAGTGTCCAGTGCCATTCATTTCTCTTATGTGCGGTGGCCACATGAAGAAAACTCAAACATTTCCGCTTGTTGGTTTCTTTATCTTCGAGCAGCGCATGCAGAGAAATTAATTCACGTACAAAGAAAGTCAAAAGACGTTGGCCAGAGTTACTCCATTTAAGTTAAACCGTATTTATTGACGAGTTTAAATTCGAGACATATTTCAACATATTCTTTGGCCATCTCTATGAAGAGTCAGGAAACCCATTCACCAGTGTAAGAATCATGGGTTGATTACTACCGCAAGTGGATCTAAGGGGAAGCATGGTGTGGTTTGGTGCGGTTTGGACGTTAAACCAAATGAGGCGGCATAGATATAGTTTGAAGAAAGGTGAAACCAAACCAAATCATATTATAGTTAGGAAAGTTTGAAATCGAACCAAATCATTTTTCCATCTTTCATCTTTGGTAATTTCGTGAGCTTGAACTCACTTAACGAGCTTAAAAGGAATAATAATTTCTTAAAAGAACCAAAGTCTACATAACAATAATTCATAGATTCACAAAAGTGAAAATCAAACCTACTTCAAATAGGCTACTTCATGAATGAATTGTAAAAATAAAATAAAATAAAATCAATAGATTATACAATTAGTTTCACGGTTCAATTTGAAATTAGTCATTTCAAAAAAGTTGAAACCAAACAAAACTGAAAAAAACGAATTGGTCCAGTTTGTGAACCATTTTTGCCCGGGAAGATTTGATCACACTTACTTGAATCATGAGTACTCAAAACTTGTAACTTTGAATTCCACCCAATTGATTATCAATGCGCGAGAGTAGACATATGCTTGTCAATCCTATAAACTTGTTGTGTGCAATTTTCTATTGCTTAAACTCTTATTTACTTCTTGTGATAGATTATTGCACATCTTAGCTTTGCACGGTTTAACACCAGACATTATCCTACCGCAATATTATTTTTAATTTCTCTCGGATATTCACAAGTCATCGCAAGATGGAGGCTACACACGTTCACATTTCTCAGTCACCATGCTGACTTTCTCCACGATGTCACTGCCTCCTCATCATCGAGCCAAGTCCATGCCGTTCCTCGTAGTGCCGTCGATGCAATCACTGATGCCGCAACACTAAGCAACCCCGATCCACACCATACTTCGTCTGGCACACTTCCTGTACGTCCCATCTTTTTGGCCATGACCAGCAAGTTCTCGACCTCGTCCAGCAATGCGTTTAACCCCACTGCGGCCACACCCTCTGGAGCCTCTACCGACAGTCTCGACACTCTAGATCAGTCCTACTCAGCCCCATCGCAGTCACCTGGATTTCCAAGCTATCCTTGCGGCATCAGTGGAATTTCCCATGAATTCCTATTCCACCAGTGACTCGGCGAGTCGCCCAATTGTTCCACAAATTCACACCGAGTTCCTTGTATTCTTGTTCATTCTTGCAGGTTTTTCCAGCGAAATCTTCATTGAGCTAGCAACCCTGGAAGCCCACCAACTTGTTGCGGTCTCAGTTCAGTCGCTTTGCGTTGTCTAGTCCCCTCAAGGAAGCATGGCTGTTCACCCACATTTGTTTAAGTTCCCCATCAGCTGCCCTCGCCTCACTTGTGGTTTTCCTTGATTGACCTCAGTTGGTTTGCGCGGGTACGTGAATTGTTGTTTAATCTCTCATGATGAATTTGTAAGAGTTTTCATAATGTGGACTACATTAATTGATATTGTTATTTACCGTTTAACGTTTACCGTTTTACGGGGATTGGTCTAAGGTGAGATAGAATGTTTCTTAATTAGTCTAATATGGGCTGGTTAGTGTGGGCCGAGTTGAGCCTGGCCCGTAATGAGGGGGCCTAACTGGAAACTCTATAAATAGTGCTCAAGTCTCTCCTCTAACCCTAATTCTCACATGTATCCTCACCTAAGGGGCGTTTATCTAACGCTAAACGTGAGGGAGGCCGCCTCATTGAGCCAGTGATACGGAGGGTAATAGAGGAGAAGGACTTGCGCATGGAACATTGTGTTTCCGCTTCCGCTTCAAGAACAATGGATCCCTAAACAGGTGCGTTAATCTTTCTACTCAATTATGCATGTTCTTGTTCTGGTTATGGAGATCTTGGGATTGCGCAATTTGCGTCCAACACGTGGTATCAGAGCCTCCATAACCCTAGAACTTGAATGCATAAGTTTTTTGCCATAATTTGTGATTTTCGAGATTTTTTGTTCAATAAAAATAAAATTAAATCACAAATTCGGATTGGGCTCGACGAGGCGAGGAATACCGTGGGTGGCATGTCGCCGGGGGAGGCCCCACACGCCCCCACGCGCGGACACGTGCCGCCGATCGTCGAAGACGCGCGCCCACGCGCGTTCACGCGCCCTCACGCGCGGGGCGCTGCTCGCGCGTGCGGTGCACGCGGACGCTGACATCAGCGACCCGGATTCGATCTGACCCGCTGACGTCAGCAATGGGACCCGAACCCGCCCCGGATGGCGACTGACCCGACCCGTTGACCCGACCCGACCCGGTCAACCGTTGACCGGACCGGTAAACCGGTCGGACCGGGCGGCTGGACCGGGAACTGGTCGAACCGCCACCGGTCAGACCGGTTTGACCGGCCCTTTGACGCCCGCGCGTGGGCTCCACGCGCCGCGCACTTAGGCGGCGCGTGCGGGCGCGTGGATGCTCCGTTTCGCGCGTGGCTGGCGGCGATGAACTCGTATGGTGATTTCCTACGTCGTGGTATATTTATTTTATATTTTTGATGATTTTATGGATGTTGAAATACATACAAAGCCCTAAATATGCGTATTTTTAGTGTATTTTTGCGTATTTTTCTTGTATTTTTCAGTGATTTTGGAAATATAAGTGTTGGGTTACAGGTATGTTATCACATAAATATTATAATGGTGTGATTCATTAATAAAAAAAAAATTAAACTTTATTGTGAACTGAAGTTGGCTTAATGAGATACAACCATTATGGGATAGTAATTGAGCTATGTATTGATTATAAAATTTTTATTGTTTAAGCATAGTCCTTTACACACTGGTAATCTTTGAATGATGGACGTCTTAAGAACTCGTGACCAAACTGATTGTACTGATTAACACATTTGTTGAATGTGGGTAATGCATGTCAATTAAGTTACTGCATATTGTACATGAACTCATCTGGTCACTTGTTAATGTCTATCAAGTTGAATATTTTTTATGGATAAGGAGTATGACAACATTTACGCAGAGCAATAGTATCTACTGTTAAATTTTAGATATTTGGCTCTCTGGTTTGACTCAATTAATAGGCCACTGGTTGATTACAATGATAATTGTTACTTAAAAATTGGCTAATAAATCAGTTGTTGGCCTTGGAGTTATTTTTTTTTGCCTTATGAACTCATGAGTGATAATGGCTCAGCTATCAAGCTTGTCGATTTGGTGTACCCTGTATTACTATTGATGTTAATTTGTTAGAGATATTCTAGATTAGCATTCTTTAATGTTGTTCTAGTAATCAGTAATCGGGGTGCACAAGAGATGCTTGCTTCTATGTTATGAGAAGTTTTTTGTGTTGCTGTGAATGGTGATCTCATTGGAATCTGTTTTTCAGGTTCGCTATATATATATATATATATATGTATGATTAATTTTTATTAATGAATAAAGCAGTGTAATTAGCATGATATGTGATTTTAGTGATTTACTGCCCCTATCACTAAAGTTAAAATCACATATATATGGTGTATGTGAGGAGTAAAGTTTATATCCCTAGTATGAGAGAATTTCAAGGATTCAATTGAGTAGTGACCGCCAAAGTGGCACGCTTGATTGGGTTTGAGAAATATCTGTCTCATATAATGATTGGGATGTCTCCTGGTCTAATGTATGGTCGTACTCCCAAAGGAGGTGATTGTGTATTAGTTCATGGAGGGATACATGATAATGTGGTGGAGGAGTGACTGATTCTAGTGATTCATATGCCCAAAGGTGATGAATTCACGAAGAATTGGACATAACCGTTATCATGTGGGGAGTGTGTAACTGCATGTTATGTATTCTGCCCAAATGTGATTATATGATTATGCATGTAACTCTCTGGATGTGTACTTGTACGTCAAGTTACACGGTGCTCACATGATGCTAATTATATACATTGCTTGTTTTTCAATCACATTTTCTGTAATTAATAATTCCACTATTATTGAAGTTTTTACTGCTTCAAATTTTAAGTTGTGGAAATATGATTTATTGCTTGAGAATGCAATAAAATTTGTTTACTGTCCATAAAGCGTTCCATTCTGGAGCACTTGAAAAGAGGTTTGCTTGCGGACTGCACTGCTATAATATGATGGAAGCCTTAGTTGCTTGAAATTATGTTTTGTATAATATTGAAATTAGGACATATCTGCAAAGATTATGTTTAAGTTCTAATGACATATATATCTCGTATATGATTAAAAGGTTGTCAGGCCTAATAGTAGCGGTAAGTATTTTGGCAAGTATGACAATACTGAATTGTTTAAAGGGTTATTTGTCAAATACTTGGTAAATTCTGAGGTGGTAATTTAATTATTATGCTTGAAAATCCTGACAAGAAGATTTGGCCAAAGGCATAATTGCACCATAATTAACATGGTGATGAGTAAGACTAATTTATCGGTCTACTGTGGGTTGATATTTTGAAAGCAATTTTTTCACATACAAAACGTATTTCTTATCAAAGTTGTTTCATAAACTTCTTTTGAGTTATGGACTGGACGTAAATTGATTGAATCATATTAAATTTAGAGGTGTCATGCATGAGTGAGGTTATCTAATCCAATATTAAGTACGTTGGAATTTAGATTCACTTGAAATTATTTTGTATCTTATCTAGATTGTTAAAGGGGTATTAATTTTATGACCCTAAAGAAGGTACAAGAATTATGGAATCACATACTCTAAAGTTTTTTAGGATCGACGTAATTGTAGAGGATAGCTGCTCTCAAACTATTAAAGATAATAGTATGATGGAGGTTACTGTGTTTTTGTCTTTACCTATATAGATAATTATGAAATTTCTTAAACCTCTCAAGTGCAGAATGAAGTGGTTGCAGCTTTATTAAGGAGATTTGTTAGGGAAAGACAATTAGTTATACCATCAGACTATATAGTCTATTTGTGAGAGCATGATTACAATATCCATTACATGGTTGTTTTAGCAACTTATATAAATGTTATTTCTTGTTCTTAATTAAGTATGTGATTAGATGCCATAAAAAAGAATAATAATATTTTTACTTTAAAAGAGGGGTAGATAGTTAGTGGAGAAAAAATTATTTCTTTATAGATTCGTTCAGAGTGAATATGGCATTGATAGTTTATTTTTTATATGGAGTTACGTCAAAGAGATACAAAATCCATATAAGTGCAATTGGAGAATTTTGCAGCAAATTCAAGTAATTTTGTGTGTAGACTGAAAAATCTTAATTCATGGTCTTAAGCAAATTTACAGGCAATATTATTAAAATTTCATAGTGTTGTTATTTTGTTCAATTGGGAACAAAGTAATTCAATATACTGCAAGGTCAGTGGGAGGAAATTTATTTTTTCTCATACTCTATGTACATGATATTTTGCTTACAAGTTGTGACCTTGAGACATCTTATATCTTTTGTACTAAGGTCTGTAAGGATTGTTTTTGCCATATTATATTAGATTTTCTCGAAGGATATTTGCTAATTGTATATTGGAAATATTCAATATACATTATTGCAAGCCAGGAATTGCTCTTGTTGTTAAGAGTGATAGACTCAATCTATCACATTGTCCTTATTTAGATATTGAGAAAATCTAATTAAAGGGTGTACCTTGTGTCAGTGCACTTAAAAGTATAATTTATGCTCGAATTTGCATTAGACTAAATATCGTCTTTGTGACAGGACTTCTAGGCAGACATCAATCAAATTCAGAACGCAATCATTGCGTTGCTGTAAAGAAGGTTTTAAGGTACTTAAAGAGGACAAGAGATTATATGTTAATATGTGGCTTCATGGAACCATAAAGACATTCTCTAGTGGCACAAGTTTTTTGTGACGCTTAAGGTAAGAGAATGGACATTCTCTAGTGGCACAAATTTTTTGTGACGCTTAAGATAAGAGAATGGTGACTGACAAATGAGATCTCTCTATGAGAGATGTTATCCATTTGACACACTACCATATTGGATCCATATCAATAGAGTTGAGAACACTCGTGACCATGGAAGGCTCTGTGTGTATACATGCAGTTACCACCATGATTCGGTGTTTGAGACTTTATGGGATAGGATTGACTATTAAGAATTATCTCTAGACCAATGTGCGCACATACAGTACGATTTCAATTAATATAGTCCAAGTGGGAGAATGTAAGAGTTTTCATAATGTGGACTACATTAATTGATATTGTTATTTACCGTTTAATGTTTACCGTTTTACGGGGATTGGTCTAAGGTGAGATAGAAGGTTTCTTAATTAGTCTAATATGGGCTGGCTAGTGTGGGCCGAGTTGAGCCTGGCCCGTAATGAGGGGGCCTAGTTGGAAACTCTATAAATAGTGCTCAAGTCTCTCCTCTAACCCTAATTCTCACATGTATCCTCACCTAAGGGACGTTTATGTAACGCTAAACGTGAGGGGGGCCGCCTCATTGAGCCAGTGATACGGAGGGCAATAGAGGAGAAGGACTTGCGCATGGAACATTGTGTTTCCGCTTCCACTTCAAGAACAATGGATCCCTAAACAGGTGCGTTAATCTTTCTACTCAATTATGCATGTTCTTGTTCTGGTTATGGAGATCTTGGGATTGCGCAATTTGCGTCCAATAGAATTGGCTCCATTAAAGCTGTTTTGGTTCTATTCAATCGTCCCCTACACCAAGGCAAATGGGTTTTTTGACCTCTAGACACTAAGGTCAAACCCCAGTATTGTCTTGCGTTGGCTTGCTATGGTTGATCCGATTTAGCACGTTATCAATGATGTGATCAATTTTAATCATAACATGTATTTCAATGCATCATTATTTTATGTCATTGTCTCATGCATATTTAGAGTTTACGAATGTTCATGTAATGCATGTCATTTAGAAAATTATATATTCTTAAGTTTTTTTTTAAAATAATCATATCATATAGAAAATATTAATTATTAATCACATTGCATGCATCATCTGCATTGCACATAGTTCAATATTAATACCCGCTGCATTAGATCAAATTATAGTCCTAGGACTTAAATTTGCTGTTTTCATAAAATAAAAATAGCACTTCATACTGGTGTGTATCATAGGATTAGCTCATGGTTAGTTCTAGACTATTTCATGCGCATTTAATTTATAGACTTTTGGGGCATTTGTCTTTTTACTAAGAAAAAGAAAAAGAAAATACATTAGTCAGTCTCATTTACATTACATTAATTAGGAGGAATAATCTAGTATAGATTGCTTATTAATTAGTCATATCATGCATAACACTCATGCAAACTCTATCTGCATATTTTTCTAAAGTAATGGTTTGCAGAAGCCTCATGGTGATACATAGGGATACACTTTATTCGCTTAGTTCATCCAGGTTCTTAAAGTCTTCTGCAATATATTTACTGCATTGATTATTGGGTGTTACTTTTTTTAGTGCACACACCCATGTGATCACCCCTCACATGTTAGCGGCATGGTGAAAATGGATAAGGATCGCATGCAAAACATTTTCGAAATAAAGAGAAATGTATCAAAAGGGCGTTAGATAAATCTAGTATAACCAAGTCTCGTACTCAAGAATCTCTGGTTCATAGAAGTAAAATGTATTCCCACATTTTACTTGGCTATCTAATTGATCCTAATCAGTTAGTGGCGGCTCCAAATGGCAAGTTTAAGTATATGTTGAATTGAGCACCAAGTTGCGATTGGTAGAACTTGGGAGAGCTCATGCTAAACATGAGCAATAGCATAATGAGAGGAACTTTCATTCTCATTTAGCGGTCCATTAGCTTTCCCTCAGGTGCTCCACCTTCAGGAAGATCGCGATATATGCTTGGATGATTTACTTGGTCAACTACATGCAGCATATGTCTTCTTGAAGATAGACTTGAGAAGTGGACACCATCAAGTTTGAATGTGTTATGGAGATGAGTGGAAAACTGCTTTCAATACAATTAACTATGAAAATGAGTAATGCAGTTCTCTTCATATTGAGCATGTGTGCTTTCCCATTGTGTGTTCTTGTGGACCACTAACAAAAAGAGGGAAAAGATAAAAACAAGAAAATTTGTCCAAATAGTTTGATGCTTTTTCTCAGCGAGAATTAGCACGTAAACTTTGGTATATGTTCCGACCAAAAAAAAAAACGTTGGTATATGTTCAATCTAGTCCCTAGATTATATAAAAATATTAATATTATTCTTGAACTTGGATTAATAGAAGAATAACATTGAACATTTTCATATGGTCCAAGGACTAAATCGAATATGTGCAAAAAGTCTAGGGATCATATTGAACAAATTAAAAGTTCAAGAAGTATATTGCACATGAGTCAAAGTTCAATGATCATTTATGTCATTATGCCTCTAAGATATCTCTGAATTGGGGCACCTTCCTGATGCATCAGTTTTCAAATTGGTCAAAACTGATCGAGTTGTTAGGCGATCACTAGCGGAGACTAATGTTTATCCCTTGCACATAGTGGGAGAAACAATATGACGAAAGAGGCATCAAAAGAACACTTATAATTTTTTTCGATAGATTATAAAATGTAGACGTGCATTCCAATTTCCATATCCTCCCATATGCTCAATACCACGAGTCTTTCATCAAGTAATGGAATAAACTCTAAACAATAAGCAATAAATTCTATCATTATTAATAGCTAAATTAACTGCAATAAGATCTCAACCGTGCAAACATTGATTCCAAGACTTCCAACCGCAGTGGATACATCCATTCCAAGCCAACTCCGACTGGTAGTGCGTCGGATTAGTCTGGTGAGGGTCGCGCGGTGGTGGGGAGGAATGGCCGAGCCGGGTGTGATGGTCGCGTGTGAATGTCTTCTTCCCCCCGCCCCGCCAGAACAAATCCTCTTTATCCTCTGATTTTCTCCCTCTCTCACGCCACGCGCATGTCTTCTCATCTTCTTATCCCTCGACTTTTGCCATGTCCTGTGGGTGGCCCATGCTTGTTTCCTTCTTTCTATTTTCTTTTCTTTTCTTCTTGTATTATTCACCTCGCCGACTGGTTTCATTTCTTCTTTGCTCTTCATTGACCCAACAGAGTTTGGCAGGCAAACACCGAATGGCTTTGCCGAGGAATCAAAGCTGCAAAAACTTTCAGCATTGCATATACGAGTGAGAATCCACATTAGACCAATTGCTCATATGATCGTAAGTAGGAAGTCTATTAAAGATCACTAACAATGTCTATGCCAATCCATTTCAAAGCTCCTGCTTCTGACATTCTTCCAAGTATCAGCAGTAAGATAAAGAGCCCTTTTAAGGAAGTGCCAGACAATACTATCATCAATGGCAGCATTTATCTTGAAAAATTCCACTGAAATGACAGAAGGCCACACCCATTCAAATTCGCAGAATACAGCTTCCTCTGTAGCATAACGATCAAAACCTAAATCGCAAACAACTTTTTTTGAATAAAGACTCAAAGGACCTCCATGTAAGGGCGACCATGATACCGATTTGAAATACAATTGTCCAAATTAGTGGGCACTATATTAAACTAATTGGCCAGATTTTTAGTATTTCACAAATCACTTAAGTTAATGGACAGTTTCAGCTCTGCAAAGCTTCTGTTGAACCTAAAGTAGGGCAATGTGAGACAACAAAATGCGAACATCCTTTACTGTTCCAAGGATGCATTGTCAGCCTTTGGTCCACGAAACATCGAGCTCCTGGTCCACTGATGATTTTGTTTCTCTAGAAGTGCCTTTAGAAACTCTCTAAAATATTTCAGTATTTAAATTACCACCACCGGAAAAATAACCATATCTGGCTAGTGAATGAAATGAAATTAATCTAGCAACTAACATCAGCAAACTATTCCTAATAATACCCCAAAGCTTACGGATCTTTTTTCCTTTTGAATTCTCTCAAACCAACAGATAGGCATCTAACATTGTCCCAACCACGAAAGCTTTGATCTATTTAGTATAGTGAATTCAACTTCGGTTGCTTGCTTTTGTGGGATACAGTATGATTTTTTCCCTATTATTATGTGCTATTCATATAAATAAAGATAGGATAATTGTCCAAAATTCCTAAACCTATTGTACGATGACCAATTCAATCATAAACCTTTTAACTATGTCAATTTAGCCCTAAGCCTATTATACGATAGCTAATTTAGTCCTTAATTTTTAATTGTACTAATTTAGTCTCAACTCTTTTAACGATTTGCTAATATAGTCATACCGGGTAATTATGGCTGAAAATCGCTAAAGGCAAATCATCAAAAAGTTTAGAATTAAAGTAGCATATCATCGAAAGGTTCCGGACTAAATTAGCTGTCATACAAAAGATTTAGGGGTTTTTGGACAATTTTCCTGAATAAAGATAAAACATCAAATGGTATATAGAATAAAGGAAAGTTTCATCCGGAATGCTATGGAAACGCTTCCGGTTTTTTTTCTTTTCAGCAAGTAAATGCACTAATAAGAGCTTGTGCATAATATTAGGGATTTTCTCGCAGTGCAGTCGATTACATCAGAAGACATTCTCGTTCATATCTATCATTTGACTATTTGCTTGACTCAAGTTTAGGCAAATGACAGATGGCATTACTAACTCTACAGATATTACCACAACGCTACAAGAAGAGTCTTTCTTGCATTTAGCATTTCTCAACCGATACAATGACCTTAATCAGCCAATGCAGGCAACTTTGTGAGATAAAAACTATGGAACACAATGGTTGGATAAATTTTGTCCCAAGTCAATAGCGTATGCATACCAAGAGATGCCCCTCTCAACATGTTCCTTTTGCACCGTAAATCCACTATTAAGTGTACCTTAGAAATTGAAGTCATGAACTGCATGGTCAGCATAAAGCAAACCAAAACATCGCATCAAAAGGACCTCCATATATGCCCCTTCATTTAGCATTTCTCCACCTATACGATTACCTTTCCCATGCTATCGAGTGCGTATATACAACAGTTTTTTATTCAGTAGATCCAGCATGAATCAACCAAACACGAAGAATCTATATTGTTCTTCATAGGATGAAGAATCTTACCCGAAGACTAGACGAATGATGCGCTTAGAAGGCCTTTTGATCTACTTCCATTACTGGCATGATCAGCAGAAAAATTCCCCAAAGCATCACATTAACTTCCATGAATATCTCCCCAAATTCCTTGAATTCAAGTAAGAAAATAAAAATGCCGTCAACCCGGAAATACATATGAAAATGTAATAAATCTTAAAAGAAATTATGAACTGAAAGTACAAATGAAAATGGTGCGATAGATCTCAAAAGAGAAGATAGCTCACCTACTTTATGAAATTTTGTTAGGAAATGTGGATCATCTTGACTATTTTGACTCATCCTAGTCATCTTCTCTCCATTTTTTGCGAAACCTCAATGACGCATTCATGATGAGATGTGGCCATCGATTTTTGGTAGCATGCATATCTTTAGCATTTAATATCTTTAGACCCTCAGATTTTGGAAAGTCAAGCCTTTGAATTGAAGGGCAACCAGAGATACCTATCTCTTTCGAGAGCTCCAACTTATTGAGACCTTGAATTTCAACTAAGCTTTCACAGTTTTCAACATATAAGTTCTTCATACATGCTGATTTTGAAAGGTCTAGCCTCTCAATTGAAATGCACTCACGGATTTTCAGCCTTTCCAAGAACTCCAAGCTATCAAGACCTTGAATTTCCAATAATTTTTTGCAATTTTCAACAGTTAATTCCTTTACACTCCTGAATTTTGGAAGGTCTAGCCTTTCAATTGAAGTGCAATTGTTTATTTTCAAGGTTTCCAAATATTTCAATTTTTCAAGACCTCGAATTTCAAGTAAATTATAGCAAATATTGACAGATATATTCCTTAGACAACTTAATTGGGAAACATCCAATACTTGCATAAATACACATTTTGAGATCCTTAGTTGTTCCAAATTGAGGGGAGTGCTTATAGATTTTGGTAAGTCTAATTCTTCAACATCTATTTGGGGAGAGCATTCTAAAAACTCTATTTCTATCGATGGAAGCTCTGAGATGCACTCAAGAATATTACAGTCCCAAAGTTGTAGTTCCTTGAGATGGGTGAGGTAGGCAAGTGAAGGCAATCTAAGACTTTGACAAGTGACGGTCAAACGCGTTAAGCTGGAAGGAAGATCTGGTAGCGATTGGAGCTTCTTACAATGATGAAGCTCCAGCCTTTGTAGGGAAGAAAGATTGTTGATGCTTTTTGGTACTTCAAAAATATCGGAGCCTGCAACATCTAACTCTCGGAGCTTTGTTAGCCTTCCAATACCATTGGGTAATTCTTTTAACCTAGTCCAACCCATATACAGAATTTCTAGATTCCACAAAGCCCCTACACTTTCTGGTAATTCTTTCAGCTGAGTGTAATTAATCTTTAGAATTTCTAGATTCCGCAAAGCCCCTACACTTTCCGGTAATTCTTTCAGCTGAGTGTCATTAATCTCCAAAATTTCTAGATTCTGTAAGGCCCCTATACCTTCTGGTAATTCTTTTATCCTAGTTTCGCTAATCTCTAGAATTCTTAGATTCTGCAAAGCCCCTATACTATCCGGCAATTCTTTTATCCCACAGCTCCTCATATCTAGAATTTCTAGACTCCGTAGAGTCCCAATACTATCTGGTACTATAGAAATTTTGCAACAATAAGGTAGGAGGAGTTGCTTTAATGCTTCTAATTTACCCACTTCTACTGGCAACTCCTTGAGCATTCTACAAAACCCCAAGTCCAAGCATACTAAACTCTTCATGTCTCCAATTGAAGAGTCAATTTGTTCCACTTCCTCACAATTTTGGAGGATCATAACCTCTAAATTTGTAAAAGCTGAGAGGAAGAAAGTTCCTTTTAAAGATCGGCATTCAGTAAGGTTGAGAAATTTTAGCTTCTTTGCCATCTGACAAAAAAAAAAAAAATTGTCAGGGAGTTGGCATAGATTAATTATGATTAATAAAAGAAACCAAAAAAAAAAAAAAAGGCTTGTCTTTCCATCTTACCATGATGGAACTCCACCCTCGCCATTCATCTAGAATCTTGCCTCTTGACAAGTCGAGTATAACTAGGTCCTCTAGATTAAAATTGTTTGCTTCAAAAGTCGAGGGACAATTCCACCATTGAAGCCATTTCAACTCCTCGGTAGAGTTCTGAAAATCTCCACTAAAATGTGCCCCACTCACTTGAAGGAACCTTAGACTCGTTAAATTCTTAAATTGTTCACTTGTGTGGATATCGTCATCTTGGTCATCTATTTTGCCGGAGCATTCTGAACCGCTTTTGCTAAGATAAATGGCCTTAATCTTTTCAGTTCCCTGTAAGTAAGAGTCAATGTTCATCTGTACTATTTATATCAAATTAAGTAATCTAATAACATTTGTTCACATTGCTACGAACATGCACGGTTGTTTTAATAAGACTAGCAAAGCGAAGTTACGACTTTCTATTTTGGCCAATAAACAGAATTTATAAAGGCCAACAAACTGAAGGATGTCGACTTCGATTTCATATTTAAAATTTTCATGTTGGAGGATGAAACTGCGATTTCATCTCGAAAAACTTCAAATAGCAGTTTTTTTTCATATCCAAACTGATAAGAAAACTGATAAGAAGAGCGGTTATCCTTTATATGTATATGTATATAAAAAGAAAACTGATAAAAAGAGGTTTGATTGTGGTGTCCGCAACAGAAGTGAAAATTTATGAACAAATGATTGTGTGAAAAAAAATTGTCTTAGTTAAATTTTGCCTAGGTTCCACTTAACAATATATCCATAAATTTGTTAGAAAAGGTAAAAAAGAATTAGGTTTCTTGAAAAATTTTCTTTTTGACAAAGCTAATTTTTATTAAAGTAAAATCTAACAATGAAAAACATAGTGCCTCTAATTTATATGGGATAATTACAATACAAAAACATAAACATGTGAAATTCGTAGTTATAGGGATTAGATTTTACGAATAAATAGAAAAAAAGGGAAAGTAAATAAATTTGGGGTCACCATCTTAAATTGTAATCTAATAATTGAGCGCAATTTTTTGATGAACATTGGACAGATTTGTTGAAAATAGCACTGTCCTAACAAAAAATCTATGTTTCAAAGCGTATAATTTTTCACCTTCAATAATCAATCAATACTCAATAGAGCTTGATGTACTCACGGCCAAATACGAAAAACAAGCCCAGTTTTTTGTACTTGGAACAAAACTAACACAATTTTTGAAACATATATTTAAAAAAAAAAAAAAAGCCTACCTTTTACATATAGAATAAAAATAACACCAAAAAACCCAACCTTTGAACCGTGGAAAAATTGACACCTGTTACACATTCCGTCCATTATCATTGTTAAAAAGCCATGGACACCCATTATGGCTCAATAACAGTGAGCCGCATCAACCAACACAAAAAACGATGTCATTTTTCAGTTATAATATTGATCAAGAAACTTAGAATATAATCTTTGTTATCAATTTCTAGCATTTTATAAGGAAAAAAAATTACTGTGGTCATGATCAACGTGGTCCATCATGCATGCCAACCAATGGGTAATGTAAGATGACATGTGGCAATTGAAGGTGAGAATAGAGTTGTAACTACTAACTAGTGTGAGTTTTATCTCACAAGTGAATAATTGAGCTTTTGTCTTGCGAGTTTGAAATGTTGTATTATTTTTATCCCAGATGCAAAAGATTGGGCTTCTCTTTAGGATTTTTAAAGGTTGTGTTATTTTTGTCTTGGGAGCAAAAGGTTGTGCTTTTTTTTTTATAGGGCCGCATAATATCCACGGACTGAGTAATGAATGTGTTTCAATTATGCCATAAATGTCTTTCATTTTTTGTTTATTTTGTGGTCATCCCAGTGCTCCTGTCCATGCTTCGCACTTTGGATGGGTTTTTTTATTGTACTTTTAGATATAATATATATGTAAATAAATTTAGATAATTTGACTTAATCTTTTTTTTGTTCTATCGAATCACTTTGATTTCGACGCATGATGGTACAATGAGTAGGAAATGAATCCAGCAAAAATACGGAAACATTCAAATCAAATAATTTACCTTTTTTAATCTTAAAAGTTAGTAAACAAATTTACTTTGATATAAAATACATTCATTTTTCTTTTGGTTAGTTTAGTTTATTCTATGATATAATTTGTGAGACATAATAACTAGGCATTGGCTCTGAATTTTTAAATATATTAATTGTCTCTTGACATTATAAATAACCGCACATTGAAGATACAAATAAGTGTTAGTCTTTTGAGCTACAATTTGAGTTGAACAAAATGATGGATTAAAAGTAATAGAGTCAAAACTATTGTACTTTTAGATATAATATATATGTAAATAAATTTAGATAATTTGACTTAATGTCTTGTGTTGGTTCTATCGAATCACTTTGATTTCGGCGTACGATAGTACAATGAGTAGGAAATGAATCCAGCAAAAATACGGAAACAATCAAATCAAATAATTTACCTTTTTTAATCGTAAAAGTTAGTTGACAAATTTACTTTGATATAAAATACATTCATTTTTCTTTTGGTTGGTTTAGTTTATTTTATGATAATTTGAAAGACATAATAACTAGGCATTGGCTCTGAATTTTTAAATATATTAATTGTCTCTTGACATTATAAATAACCGCACATTGAAGATACAAATAAGTGTTAGTCTTTTGAGCTACAATTTGAGTTGAACAAAATGATGGATTAAAAGTAATAGAGTCAAAACTATTATTAATTTCACAAATACAATACAATCACAGAGTTAATTTTATGAGGTATGTGGGCATGGTTAGTTTTATCATATTAAGTCCTAACACCATGAGATTAGAATTCTATGATTCCTATATCCTTAGTAGTCATGGTTCACAATACCAGAGTGATGTTGTTTATCGCATGTGTCAACCACGTAGTTGAATCAATTATACAATATCACGATCTTGTCAATGCAGAATACCTCCATCATGCATCTGATAAATTTGAAAGTACATCATTCTTGGAAAAAACTTCGTAAGGTAGACTTTGTTTAAAAAAATTCTTAGATAAGCTGCAATACTTTTTAAGGGAGAGCAATCTCCTACTCTATAATCACGTCAATGAAACATCAAAAGGACAATAATATTATTAGGTTCTTTGCTCACCAGAGTAAGCACTAAGTAGAGGACCAAAATCACCTCATGGACTTAGGGATAAAAAGAAGAGAACCGGTTACCTTCTTTCGCTTAAGCACTTTCTGGACTTCCTGAGATTCCCATAACCTACTACGGTAATGAGGTTCCTCTTGGTTTTCCTCGCGAACGATTTCCCTACCAAGATCTCTTAATTGGTCATGCATTTTGAGCACATGATCATCTCCAACTTTTATTAATGACATAAATCTCAATACTTCAATTCCCTCCTCCGGGAAAAAGCCACAAGCATCCCACATGTACGATGCAATTCTTCCATTGGTGCCAATGAAAAAGCAAGCTATATCTAAAAATATTTGCTTTTGTCCATGCTCTAATGCTTCGTAACTTATCCTCAACTTTTCTCGCACTTTCTTATAAGGGACTTTTTGTAACTTTTTTATCATACCACGCCATAGCGTTGGCTTTTTTCCGCATAGGAATGAACCTAAAACCTCAAGAGATAAGGGAAGCCCTCCAGTAGTGGATACAACCTTCTGAGTGTCTTCCTCAAATTCACTTGGAGGAGAGTCCCTTCGAAATGCGTGTCTACAAAACAGAATCAAAGAGTGATTCATATCCATTTCCTTATGTTCATAGCTATGGTCCACCCTAGCATTGTCAAGAATAGTCTTGTTTCTGGTTGTAATGATGATCCTACTCCCTGAAGAAAACCAATTATGATTTCCAGCCAAAGCCTTCAATTGATCATCATCGTCCACATCATCAAGAAGAATGAGGACTCTCTTAGCTTCAAACTTGGATGAGATGAGCATGATTCCTTCATCTTTATTATGAACTAGATTTTTTTGTTTCAATATATCCGAGATTAACTGATTTTGCAAATACTCAAGACCATTATGCTTACATGATTCCCTAATATCTGCAATGAAGCTATGATATTGAAATTGATTGAAGAGCTTGTTGTATATAGCTTTAGCAAGAGTTGTCTTACCAATGCCTCCCATTCCATGAATTCCAACAAATAGGGTAGCGCTGAACTTCTTATCTACAAATTCCATAACATTCTCCACATGATTATCGATTCCGACCAAATTTTCAGGAATAACCAACTCAAACTCTTTCTTTAACTCGCTCAACACTTTTTGGACAACCTTTTTCACTAATTCTCCTTCGTGCCTGTCAAATCCAACAAGAGTTCAAAATATCGCAATAATAATTTTATATCGTTTATCTAATGAGACAATAATAAATAAATTTGGGCAAAAATAGAAAAGGAATTGTTTTGTCACACCTCAATATAATCTTATATGCAAAGACTAAATTGGAAATGACGGTGGTTTCTTTAGACGGCGTACCTCATTCCACTAACATAATTTGTTGAGCCAAAAGAAACTTGAGAGGATCCTTAATGAATCTCGAACATTGTATTTATTATGGATGTGAATCAAATTTCAAACTCGTGATTTGTTAATGATTTTTTAAAATGACCTTTGTTAAAGATATTAGGATGACCTAGACATGACTTTGAGAACCCTTTTGAGTATTTGAATAAGCAAAAATCTAATCAGCCATAATACGAGAGTTCAGCCATCAATCAATAAACAAGTCATAATTTTTTACACCAGAGGAATTCGACTCATGTAATACCAATCCGGAAAGTCATTTCGAGTGCTACATTGAGAACTACCTAAATACAATTGAGGGGTTTTCTCCTTATTTGTGCAATTCTACACGATTGCAAATTTCTAATCGTGTTGTGAATTTACTATCATTCTTGTTCGTGTTCTTATTTGTTTCCATTGGATCAAGGGATGATAACAGGCTGTACTTTGTTTTCCATCTAAGTACCTACGTTCTATGATTTTCATTCATCTAATATTGACTGGGAAGTGGAAGAATACTTTTTCCCTAAAATAAAACAATATTTAATTTAATGCAGGTGTTTGAGATAGACATGTTGTGTTGAAGATAGGAAAATGCATTGAGAAATACTCAAACAACATTAATGATTTAATAATGTAACTTAAGAAGATTTTTTCTTTTTTTGATCGGTATGTAACTTAAGTAGATAAAGAGTTATGGCTTTGATAATCAACATGCACGGTATATGATGTTATGCAATTTAAATAGGAACCACCAATAAGTTGTGCAATTAATCTAAAATAATTGTCATTAGAAAATTCTGAGATGAAGAGTAATAGAGCCTATACCATAAACCCAAAAAAAAAACACTGTTACAAAATCTCTGGATATAAAAATAAAAAATTATTTAAAAAATCTTATTTAATTCAAGTGAAGTTGGATCGTAACAATGAAATCTATAATTAGATTGATCAACATCATTAAAGTTAAAAACTACCAAAAGAATAACTGATAGAACTTATGCATCCCAAGACGTTACTACTAGCAAGGTCTTACTGCCTTTTCTATTAAAGAAAAAAAGGAAAAAGGAAGCAGGTTGGAATTAGAACAAACATTAAATGCCCAAACAAATTAAAAGAAAGTAGAGAATGTTTTGGTGAAAAATGAGGTACCCTTTGGCTTCCCATCCTTTTAAGTCACTGACTTCTTTGAGTGCTTGCTTCCATTTCTCCATAATCTTTGAGTTGAAATGCTTCTCACGTTTATGTTTATGAAATGCGGCTCCAAAACTCTCGATTTGATGTCGCGCGTGAGTTGGTTTCACTTTGTAGAATATAGGCAACACTAGATACCTTGTGTTATTACTCTTGCACTCCATCATTTGAACCAATTCATCAAGGCACCATTTGCTTGAACCATAATTCACAGAGATAATAGGGATCAGGATCTTACTATTCTTGATGGCTGCCAAAAGATCCGGACCAATCTGCTCACCTTCGCGGAGCTCATCATCATCTCTAAAAGCACGAATCCCGGCATCATTGAGTCCGTGGTAGAGGTGATCAGTAAAGCTTTCTCGAGTATCTGGACCTCTAAAACTCAAGAATACATCATACCGGTTTTCAGTCGGCACGGTCGATGAACTAGATGCACTGGAAATAGTTTCTGTCAGCGCGGTTGGGGAACCAGATACGCCAGTGTCGCTACCTTCTCCATCTCTACGCACACTTATCTTCTTTTTGAGGAAATTGAACACGAGACCCAAGAGAAGGATCGGCGCCACGAGCACGGTGAAAGAGTGCCCAAAAATGGGAAGATACATGTCTTCTTTGCTCAGACTCTGGCCTCAATTTCCCCTCTCTGACCTTGAAGAAAACCAAAACGCCTCCGAGGAAAGACGAAATGCCATCTTGTTGCCCCCGGTGTAGGTAGGTATGGCAATTCGTTGAATGACGCGTGGGAGCAGACAATTCATTGACCGGGAACAGTAACCACGAGCTTGGAGTCGTTGCTTTTCGTACGGTTGAAATTTTTTAATGCACGCGAGAAGATATCTATGAGGAAATTTCGATTCAGAAGCAAGAAACAAAACCAAAAAATAAAAGATAAAGTGCTGTCACGGTGCTTGTCAAACAAGTGGGCAAAACGATAAAATAAATGTCGTGTCGACAACATGGCTTTGGACAGAGGACCCCCACCAGTGCTTTAGCGTGCCTTCGTGTTGTCGGCAAGGCTTTTGTTAAAAAGATTCCCTCGAGGAGAAACGATGTCTTTCGGTGGCAAGAAATCATTCGCTGCTGCTCCTTCCTGCTTTACCCCTTCTTTCCCGCAACTCAAGGAATTTCACTAAGATGAATTAATGAAAAATCATCCTGTAGATCCTATGTTGCCATTACTATCTTCACTTTGGTTCTGATTACAACTCATCACATCTTACAAAGAAAAGGGGCTAGTCTGTGCAATGTCTAGGCTGGCACAACCTAGTTACCACTCATTGGGTAGGGTTTTGTCAACGCATGTTAGGAAGAGCAAAATGCTGAGTTTAAGTCTCTTCCAAACTATGGCCATTCATGGCCACAAAGACTTCTGGTAAAACATGAGTGTCATAAGTAAAGTCGCTGCTGTAGTATGAAAACTGATAAACTATGGCTTAGGTGATGAACAAAGAGTATGTGGTGGGAATTATTACAGCAGAAAATAAAGCGAACAGAAGAAAAGGTTGTCCTAGAATTTGGAGTAGAATTAAGAATATTAATTCCATTCTTTTTTATGGGGGTGAGAGAAGAATGTTACTCCACTATTGTCTTGAGTACAATATCTCCAATCACCAAAAACTCAGGTTTTTAGTTTAATATATATTATAAGAAATAAAGAAAAATAATGGAGTTCATATTATCAAATTGAGCAAATGAAAGTACTATTCCTTGAAGTTTTCTTGGTGAATAAAATTACTATTTCTCTATTAATAAATGTTAATACATTCATTTTGACAACTCATTTAATCATTCATTACTTGCATATAAAATTAAGGATTTAATTTTAACCCAATGATTTTCATCAAATTGCATGGCATGTAGGGATTAGGAGCTTTTGCAATACTAGTATTAAAATTTATAAAAAAAAATCATTTAAACAAAAGAAGAAGAAGAAGAAAAACGACAATTGGGCCGGCTCAGCCTCTTTTCCTTTCTTCTTTTGCTTCTCGCTGGGCCGGCCCAACTTTTTCTTTCCCAGCCTCTCCCTCACCCTCCTCTCCCTCACGCACTCTGCAAGAGAGAAGCTCGGCCACACAGAAACGAGGCTGGGTTCGGAGAGGAAGAGAGGGAGGTCCGAGAGAAAGGTTGAGCGAACGATTGAGAGTGGGAGCGGAGCGAGAAGTCGAGAGTCGAGAGTGGGTAGAGAGCAAGAGAGAAGCTCGGCCGCGTTCGAGACCCGCTTCCCGGCGTCCGTTCTTCCGGTAAGTCTGTTTTTCCCTTCGACCCGAGGATCCCATCTCGACGACACCAAGGCGGCCAGTCACGGCTCAATCCGTCCCAGGCCCGCCTGCTGTCCACCGTTGCCGAGCCGGGTAGGGCTCCGTCACCCGAGCGCATGGGCGCCCTCCGTGCCGCTCTGTTTTTAGGGCCGCCCGACCAGGGCTCGCGGTTCTTCGGTTCGTTCGAGTTACAACCCTGGCGGTGCTGTGTTTTGTTGCCTCTGGACCCTACTTGGTTGTCTATTTCTATATCGATCGCCGTGTGATGTCCCGGTCGAGTCATCGTTTGCCCTCCAGTCGACGCCCGCCGGGTGCTCGATGAAATGTCTCTTTGATTCCCCTGAAAGTTATGTCCGCCTTGCTAAAACCGTAGATCCCTTTGTTCACATTTTGTTGGTTTTTATGGGTCATTGTCGCGATTCCTCGCTTCTGTTCTTCATTACAGTTACTTTCGCGTGCGTGGCGTGTTATGCGTTCATCGTTCAGGTGATGGATCGTGGCCAACCATGACTTTCGTAGGGGGTGAGGGTGGATGGTGGTGGACCAATGAGAAGCGTTCATCTACATCTTCAGTAAGAAGGATGTAGACGTTCAATGAGAAGTGAGGGGGAGATGGACCATGTTTGGAAGAGGGATTAGAGAGAGAAGAAAATAGAAAATAACTTTTAAAAAGGGTAATAAAAGAGAGAGAAAGAGACGAGAAAAGAGGGAAAATTAGATAAAAAGAAAAGGGGGACGCGTGCATGAGTTGTGTGGATTCGGGCTCCGCGTGGCGTCAATGAGGTTGGGCTTGACTTGTTTGTTGAGAATCGGGCCCGTTCGTTTTATTTAATTTTCTTAGGATTTCGGGCTTTGACTTTGATGGGCTTGGGCTGAATTGTGAGCTATTTTCATATTTGGGTTTGATGGTTCTAACTGAAGTGGGCATAGGCTTGGGTTTGTTGTGGCCTAATTGGGCTTGATTCCGGTGAGCCCATTCCATTGTTTAAGCTTTTGTGTCCATGAACCCAGCTCGTGGACCAGACTACAGCCCATATTCAGACAGGGCCCTAGGGCCAGCCCGGTGTCCCTATTTTCGGATAAATTTAAAAATATATATTAAAATTTTTAGAATAATTTAAAATTCCGAATTTTTTATTTTATTTTTTCTGAAAATCAGAAAAAACTTAAAATTTGGTTGTTGAGTAGTTTTCTCTTAAAAATGTGCGAAAATTATTGATAAGAAAATTGTGCTCAAAATTGAATAAATCCTTATGGTTTTATCGTGGGATTCTGTTTGTCCTTAAGGACGAATGCTCTCAATTGCACACTTTCAATATAATGATTATGAATTCCCCTTAGTTTGGTTAGATTGACATTTATTTATTTCTTAGCGCTAGATGCCAGTTTTTGCTTGCAAATTTATTTAACGCTTTCCTCGATTGTTGATTGTTATTTTAATGATTGTGCACCCGCGTGATCACCTCATATATTAGTGGATGGGTTAAAAGTTAATCCAAACTACATGAAAAAGATTATGTGCCGAAATGACATTAATTGATTCATTAGTGTAATAGTCCTTAACCCTAGATTCTCTAGTTATATAAAAAGTATGGTACACTTCCATGCCTTATTTGGTTTTTAGCCAACCCCAATAAGCTAGTGGTGAATCCACATTAGAAAATTCTTATAATGTCAATTTGAATACTCAACATCGTGCGAGGTATGACTTGGTAGAGTCCATGTCTAAAACTAGAGCTGTAGACTCGTCTTTCAAGCAATACCCCTAAATCTATTTTCCTCCCTACCGAGGGGTAGGTCACGACAATAAAGGATAGTGTTTTTTGACCTCTCTCTATTTTTTTTTCTTTATTTCTCTTTCCTAGTCAATTCTTTTATACTAATACATAATCCCTACAATTAATAATAAGGTTCATTTCTAGTACTTCTAGCAAAAGTGCATCGGGTTCGTGAGTATGCAAAAAAGTCATTTAAAATGATATTAGAGATGTTGTTCGTAATGAGATTCCAGATTGCTTTACCACCCATTAGTCCTAAGGAGCATGAAGAACTCCAATGCCAAGTGAAGCAACTAGTGGAATTAGGCTTGGCAAAAGAAAGTATCCGCCCTTGCACTATGCCAGCCATTCTTGTTCCCAAGAACTAAGAAATATGGATTGTGGCGTATGTGTTTTGATGGTCGTGCAGCAAATAAATAACAAGCATCATTTTCCCTGTCCACGGTTAGATGATTTACTTGATCTAGCTACATGGAGAATATGTCCTTTCGAAGATAGACTTGGGAAGCAAATGTTAGCAAATTTAAATGCGCTTTGGAGATGAGTGGAAGACCACTTTCAAGACTCGTGATGGATTTACATGGGTTGGTCGTCGTACCGTCTAGCCTTTCAAACGCTTCAAATACCTTTTATGAGCCTAATGAATCAAATATTTAGGTATTCCATTAGGACATCTTGTCGAAGATTTCAATGACATCCTTAGCAAGCAATGTGCCGGTACGCAAAAGGGCATCCTCACTTTAAAATAGAATGGACATGGTCCAAAGGTACAGGAGTATTACCTCTTAAATGACATAATTGCCCATATATTTTGACAAATTTACAAGAAAAACCTCAGATCCGGTTTTTTCCTCCAAACTCCTCCTCCCCGGTCCTCAGTCACCGGTCACTGTCCGCCACCAACATCACCATGTCTCACCAAGCTGTTGTACCTTGGCGTCATGTCCTCGAGCCATTGTACCTTGTAGAAGCAGCATTGGTCTTGTCTATCCATGAAGCCATGTGGAATCGAAGCCACCGCGGATGGCATAATTGGTCTAGCGTCACCCAAGCTCAGCGATGCCGAATCTTGGCACGACAACGTCGGATTTGTCATTCCAAGCCTTGTCCAACTTGCGACAAAAGCAGAGAACGAAGGCATGGCTCCAGGTTGGGGCGATGGCGATGGCCGCCACGACTGGTAGAAGAGGTTTTGCGATAGTTGGCTAGCACGTGGTGGTGGACGATGACTTCCTCTACTCTGGTACGAGAGTGCGTCATCCTCTCTGTGGGATCAGGGGCGAGATGAGAGAGAGAGAGATGTCAGGGGCAAAAGTGGAAATTGGGGAAAGGAAAGAAAGGAAAGAAAAATAAGAAATAATGCAATGATGAAGTATCAACCTTTCAGAGAATAATTTTTAGATATAATGTAGCCCTCTAAAATATGCCGATTGATACTTCAACTAAGCAACCACTTGGGTTTGCCCCAGTGACCACCCTTCCAACGTGAAAGGAGAATGTGAGGGGTTCGAATCCTCATCTTCTTAAGGGTTGAGGTGGGGACGATTTAATTTTAAGAGTGGGTTTCGACTTCCACGTCCAACAATGAAGCGGGGCAAAAGTTTGAGAGTGAGAGTTAGAGTAGGAATAAAGTAGGACCGACTAAAAAAAAAAATACTTCAACTAAGCATTTATTGCATGGCTTACAAAAGTTATGAACAATGCTTGTACATAAATTTTACACCTATAATTCTCTCCAGGAACAATATAGATGTCACATTTTTTGCTAAGACCAATGTTTTTCGAATGTTGTCCTTCTGCCAATCGGACAATACACACGAACACGCGTGTGTATTTATGTATGTATATACGCATGTAGGTACATTGGTTTCCAAGTGCATTGATCACTTTTGATTTATCGTACACAATGAGATTCTTCACTATATTATAAAACCGCATCACGCATATAGTAGACTTTAAAATACACTTTGAAATAGACGTTCTTTTTATAAAGTGCATTATTGTGGGGACTGCTCAAACCAATGATTTGGCATAAAATTACTATTCTGACAACATGTTGTTCTTTTATACATAAAAAGGGACGGCCGGTTCGCCCAAGCAGTTAAGGGGAATCTTGTGCAAGATTACTATGGCCTTGCGCAAGACTCAAATGGCCTTGCAAATGATTATTTCTCATAATGCGGTTCGATTTTTCTAACAATGTGGGCATTATAGATTTTTTAGAACCAGGTCGAATAGATGGTTGGGTTAAAAAGTTATGATCGGTGAAAGTCCTATTGCCGATACTCTTGTGGCATCACACAGCTTACGAAATTATCTTTATGGTGGAATTGGTTAATAGGGCCAAATAATGGAATCCCGGACACCTCGTGATTGGATTGTCCTGATTAAAAATTGCGATATCTCTAGATCCGATCTTCCGATTTGGGCAAATTTGACATCATTGGAAAGCTCTTTATGAGCAAGACCCAATTTCACCCTTCGATTGATCTTATAATGGAGCAATATTGTTGGTCAACTTTTGTCAAACATTAGATAAAAACTTAGGAATTTACAATCACTCTTAACTTCCTATTCACCCTTGCTAAAATTCAGGTAAATGCCTGTTTCTTCGAATTTACCCCAATCTGTAGGTATCTCTTATTTTCCAGTTTTTGAAATACTTGAACTTTGAGTTCTAAGGCAAGGAATGTAGAGGGCACCCTCCGTTAAAGAATTATTGAGATGAACAGCCTTTCCCTGAAGTCATACAATAGCCCCTTAGCACCCCAGTGGGCTGCTGGCATTCATTGCTAGTCCCATCCAGGAAAAATGTGGAATCATCCACAAATATTATATGACAAAGTTAGGCAAAATCTATTAAGCTTAATACCCCTAATTGAGTCTACCTTCCACTACTTTCTTCATCAGAACTGATAGCTCATTTGCCACCACTATCGATGGATAGAGAGAAATGGTTCAAGATGTTGCAGTGGTTCTCGGTTAAACTCTACACACTGAAGTAAACTGTTTCGACAGACATCATTCCCCTCCTCACCCACACATTGCCAAATCCCATTTTGAGTAAGCATTCTTCCAAAACACAATCCAATTCAACATCGCCATAGGTTCCTCATCATGTCGAGCTTCAACACAGCTTGAAATTTCCTTTTTCATCTTCCATGACGTAGTTGATGTGGCACCTCTTGAACAAAATGTTAGTTGTCCTAAAATTTGGCGACCTCTAACTAAAGCACTTAGCTCCATGGAAATCAAGGCAGGAAGCCAAGTCTTTAATCTGTTTGCCTGGACTTTAGCGATCATCTTATAAGCGAAGCAGCATAGACTGAGAGGTCGAATTTTATCAACTACGACCCCATGAAAGATGATTGCAGCCTTTATCATTGGGTTACCATGCTTGGTAGTAATTAATTTCCTAGGACTACAAAGTTAACTGTTAGTGACTTCCTGACCAATATCACTCACACCAAACACATGCATACGTACAGATATGAGTGTGATTTATATAATTATCTTACATTCAGGAGGCAAATGAGAGTTGTTTCGTGACCCAGGTGTTAGAAATCTTCCACGTCTGACATGACAAACGAGTCTTTGTCATAACAAAGATACCTTAGGATTTCGGAAGCGGTGTTTTTAAAGAGGAGAGGACAGAGAAAGGGCCCTTTTTACGTGAATCATATCTCGTTAAACGATGGTTGTTGTTTTCCCTTGGATCTTCAGCTATTATCAAATTTTGGAGCCGAGTTCTCATGTGCTAACAAGCACAAGTAAAACTAAGGCTGTGTTATGCTTGTAGGATTGTTCCAAGTTAACAAGTCTATATAAAGTCCCCCTAAGCATTTTTGAGGTTTAGAGTATTTTGATTAATGAATGTTCAAATTTAATCTCTTGGATTAGAGCTTTCTTTGGCTCTCTTTCTTTTTTTTCTTTTTGTGTGAATTCCATTAAATGGTGAGTTACATCCCATGTATCTTAAGGTGGATTCCTTAGACGCTGAGCATGTGTCCTGTCATATGCATTGTATCACGAGATGAATTCCTTTTTGTGGTGAGCATGTGTCCTGTCAACGATAGCAGACATAACTTTGGAATCATTTCTTGTTAAAATAATGTCGTCAACATATGATAAGAGATAGATAATGGTAGAGTCATGACTGTAAATGAAGAGGGACGGATCCGAGATAGTGGTTGAAAAACCAATGTCTTTTAGTCGAGATGTAAATTTTTCAAACCAAGTGCGAGGTACTTGCCGTAGATCATAAATGGATTTGTGCATTAAGCAAACAGAATGAGGAGCAGCAGGATCAATATAGCCTGGTGGTTGAGCCATATATACAGTCTCCTGGAGATCGCCGTGTAAAAATGCACATTCGACATCAAGTTGTTGAATCGCCCATCCATAAGTGACCGCCAACGTGAGAATGACCCGAATAGTAGTATGATTTACAACAGGACTAAAAGTGTCCACAAAATCAATGCCAGGTTGTTGGTGAAATCATTTCTCTACGAGGCGAGCTTTGTAGCGACTGATGGTGCCGTCTGGGTTTTGTTTTATCTGATAAACCCATTTGCAGCCAACTACGTTCATGGTTGGATTAAATGGCACAAGGGACCAAGTGTGTTGTTCTTGTAAGGAATTAAATTCCTCATCCATAGCTTTTCGCCATTCAGGCGATTTGGAAGCTTGAGTATAGCACGTTGGCTCCAAGGGAAGAGAAGAAGATAAAGCAATAGGATAACGAGAAGTAAAAGTTTTTGGTTTGAAAATACCATGTTGAGAACGTGTGATCATGGGATGAGTGCGGGTGGGAGGTGGTGGGGGAGGGGGTGGTATGGTGGTAACTGGTATAGAGGAAGGTAAAGGAGGAGATTGGGGTTCATCTATAGTTAGCGAAGCAAAGGCAACACCGTCAGCGGGGCTAATGGTGGGCTCAACCCATGCAGTATTCATGGGAGCGGAGGTTGATGGTAGCCAGATGGAGATAGGACCAAGTGAGGGTAAAGTGGTAGGAGATTTTGGAGAGTTAGAGTTTGTGATAAATGGGTAAACAGATTTATCAAATTTGACGTGACGAGATATGTAACGTGGTGACTTTGCATGTCATAGCAACGATACCCTTTATGAGAGGTACTATAGCCTAGAAAACAACACGAAGAAGAGCGGAACTCCAATTTGTTAGAACAATAAGGACGGAGCCAGGGATAACAAAGGTATCCAAAGGCTCGTAAATGAGAATAATCAGGAATTTGTTGAAACAATTGTTGATATGGAGAAATTTGAGAAATAATAGGCATGTGATTGATAAGATATAGAGCTGTATTGAAGGCTTCAAACCAAAAGCGAGAAGGCATACCAGCTTGAGCTAGAAGGGTGAGACCAGTTTCAACCACGTGACGATGTTTTCGCTCAACGACACCATTTTGTTCAAGTGTATGTGGGCAAGAAAATTGATAACGAATGCAATGAGTATGAAAATAAGATTCAAGTGCATCACTAGTGAATTCGCCACTAGCATCGGAGCGGAAGAATTTAATTCGATGGTTAAATTGATTTTCAACTTGCGGTTTGAAAGCCATAAAAATTTCGTAAAAATCAAATTTATGGTGCATAGGAAATATCCAGCTGTAACGAGAGAAGTCATCAACAAACAGTACATAATAAGAGAATTTTGAAATAGAAGACACTGGGGCTGGTCCCCATACATCACAATGAATCAGTTCAAGTGGAAATTGAGTGCGCTTGTGAGACAAGGAAAAGGGTAACTTGCAACTTTTGCTTAACTGACATGCAGAACACAGAGAGTTGTCACGCTTATTTGATATTTGAAGCTATTTAAAAATAAGATGTTGAATAGCTGCAGAAGGGTGTCCAAGACGATGATGCCAGATGGAGGAGTTGATGCGGGAAGAAAATGAAACTTGAGGTTTGAAGCAAGGTTTGGGGAACCGCATAGGATAAAGCCCATTCTCAGTCCAACCGTGGTGCAAAATTTGCTTCGTTAACTTGTCCTTCACAAAAAATTGAGAATCATCAAATAGAAAATAACAATCATTGTCTTTAACAATCATTGTCTTATCAGCCTCCCTCAAACTGGGATTAGGTGGAAAACCTAGTCCCAGTTTGTATCGTAGCCTGCAATGATCAAAGCGCGGTAAAGCTTTTGTAAATATGTCAGCAAGTTGATGAGTAGCAGGAACATAGCAAACTTCAAGTAACTTGAGAGCGACTCTCTCCCGAACGAAATGAAAATCAATCTCCACGTGCTTTGTCCTTGCATGAAGGACTAGATTCGCTATCAATGAAATGGCTGAGCGATTATCACTATAAAGCAAAGTCGGCCCCTTGAGCGAAATACCCAAATCTCTCAATACAAAAGAGACCCATGTAAGATCTGTTGTGGCAGAGGCCAAGGCCCTATATTCAGCCTCCGTTGATGATCTTGACACTGTCGCTTGCCTTTTTGCGAACCATGTAATGATATTTGATCCCAAGAAAGTGCAAAACCCGGTTGTTGACCTCCGAGTCTCAGAACAACCAGCCCAATCAAAGTCCGCATACCTATATAAATTTAGTGCGCTCTGAGAGTGAAGGTAAAGCCCCAGTTGCTGAGTTCCTTTTACATACTGCAACACCCGTTTTAACAGTTTGAAATCACCGTTTGTAGGAGATTGCATTTTCTGACAGATTTGATTTACTGAATAAGAGATGTCCGGTCTTGTAATTGTGAGATATTGTAATCCACCCATAAGACTTCGAAAAGAGTGAGGATCATGAAAAGGTTACATGTCTTGTACCGTTGGATGAGTTTTGATAAGCAATGGGGTCTCAATCGGCTTACTATCTTGCATTTCTGCTTTCTGCAACAAATCACCAGCATATTTAGATTGTGTTAAAAATAGATCCGGACAAGTAAACTTGGCTTCAATACCGAGAAAATAGTGAAGTTGGCCGAGATCTTTCATAGAAAAATTTATGCTTAAAGCTTCTATTAATTCCCAAAGTAGAGATGATGAACTGCCGACCAAAATAATATCATCAACGTATAATAATAATACCAAGGTGTGCTGACCCGTGTGAAGAATAAATAACGATGGATCGGTAGAGCTGCAATGAAATCCCCATTCTAACAAAAAGTTGCTGAATTTTTCAAACCAAGCTCACAGAGCTTGTTTTAAGCCATATAATGCCTTCTTGAGTAAACAAACCGAATTAGGCATCGTAGAACTCACAAAGCCCGGTGGTTGTTCCATAAACACTGTCTCATTTAATGACCCATGAAGAAATGCATTATTCACATCTAGTTGATGGATAAACCATCCTTTAACAATTGCCATGGAGAGAACAATTTTCACGGTTGCCTGTTTAACCACAGGACTGAAAGTTTCGACGAAATCAACACCTTCATCTTGATGGTACCCCTTTGCCACTAATCGTGCTTTCAGTTTATCAAGGTTTCCTTCCGCATCCAATTTGGCTTTGAACACCCACTTACATCCGACGATATTCATATCTGAAGATCTTGGTACTAACTCCCATGTTTGATTTAATTCGAGAGCCTCCAATTCATCTATCATAGCTTTCCTCCAACCTGGATGACTTAGTGCTCCTTTAACTGTTTTCGGCTCCTTTGGAATCTCACGGGCTATGGAGAGAACATACTTTGGATTGGGCTTCCTTATTCCTGATTTTAACCGTGTTTGCATTGGGTGAGTAGACTGCTATTGAGTGGATGGAACTAGTAAATCACTTGAGATAGAGACTATTGCTTCTTCATGTGTTTCACAGTCTATGCATGGTTCTTATGAACCCAACTGTGGTTGCTACACGTTTGTCTCATTAGGTGGCTCATAATGTTGCTGTCCAGAGCTGTTATCATCAAATAGAAATCTCACGCTCAAGTGTTGTGATATTTGTCCTTCACTCATTGTTGTTCCAGATTGTCTAGTAAAGAATTTAATCCCCTGTAACCAAGTCTGATACAACTGTGAATGCCCAGGAAAAACAATCCCCAATTTATCAGAAAATGGGAATCTCGTCTCATCAAATATCATGTGACGACTTACATATACCCTTCCTGTTGGCGGATAAAGACATCGATAACCTTTATGTCTTTGACTATACCCAAGAAAGACACAGGGTAATGAGCGTGGATCAAACTTTGTTACACCATACGGTCTAAGGTGTGGATAGCACTCGCACCCAGAGACTCGAAGAAACCCATAGTTAGGCTTTTTACCAAAGAGCTTACCAAATGGACTACTCATTCCTAACACTGGTGATGGCAGCAGATTGATGAGAAATGTGGCAGTTAGAAACGCATCGACCCAATAAATCAATGGTACTCGTGCATGATAGAGCATAGAAAGACCTAACTCAACAATGTGCCGATGTTTCCTTTCAGCATTTCCATTTTGTTCCGGCGTATATGGGCAGGAGACCAACATTTTAATTCATTTTTCATTCAAATGATTAATAAACTGGCTGCTATTAAATTCACCTCCACGATCGCATTGGAAAGATTTAATTCGACTTTCAAATTGGTTCTCAACAAGATATTGAAACATGATAAAGATGGAAAAGAACTCAGACTTTCTCTTCATTGGATATACCCATGAGAATCGTGAAAAACTGTTTATGAAAACTACATAGAATTTAAACTGCTGAAAAGATTCTACTGGGGCAGGCCCCCACACATCACAATAGATTTTTTTTCAAGTGGTTTACTAGCTAGAGACTACGAGATATTGAAAGACAACTTGCTACTTTTTCCAACCTGGCAACTAACTAAAATTAAATTGGTAGATGCTAAAGGACAACGAAGTATATTAGTTAAATGCATGGAGGAAGCTGGATGTGAGAGAGAAGTGGAACCAACATGAGTAATAGACAAACCTTGGCCATTTCCAACCTGAACTTCATCAGAATCACTATAGGGAGCGGAGATGGAGAGATTACCCAGATCGGCTGTAATATGATGGCTAGCGCTAGTATCAGTATACCAAGTGCCATCGTCAATAGGTGGTGCAATAGCCATGGCAGCAAGTTTTTCAGGAGGATTGCGACCGTGGTATGCATAGTTCATGCGATGATAGTAGTCGATGGCACTATGGCCATGTTTGTTGCAAATCTGACAGATCAGTTGACCAGTATTCAATTGACGACCTTGAGGTTGAAAAGATGGGGTAGGGAGAAATCCAGCTTGATTGAAATGACCCCTGTTGTGCCCCTATAACTAGTGCCACCCCTATAGTGACAAGGTGTGAATGAGTGCTGCCCAGGAGAAGGAGTTCGAGGGTGCCAGTTTGCAACGAAGGCAGTAGTGGTTTTGGATAATGAATCATCATTGATGCTCAGTTCTTCACAGAGTAGGAGATTGTGTAAATCTTCAATAGTGATGGAAGTTTGATGAGCATGAACACAAATAGAGGATGCAAAGGAGCGGTAAGCAGCAGGTAATCCATTGAGAATGCAAATTAGGAGATCATCATCACTTACCGGAGATCCACAAATTGCGAGTTTATCAGCTAAAGTTTTGAATTGTTGGAGATATTCTTGCATGGTGAGGTTGCCCTTCTTGAGGTGATGTAATTGTCCTTTTAGAGACATTACATGAGCAGGAGTGAGAGAGGCATAGCGACGAGCGAGGACATCCCACGTGGCTTTTGCAGATGTAGCGCCAACTACATATGGAAGTGCAGATTCAGACAGAGTAGCATTGATCCAAGAGAGTAGCATCTGATCTTTTTCGATCCATGTCTTGTAATTTTCGTCAGTTGAAGCAGGCTCTTGGGAGGTTCCATTAATGTAAGACATGAGGTTGTGACCTTTGAGAATTGGTTCGAAAAGAGAACGCCAAAGAAGATAGTTCGAGTTGTTCAGTTTGATGGGTATCAAGTTGGATATGCTTGAGATAATGAGTGAGGGAGATGCCATAGATGAAGATGACTGAGATGATGGATTAGAGCCTGTCGACATTTTCTTTGGGAAGAAGAAAGTCGATGAAGAATGAGAGGAGAAGGAGAATTGAGGATCGTAAGGCGGATTACGCCAAATGCAGCTCTGATACCATGAAGGAATCGTAATTTCTGTATATTATCTTTTGATTTCTCTTGTACATAATGTATATATAAAGATATTACAGGAGCCCTCAATTAGGGATGATTGAGGATGCTTAAGGCAAGCAGAGAAAATACGGGAACAATATCAACAATATCTTAAATTAGATACAAAAGATAAGATTGCTGCCTAGGAACGTTATCAATAACCTTCGCTAATTAGCCCTCCGGCCTCATTCTCATCGTTGGAGGAGGAGTCATTTCTATCGAGCCATTACGCACCTGCCCATTTCCTTCCCATCCCGAAAAAGTTCCAGTAGTCGCATGCATCAGAACCAAAAGAACCAAATAAGCATCCTCAATGCATAAGTAAAACCATTGATGTAAATATATATATGTGACAACAAATGCATCCGAACTTTTTAACTCGCTTGATCCACGCTATCCACAAGATGGCCAAACATGGCCTCCTAGATTACTTTGCGTGGAAGATACAATGATTAAATACAGAATTGCATGAAAGTCCTAAACCTTATTATAAAGGTACAGTTAAGTCCTAAAACTCTAAAAAGTGCATTTAAATCTTAAAACTTGTCACCAAAATACAATCGAGTTCTAAAACTTTTAAAATATGCGATCAAGTCTTAAAATGTATTACAAAAGTACAATTAAATCCTAAACTTTTCAACAAGTACAATCAATGAACGGACTTGATTGTACCAATTTGATAAATTTTAAAACTTGATTACATTTTTTGAAAATTTTATAACTCAATTGCATTTTGTAACAAATTTTAAGACTTAATTGCATTTTTTGGAAAGTTTTAGAATTCAATTACACAAACGTAACTAGTTTTAGGACTTCCAATATATTTATCTTTGTGTAAAAAGTACTTTACACTAGCAGTGGACGTGATATAAATCACAAGTGAAATGGATAAGGAAGGAAATGAGTTGAAATCAGAGAATGAACCCACACTTGTATGGTAGTGGAAGAAAATTAAAATTCTTGCATGTCATTTCCATAATCGTCCTTCCTAAAACCTAGACAAGACAAAGGATGCATAATTAAATATATTTACTTCTTATTCTTTCTCCATTATTTTCCTTCAGTGTCTATCTAGATAGGGAAATTATAATTTTCCTTTTTCCCCATTTCCCTTAAATTTCCTTCCCATTCTAAATAAATAAAAATTGAAGTCGTCGTATTCAAGCACCCAAAGAGAATTACCACGTCAGTTTGCCAAATCAGTGTTCTTATCTCAAATACCATCCCTCTTCATTATACATAAAGTGAATCTTCTGGGGTTGCTGCAATCTGTTTCTAAGATGGAAAGTTCGCGGTTTGAGCAAATAACCACCAGTTCAGTTTTTCATAATGGATGTAAACTAGCTTGCATATTAGGTATATCTTTGCGACTGATGCGTTTTAATCTGCGAAGTTTGTGGGATATTCATGGAATTCGAATGAAAGGACAAATAGAAAATAAGAATAAAAAACCCGAATTTGGAGTATCGTGCTTTCAGGCAATTAGCAGGGTTCAACAAACAATCGATATTTCACGATCTAGTACCTTTGGGACCCTGGAGATGACGATACTCTTGACACAGAGCACAACAATGGCATAGGAAATGAACAGAACAATCGGCGCATGGCTTCTGCTCCCAATTGAATCTCTTCCTCATCTGGGAGCGATTGTAGCAACCGCAACAGCAAGCTCCAAGACCACAGGTCAAAGCAGCGGCTAAACAGTAGAGTGCGCCTTTCTTCACGCAAGCTGCGACAAAACGAGAACATGACATAATAATTATAGTAATCATCCATCATCCTTCCAAGTTATGCTCTTTCGTTTTCATGAACTTAATCGACGGTTAAGGCAAACTGTTGTTATTATTTTATTTTTTTTACAATTCGAGGTAAATTACTGTGGCGGACCCTCGAAGTTCCGAACTTACAGAACGGAAGCTTATTTTTCAACAGTTTAGACCATTTTGAGCTGTTGCCGTTCGGAAACACGGCATGCATTCACAGGTTTTCTTCTCCCTACCAGCTCACTATTCTGCCGCTGGAGCTCCGCCGTCTCTCTCTCTCTCTCTCTCTCTCTCTCTGGTTTACTCAGATGGTCAAACTCGAATCCTCTCTGGTGTTACTCAGATGGCAGATTTCGAATATGAGGCTGACCACTTATTGGTGCATATATAGAAGATGGAATTGGAATATCTCTTTATTGGCACGCAGACCAATAGCTGAGACATTGATCTCGTCCACAACCATCACCCTGCTTCGTTCGCACGCACAAAGAAGAAGATAGTCGATAAAATACTTACATGAAGATCCTTCTTCCGCATCCTCCGCGATCCTCCCAAAAGTGACGCATGGGCAAAAGAACGTTGTCCAACCTGAAACACGCACAACAGCAACAACATACGTCACAGGGCAATCATGAACTATACTTGATGTACAACTTCGAGTGGACAAAAAAGGACATTACAGCCGCATAAATCGTCAGAACAATGACAAATCTTGGACGACCAAGAGACATGTCTCGTTTGCTGCAGTTGATGATGATGATTGCCAGGGAGACAACCAGAGACCACGTATCTTAGAGATTCCCCCATGGTTACGTCCTTTTTAAGGTTTTGCAAGATACGGAAGGTAACGATGGCCCCCGCCCGGCGGGTGGGTGGGGGATGTTGTGGGGACGCAAAAAGTGTAGATTCCTCCTGTTTGAAAAAACTAAGATGAACGGGTCTTATTTATGAACGCGCCTTGTGATTTTAAAGCTTATCTAACGCAAATTGACGTAGTGAGAAGTAGAGCTGGCAATATGGGTCAAAAGCCCATATTATGACCCATTTTTAATTAAATTGGTCATATATAGGTCAAGTGAAAGTTAAATATAGGTCAAAAATGAGTTAAGTGAAGGTTAAATATGGGTCAGAAATGGGTTAAGTGAAAATTAAATATGGGTCAGAAATGGGTCAGTGAATATAAAACACAAAAAGAAATAGTCTAATGGGTTATAAGAAAACTCATTTTAATGTTTAAACCCTTGGCTTTTTTAAATTTATAAAAATATTTTTTAATAAAAAATCGAAATTATAATTATTTTTCATATTACAATTTTTTTTTCTTTTTTCTTTTTCTTTTTCCTTTCCTTTTCTTCATTCCTTATCGGCGGCCGGCAGGGGGACGGCCGACCGCCAATCGGCAGGGGGACGGCCAACCGCCGGCCGGCGACAAGCCTCGCCAGATCGGCGAGGTCGAGGCCCGGCCTCGCCGGCGTCGGGCGGAGCCTCAGCCTTACCGGATCGACAAGATCGAGCCCCACCCGACGCAGGCAAGCTCGATCTCGCCTGTGGCCGATCACCGACCGTCGTCATGGCTGGCAGCCGGCCGAAGGAGAAGAAAAAAAAAAGAGAAAAGAAAAAAAAAATTATTAAAAAATAAAAATTATATCTTTAAAAAATAAAAAATATATATATTTATATTTTTTAAAAATAAAATTAAGAATTATATTTAAAAAAATTAAAAATTCGATTTTTTAATAATATTGTAAAAAGAACTATAAAAATTTTCCATAAAATTTGTATTGCATAAAAATTGTTAAAAAATTTGTATTACATAAAAATGTTTTAACAATAAATAAGTTTTAGCAATACGGGTTGGGTCGGGTATGAGTCACTAGATTTACATTATAAGAATATGGGTCAAAACAGGTTATATGGGTCGACCCATTTTCGACCCGACCCATACCCGACCCGACCCGACCCACCCATTTGCCACCTCTAGAAGGTATATATGGCCGATCATGCTTCTCCACGTGCCTAATGTGTACCTCTCACTGCACTACATTCATACAAATCAAACCATGCAAAATGATTTTTCGTTGATGTGGAAATTGGGCTGCTGAAGGGCTCAGCAAACGAATGTGGACTACATGAATTACCAATGCGACTTGTGGAAAGACTTGCCAAGTCGTCCGAGCGAGTCAATTTTGATGTTTTCCGAGTCTTCTTGGTCTTCAATACACTCCGAGTTCCATGAACCTGTACTTGCAGTCGTCTCAACTCTCCGGCCGCGGGTTCTAAGGATGGATAGGGACGATAGGAATGCTGATGGATGACATGCATGATATGAGCCCAAGGCCGTTGTTGCCCGTTCCATTGTTTCTACTGATCCGTTGGTTAAGAAATAAGCGTCCCTCTAAGGCTCCGTTTGTTTCACAGAAAATGAATAATTTGAAAAGCATTTTCCCAAAAACAATCGATTGTATTGCTTAAATTAATGAATGAATGAACAATATTTTCATTTTCCATGAAAATTTTTAGAAATAAATTATGTTGCTAATGAATATATTTTCCATTGACTAATTATTTTAAGTAATACAAACAATTATTTTCCAAATTATTCATTTTCTGCGAAATAAATGGAGCCTAATTTCTAGACTAGCGGGCTTAATCGGGCTCTCCCATATCTAAATCAAGAAACTAGAACAAAATTACAAATATGGACTATATATATTATTTCCCTAGCCGATGCGTTCCTTTTCTTTTTTTCTTTTTCTTTTTTGATAATCTAAAGGGACGAGCACTAATAGGCCAACTAACTGAAGGCTGGTCAGAATGATTTATGTTCACTTGAACTAGTTAAGATAAGGCATTTTGCTTGTGCATATGGCCTTATCCTAAAGCAATTTATATGCAGTTAGTGAAATTTAAACGTGTGACTTCCAATTCCTAAGTTGGAAATTGACTAAAGTCCTAACTTACTCCGAGCCACATGATTGGGCCCGTATCACTATATTTACATTTGTTAGAAGTGTAACGAGTTTTCTCCATAATGAAGCCAATTGTAGTGTCTAACCAGTAGCTAGAACGTAGGAATCTTTCTAGATTTTCCATGAAGTTTTGTAAAAGGGTGGGCTTTCACATAGCACAACGCAACTTGTCGATGATTTCATGCGTCATTCCCATAAAGTCAATTTTTGTTGTTTCCTTGTAAGTCTTTCTTAGCCCTTTGCCTCTTCATCAAGTTTCATGAACTTTCAATTTATTGTAGTAATCGCAACTTTCAATTTATTGTAGTAATCGGAGCAATTTGCACATAGTTGATGAAATTTGAAAATGTGACTTTCAATCCCTGCCTTAGAAATCCCTTGACACACCAATCAACAGAACAAATCGAGATAATAGTACAATGCAAATTGTGAAGGACTTCATATGTAGTTGTCATAAAGTCAATTTTCGACGTTTCCTTTTAAGTCTTTCTTAGCCCTTCCCCTCTTCATCAAGTTCCACGAACTTTCGGTTTATCGCAATAATGTCCGTCTTCGCAATTATTCACAAGAAAGATTGAAGGAGACGAATGAAAGCGTGTTTCTTAGAAATCCCTTGACTCACCAATCAATAGCGCCAACCGAGATGATAGTACAATGCAAATTGTGAAGGACTTCATACGTTGTCGTCATAAAGTCAATTTTTGACATTTCCTTTTAAGTCTTTCTTAGCTCTTCCCCTCTTCATCAAGTCCCACGAACTTTCGGTTTATCGCAATAATGTCCGTCTTCGCAATTATTCACGAGAAAGGTCGAAGGAGACGAATGAAAGCGCGTTTCTAGAAATCCCTTGACTCACCAATCAATAGCGCCAACCGAGATGATAGCACAATGCAAATTGTGAAGGACTTCATACGTAGTTGTCATAAAGTCAATTTTCGACGTTTCCTTTTTAAGTCTTTCTTAGCCCTTCGCCTCTTCATCAAGTTCCACAAACTTTCTATTTATCACAATAATGTCCGTCTTGGTAATTATTCACGAGAAGGGTCAAAGGAGACGAACAAAAGCAGGTTTCTTTTTCTTGGTTGGCCACAGAAAAACGTGTTCGTGTTTGGTATAAAAGGTTGGAATTTGTGGGAGTCTTATTATATCTCTACTCGTTTCACTGAGAAACATTCCCTCAAAAAGAGAAGAACTAAATCCTATGTCGTTATAGCTGGTCTTGCTTGGCGAGAAGAATGAGCAACCCGCAACGTAATCAGGTAAGTCTTATGGTCCATTGTTTAACATGATCCTGGGAAGATTGTGAGCATGATTTCATATAACATTCACATTTTCAAGTATTTAATTGAATGATGGACATTAAATCATATTCGGTGTATTGAATTTAAATTAGCTGCCGCATGTCAAGCGGACAAAGCCATTTGTGTATCAATCTCGTTCTCTCGAGATGGAAGAATATCTACCTATTGTCACAACCATGTTTTGCTGCCTTCTCTTTGTGCGGTAATAGATTGTTTTCATTTTTCTAGAGACGGATAATGACATAACTAGTTTCTAAACTTATAATGAACGTTTAATCATTAGCGGACTTGAGGGGCCACAAGGCTAGTGGTGCCCCTACCTTCCTAGGTCCAAAATTCCTTATACTCTTAGGTAAAATAAACTCAAGAAATAATCGTTTATATGGTATGCTAGAAGCTTCTCTCGCCTTCTCTAACCTCTATTCCTCGGTTCCCATGGCGTTTAATGATATCTATGTGTTTTATCTTGGTTTAAATTCGTTCCATCTATTCTTTTAACCTCAACTTGGTTCTTGTTAAGTGGCTTAAAATGATTGTCCTTGCTTAGTGGCTGCAAAGAAAATTTGGGGTTCATTTTCTGGAAGCTCTTCTAGAGAGCAAAAGGGGGGCTATCTGAAGTTCTTACGTAAAAGTCACATGCAATTATTAATTTATGGAAAAATAGTCCAAAAAATCATAAACCTATTGTACGACGTCAATTTCATTCTTGAATTTTCACTTATACCAATTTAATCCTAAACATTTTGATAACTTGCTAATTTTATCTTAAACATTTCAACTATGTCAATTCAATTATAAACTTTATGATGATCATAAACTTTTTAATGATTTGCCAATTTAGTCATTTCAATCAATTTTGACAGAAAATCACTAACATACATAATATTTGCAATTTTTTAATGATTTTTTTAACCTTTTTTCCCTTCCCTTTTCCTTTTCTTTTATTCTTCCTCTCTGTTTTTTTTTTTTTTTTTATCCTTTTCCTTCTGTCCCCATCAACGGTTGATGGTTGGCAACCTCCATCAGCCTCAAGCAAGGGTCACCCTTGCCAACCTGGGTCAAAGGACGCCCGTGCCTCCGTAGGCGAGAACTACCCTCGTTGGCCTCTAGCAAGGGCAACCCTCACTCGAGGTTGGTGAGGCTGGCCCTCACTTGAGGCTGACAACCTCCTTTAGCCATCAACCATTGATGGCAGTGGAGGGAAAAAAGAAAAAAAGGAAAAGGAAAAGGAAAAAAAAAAGAAAAAAAGTTTTTAAAAATTGCAAAAAAAGTGTCCATGTCAGCATTAGTCGTGCCATGTGGGATGGCTAGTGCTAACTAAACTACCACATCAACGATTTTTAGCCAATGAAGGACAAATTTAGCAAATCGTTAAAATAATTATGACTAAATTGACAAATTATTAAAAGATTTTGGGCTAAATTGGCATAATTAAAAGGTTTAAAACTAAATTGACAAGTTTTCAAAAGATTTATGATTAAATTTGCACAATCAAAAAGTTTGGGATTGAATTGGTTATCATACAATAAGTTTAGAATTTTTTGAACAATTTTCGTATTCATTTATTTAGGGAACAAATTTGTTGAAAATAAGAAAGTACATGGAGAAAAGTTAAATAGGGGCAAAAGTAAACGTTTTTTATTTGTAATTTTCCCAAAACTATTGGTTTGTTTATATTCAATGTCGACACCACGTGTTCATCTTTGGAGCTTACTTAACAATTTTCCATTTATATTCACACGGAAACACGGAATTTGTCAGAAATGTTTTTGACGCTCCATTTTACTTGCATAACATTAGCTTATGATGACAACCATGAAGTTTAATTACCATACTAAGCTATAAAGAATAGCCACAACACGGCTTAATGAAAGGGAAGAACATGAGACACCATTTTCAGAGCATAAAAACCATCGTCTTGCTTAGCAGCATGCGTATTATCACATTGATTGCGTTGTAACCTATTCAGCATGCTCGAAACGGTGATCAATCTGGGATGCAAGATCATGTCTCAATCTACGTCCAGAATATGCTTCGCGGGGTGCCTGCGTCCCGGCCAGAGCCTAGTATATTTAGGGTTCGTCATCAACTGCGCGGAGTAAACGAGAAAGCCTATGAGCCGGAGATTCTTGCCATCGGCCCTTATCACAGTGGAAATGACAAGTTCAAATTTATGGAGGAGCAAAAACTGCGGTACGTGAAGCGGTTGCTTTGGAGGAGAAGAGAGGGGAGCGTCGACAAGTACATGCCAGCTCTAAGAAGTATGGAACAGTGGGCGCGTGATTGCTACGCAGAAGCCGTCGACCTCTCCCAGGAAAAGTTCCTAGCGATGATGCTCATTGATGGTCTTTTCCTCGTCGAGTTGTTCCGTAAGAATAGTATGGAGGACCTGAGAGACGAGGACGACCCTGTTATGAAAGAAGACTGGATCCGATTCTGCCTCCCACGCGATTTAGTGCTGCTCGAGAACCAAATCCCCTTTCTCATCTTGGAAGAACTGTATGGCCTGACTAAGGGTCCGAAAGAGCATTCCGAGCTCATCGACGTTGCCACCAGGTATTTGAATTTCGAACCAAGTGACTCAAATCGCGGGATGCTTCGCGAGAGCAAACATCTTCTGCATCTAATGCACACATGTTTGACTGGCTTGCCTCGTCCGCATCGGCTAAACCACAGAACCAAGCCGATGACAGAGAAATTCATGTCCCCAGCGGAGCTCAGGGAGTTCGGAGTCAGGTTTAGGGCGAAGAAAAGTCCCGACCTGTTAGATATCACATTCAAGAATGGGACGCTCGAGATACCCGTCTTGACTGTACAGGACCACACCGAGTCACAGCTTCGAAACCTAATCGCGTACGAGCAGCACCGTCCAAGCGGGGACGTCAACTACATGACGGATTACATGACGTTCATGGATTGCCTCATAGACTCTTCAAAGGACGTCGAGCTGCTCCGCGCCGCGGGGATTATCAAGAACTACATGGGCGATGACGGGGCGGTTGCGCAGATGTTTAACAAGATGGGCGACTATGTCACCCTGTCCAATTTCTACTACGAGGGTATCTTCCGCAGACTGAATGCGCACTGCAAAAAGAGGTGGAATCGTAGTATGGCGAAACTGAGGAGGGAACATCTGCATAGTCCTTGGGCATTGTTGTCAATTTCCGCAGCCACCATTCTGCTCCTTCTCACTCTCGCACAAACAGTGCTTACTTATCTTGCTTACATAAAGGATGAAAAAAAAGGGTGATCGATGATTTGTTTGAATTTTTCCCTTGGAACAATTGCTTGTGTTCTATAGCCACTAGTATTGTCTTGGTTTTCCAATGAGGACTTTCCATGTGTTTAATGGAAGGTATAGATTATTTCTAAATTAAACAGTATTTTTACATCAATTAGGGTCATGCCATGTTATAACAGCAATGTTGTTGTTGATTTCGCGAGATTTATTGTGCTTACACGACTATGGGATTCTATGGTTAATCCCATTTATTGTAGGCAGATTTCCTTTGATACGTGGTGACTAATGAAGAAACAGGCGTGGATCCTAGCAAGATTTTAGCCACATTTCATGGTCAGCACCGCAAACATTTCATCAGGTTCGAAGCTTTCATGGCCTCGCTTCTTTCTATAGGTTTATAAAGAATTTCAGGTCTACTTCTTCACCAAATACCGAATGGATAAAGAAAGTGAGGTTTCAATGGAACGAAATGATGAAATCACTTAGAGGGAGTTGACTAGGTGATTAAAAAAATCTCAACAATTTAAAGCAGAATAAAACTAGTCAAGATCAAAGTCTGAACAAATGTAAGATTCTAGAATAAAGTTTAGAATCAGTTATGCAGTAGAGCAAATTTTAGAAGTGTTATGCGAGTTTGCAATAGACTATAATAATAATCAATAATAGTATAAGGATAAGAGAAATTACACACAACGTTTATAATGATTTGACTTAAATCAAGTTTACGTCCGCTCTCTTACGTTGAGAGCTTATTGGCTAAATTCCACTAAATGATCGAAAAGAGATTACAATATTGAGTGTTAATACTTAGTGATAGGTCACTATCTCACTCAATCACTTTTTTTTGTATTTCTCTCACGATCACAAACTTTAAGCTCAAGAAAGACAAGTGTATGATCAAAGTACAATCAAACTTTGGAATTCTAGATTTTGGGCCTCGTCTCTCTTACTTACTTCTTAGCACCTTGGTTTCCTTATGTACTCCTCCACTTCCAAATTAGCCATTGAACAGTCTCCAGAGGATCGTCGTCTAACCTACCTGGTGGACAGATCTATATCAAGAAAACTGAGTAGCCGTTGAGTGACAAAAACTAAGGGTGCGTTTATTTGTGTTTCTGTTCTTTTTTGTTCCAGGGAACAGAAATAGAAAAACTATTTCTGTTGCAGGGAACAGTTTTTGAACAAAAGAACGTGTTTGGTTAACTTGTTCCTGAAATAAAAAAAGAACAGAAACATGTTTGGTAAAT
This sequence comes from Eucalyptus pauciflora, assembly GCA_007663325.1. Classification (NCBI taxonomy): domain Eukaryota; kingdom Viridiplantae; phylum Streptophyta; class Magnoliopsida; order Myrtales; family Myrtaceae; genus Eucalyptus; species Eucalyptus pauciflora. The sequence continues at coordinate 914,381 of VMYD01000114.1, read as the reverse complement.
TTGTGTTCTTTTTTTGTTTCTTTTAATTTTTTAATTTTTTTTCTTTCTTTTTCTTTTTTCTTTTTTTCTTCATTGTGGCCGGTCGCCGGCCTCGGCCATGGCCGGCGACCGGCCGACGAGGGCCGGCGGCCTTGCCCAGCCACAGTGAGGCTCGCCAGCTCCCGGCGAGGCTGAGCCTTCTATGGTTGGGCGAGGCTTGACCTCGCCTTGGCTGGGTGAGCTCGGCGACGTCGGATCTGGGCGAGCTCGAGCTCACCCAGATCCGGCGCCACCGAGCTCGCCCAGCTAAGGCGAGGCTGCCAGCCCTCGTCGGCCGGTCACCGGCCATGGCCGAGGTCGGCGACCGACCAAAGAAAAAAGAATAAGAAAAGAAAAGAGAGGAGAGAGAAAAGTTGTTCTTTTTTTTTTGTTCCAGAAACAAGAAACAACTTTTTTTTGCTTCTTGTTTCTGTTCTTTTTTTGTTCCTGGGAACAAAAAAACAAATTTGGAACAAAAACGCAAACAAACGCGTTTCTGTTCTTTTTTTTGTTCCCGAGAACAAAAAAACAAAAATTTTGTTCATAAACAGAAACAATAAATATAAACAAACAACCCCTAAGGATGTGTTTGGTAACGTTTCTGTTTAAAAATTGTTCCAAGGAATAGAAATAGGAAAAAGTGTTTCTGTTCCGGGGAACAATTTTTGAACAAAAAAACGCGTTTAGTAACTGTATAAAATTTCTGTTTCTAGAATAGAAAAAGAACAAAAACACGTTTGGTAACTGTACCAAATTTTTGTTCCTAGAATAGAAAAAGAATAGAAACACGTTTGGTAACTGCACAAAATTTTTGTTCCAAAATTTTTTCAAGTGTTTTTTATTTTTAAATTTAATAAAGTATAAACTTGGTATTGAATTATCATTCTCATGAAATGCTCATCAATTTAATTTTGTTCATGGTGAGTGAAAACAATCATTCTGAACATGATCATATGTGCATACTTGGAAGAAAATTTTTTAAGTTTGTACCAAATTTTTCTCAATTGCTTTTTTTTTTTTTTTAATAAAGTGTAAACTTGGTTTTGAATTCTCATTCTCATGAAATGCTCATCAATTTAATTTTGTTCATGGTGAGTGAAGACAAACATTCTGAACATGGTTATATGTGCATACCTGGAAGAAAATTTATAAGTAAAGTTTGTACCAAATTTTTCTCATGTGCCTTTTTTTTTTTTTTAATAAAGTGTAAACTTGGTATTGTATTATTATTCTCATGAAATGCTCATCAATTTAATTTTGTTTATGGTGGATGAAGACAAACATTCTGAACATGGTCATATGTGCATACTTGGAATAAAATTTTGTAAGTAAAGTTTGTACAATAAGAGCTAGCTAAAAGAAGAGTATCTTATAGATCTCTACATAGACCCTTTCATACATGACATCACAATAATGAAGTAATATAGTTCATTGTTCAACTTCATCACATTGAATTTGATAAGTGAATACTTAAAAACAATATTACAAAAGTCGGAAATATAAAGTCATGAAATCTCAGGCATACTATGATCCCTTGCCATTTTATTTGCAGTACTTATCCTAAGCATGTTTATTTCAGGTGCATCATGCAATGTATCATTTGCAACCTCCACTTCTCTAGGTCCGTATGGATACTCCGGATCTCCATATAGGGAAAAGTTTCTGTCCATCGTATCTTGATCACGAATGTAATTATGGATAGCACAACAAGCAATTACAACATGTGCTTGCTTCCGAATTGTAAATGGAGGCATCTGTCTCAAAATGGTGAAGCGATTCTTTAATGCCCCAAATGACCTCTCAATTACATTTCTTAGTGAATAGTGCTTCTTGTTGAACAATTCTCTTGCTGTCCTTGGTCATCCCCCATTTCCTCTATACTCGCTAAGATGATACCGATCGCCTCTAAATGGAGTTAAAAATCCTAGAAGTGCTGCATAACCAAAATCTACCACGTAATATTTCCCTATAACATGATATATATATATATATATATATATATATATATATATATATATATATATATATATATATTTGTTGTGATATTCAACCATAATATATAATCATAAAATTGTCTTTATAAACAAAGTAAATACCAGGTGGTGGTCGGGGAAATTGCAGTTGAGGAGTTTCGAGTGCTGCCGAAAGTACTCGACAATCGTTGGCATATCCTTCCCATCCAGCATACACGAAAGTCAATTTCATATCAAATTAGCAAACATATAGCATATTCTGGGTTGTTTTCCCACTCCTACCTCTATATGGAATCTGCTAAGACACAAAGACGATAGCATTTATATGGGTGTCATCCATAGCACCTACGCAGCCCTGTCAATATATTAACAATCTTATATCATATAAGATTATCAACTACATGTATTTGACGGTATAAAATCGATATAAAAATCATACTTTGAAGTAGCGTTTATGACTAGGATCAATAAGAATTTCTTGTGGAATGATATCAAAGGACGGTGGTTTGATTATCTCTTTTGAAAGTTTGATCATTGCTTTCAACACTTTGTTGAAATACTTGCTGATCGTTTCTCCTAAATGTTGGAATCTCTCACATAAATCTCTATTTGAGCTATTGTGAGTAACCAAACATAAGAATATTCCAACTTGTTCATCTATTCGAACATATCGACTATCTTTCAGCCAACCTCTTACCCTCATTAAGTCACATAAATTCCAAAAAACATGTCTCTCCATCCTAAATGCTTCATATATCCTATCGGAATGTCCATGAACAATCTCCATTATCCATTCTAGTCCTGATAATTTACCGTCCCTAATAGGTTCTCTCGTATGCATGGACGTGTCCATCGCAGCTAGGCACAACCACGCTATCAATATGTCAATATCATCATCATCCAAGAATTGTTCAACCGGTTGTACCTGCTCATTAGACACACTATTTGATCCCCCTTCCATAGTACCTATACAATCACAGAAATGTAAAAACATCAATACATATTTTGAAAATACATCCAATAACAATCAATAACATAAATCATAAAATCTCAATAAGATATGCCATTACATATAAGTACAAGAGTCTCAACACTAATATTTTTATAAGCTAAATATTAATAGATAACATAAGTTTTACAGTCTAATGAAACCCCATGCAATTCATAATATGTTTCCAAACATCTACTAAAGCCATTGAAGATGTCCATTTCTCCTTGCAGGTTTGGATTTAATGAAAGCCTCCCTCCATGGGGCACTGACGCATGCTTGTTCCATTGCTTTATTGTAAACATCTTGCTTTATCTCGAGCATACTCAGACCACAGCAGATACGGAGAAAGGGTCTACATGTGGTTGTGTAGCCCCTGAGCTCGTAGAGCCACCACTAGATTGACTTGATGACCTAACTTTTAGAAGATCTTGTATGGCTTTGCAAGTGTTAGCAATACCGGATTAGTTACTCTTTCTTCTCCTCTTAGTATTTGGAGTCCTATCCAATTTGTGCTTTTCACGAACTGAAGTTCCAGCATCATCTGTTGTAAAGACTCTCTCATCAGTGTGGTGTTCACTGAACTCATTTGTATTGCCACCATCATTGTCACCATATGCATTGCCACCACTGTTGTCACCACCTACATTGCCATCACCATTGTCATCTTCATCCGACACAGTCAAATCTTGAGCACTTCCTATGGCGTGCTCCCCAGTAGCATATGTACCACCAAAAACAATACATAGTTCAGGATACTGAGGAAATCAATTCTTCCTGAATCTTGCCCACTCAACATTATCCTACAATTTTCACAATAATGACATTTCAACAATATAATCATACATTTTAAAATTGACATCTATAATGATATCAAAATGACCAAAAAGTTATGAAATATCTTGATATGAGATTCCCATATACTTGGATCATCGACAACAACTCTTTTATTCACATTATCCCAACCAAATCCGGACTAAGAAATGAGTTTCTGAAAACTGGCATACTGTTTTTTCAGTTTGTTAACCTCGTTCCTCAGCTGTACCATGTTATATTGGAATCCTATCTGTGTAGTGAGTTCAGACTGTATATTCCTCCACCCCGCTTTGTTGAAAGTGGAAGAGGTGCGGTTTCCCTTTTTTACCTCATCCACCAATAAACTGATAAGTACGTTGGTTACAGACTTCGTCCACCTTGCATTGAATGCCTGTCTCTCAGATGCCTAAGAACTACACGCCATACACAAAATCAGCATGGTAACCTATATGGATCAGTATACCCTGTCCTATTTTGTGCACGGTCCAACTAAATTATAACATCTCTAAGATTAAGACAACGAAAAAACAAGCCGAAAGGCCAACCTCAGCGTGCAGATAACTGTTTCCAAAGTCAGCAAACTGCGATTTATGTGGCAGCCCTCTTTCAACCTTGCACCAAACAAATCATGGAATTAAACATTTAGCATAAAAATCAAGAATCATGTTTGAATAGAAATCTAAGATGGCCTTTTGAAATCTATGGTGTTAACAATTTGCAGCTTATGCTTATCACATCAAAGTGCATGGAAGAAGAAGCAATTTGAAAGTGTCATGGGTAGAATCCTATATTTTCAAATCAAAGGCACATAACATAACTCATAATGTAATTCCAACTCTAAGTATGTATTACTTCATAGCAAGAACAATTAGAGAAACATGCCATCTTCAAACATTTAGGCCCTGTTAGTCACATATTCAATCAAGTGTGAAATAAAAGACATGTAATAGAGATATGCTCATCTCCCACTATGTTTCTAGATAAAATATCAAGCCTTCAAACAAACTTGTATCAAGAAGATAACCATGCAGCAATCACCTATTCAATTTTCACTAATCGCAAGCAAGCTGATCCAGATTAGGACCTCCCAATGGGTTAGAAAAGAGGATGGTGGGCGGTGGTGTGGTGGACAGAGAAACGGCACGTCAGGGCAAGGCGTCGCGGATGAGCGATGGGGCCACGGCGTCGTCAGGTGAGCAGAGGAAGCGCAATGTCAAGCTTTGGGCGGAGCAGGGACTGGCAAATTGTGGACAGAGCAAGGGAAAAAAATCATTAATTGCTCAGAAAATAGGTCCATGATGGCATATATAGAACTCCAACTTTAACTAGCAAAGAGACTAACTTTGACTACACTTCCGACATTCCAGCAAGATTCCATAATCTGAAAAGGAATCGTGGGTTGATCGCCATGCTCGCTGGAGCTGCGAGTGTGAGCAGCGAGCAGACGCTCGCTGCTCTGCTCACTCAAGCATGCACAGCAGGGCTCGCTGCTCTGCTCGCTCGAGCGTGAGCAACAAGCAGACGCTCAAGCGAGCAGAGAAGCAAGCAGACGCTCGCTGCTATGCTTGCTCGAGCATGCACAGCAGGGCTCGCTGCTCTTCTCACTCGAGCGTGAGCAGCGAGCAGACACTCGAGTGAGCAGAGAAGCGAGCAGACGCTCGCTGCTCTGCTCGCTCGAGCGTGAGCAATGAGCATACAAGCGAGCAGAGCAGGGCTCGCTCGAGCATGCACAGCAAGGCTCGCTGCTCTGCTCGCTCGAGCGTGCAGAGTAGGGCTCGCGTGAGCAGCGAGCAGACGCTCGAGTGAGCAGAGAAGCAAGCACTCGCTGCTCTGCTCGCTCGAGCGTGCAGAGTAGGGCTCGCGTGAGCAGCGAGCAGACACTCGAGTGAGTAGAGAAGCAAGCGCTCGCTGCTCTGCTCGCTCAAGCGCTCAAGCGAGCAGAGAAGCAAGCAAACGCTCGCTGCTCTGCTCACTCAAGCGTGCAAAGCAGGGCTCGCTGCAACCAGACGCTTAAGCGTTTCTGCTCATCTGGGCGAGCAGACGAGCTGCTGCCGCAAATCTGGGTGAGCAACGCTGCGCTCACCTAGATCTGTGAGACTCTTGCTCGGGGCTTGAGCGAGAGGGCTCGCTAAAGCAAGTGTCTCGCAGATCTGGGCAAGCACTAGCTCGAGCGAGCCCTCATGCTCAAGCTCCGAGCAGCCATCGCCCAGATCTGCGAGGGGTGGCTCTCAGTGAAGCCCTCGTCAATCGGTGAAGGAGGAGCAGCAACTAGTGATGATGGAACTTACCTCGAATCAGAAGGTTCAGCTGGTGAAGGAGCAGTGGTTGTCGGCGCAGGAGAGGACGACGGTGGAGAAGCCGGATGGTCTCGAGACAGAGTGGGAGGCGCCGGAGAAGACGACGATGGAGAAGTCGGAAGGTCACAGAGAGAAGATGTAGGAGGAGAATGCAGTGTTCGAACGGCTCAAAGAAGAAACAAAAAAGAAACATGTTTTTAATGTTTTTGTTCTTTTTTGGTTCTTAAAAGTTGTTCCAGAAACAAGAAACGTGTTTTTCTTGTTTCTTGTTTCTGTTCCAAATGTGTTCCTAAGAACAAAAAAAATAGATTTGGAACAAAAACGCAAACAAACATGTTTCTGTTCTTTTTTTATTCCCTGGAACAAAAAAACAAAATTTTTGTTTATAAACAGAAATAAAGAACGTTAACAAACAAGGCCTAAATCTCCACTTGATTTTGGTTGCCAATGCAACTAGAGTCTTAGTTTTCATAAGTAGATCTTCTCCATTTAAAAAAAAAAAAAAACTTGTCTCAAGATTGATTTGCCAATTAATTAAGATTTAGTCAATCAATTCTTTTTATGTGTGAAATCCAAATTAGATCACTAGCCATTATATTAACCGGACTAGTCGAGTTCTGGACTTGCTCCGTACTGAACTTGTCACATTTTGAACTTGCATCAGGATGGGAATAAGAGTAACTCTCTCAAAACTTAAATCTGAATATGTTCCGTCTAAAGTAGACTTTACAAAGTGTACTTGAATTTGAGCTACATTGAGATGACTTCATTCCAAGATTATTTTCCTCGATCAACATACTTCAAGACATTTATCAGACTTACTAAATTCTCATGGACAATTTTGTCAACTTCAAAATCTACTAGGAGTTTTTTCACACGAAACAACATATAAGAGTTTTCAATTCTTGATTAAACAACATCGATTTGGTTTTTGAAGTTCATTGCGATGCTGTTAGTGCTGTTGCTGCTGTTGTCCTTAATCAAGAAGGCTGAAAGCCGTTGCCTTTTTAATGTGATGAACTAAACAATGCCAAGCTGAGGCATTCAACTTATGATAAGGAGTTTCACGCTGTAGTGCGTGGTCTCAACACCGGAGCCCCAACGCGCTAACGAAAGAGTTTGTTTCGTACTTTGACCATGAGGCACTTACGCACTTGAGCTCTCAACATGAGCTTAGCCGCCGAAATGCAGCCTGAAGTGAATTTCTAGAATCCTTATCGCTTGTCCTCAAACGTAAATGTGAAGCTCAAATTCGAGTAGCAGATGTTTTAAGCCGCCGACATACGCCTCTCTCCACTATGCATTTTTTAAGGAAGGCGGTCATTCCTTTGAGGTAAAAATTATTTCCAACCCGTCGTCAAGCCAAGTTATCTCTCTCTCTCTCTCTTTTTGTATGATCTCATCATATATCTATTTTACAAGCCACTTGTGTGCTATGTGTTGTGTGCAGGTTATAAAACCTTACTCCTACACTCAGTTTTCTCATTGAGTAAATGGTTCTTTTCAAGTTTTGGAACGCATTAATGATAATGCGAACGCCTCTGAGAATGTGGTGTTTCTGTTACTGTCAATGTAGTGGATCTTCTATCATATGATGAAGAATCAAGAGCTTGATGAAATTAGCCTTGAGGACGACTCTTCTCTGACCGAGGAAGAATGAGACTAGAAACATATTGAATATTTATTTGAAGATTTTAATATTTTCTCTTCAAATAAATACTCTTTTATTATTGTCAAAAGCTTCCGGTTATTTTGAAGATTTTTTTCTAGAAAAAACAGTGATAGAAAATGTTTTTAAAAAAATGAAAAGAATAATTAAGGGTCCCAAGCAACCAAGTTGAAAATTCAAATTTTCTAGTTGATTGATTGCCCCTGTGCTTTACTATCAATGTATTAAATTATGCATAAGACACTCAATAACATGATCCAATTATAAAAATAATGTTATAAGAAAAAAACATATTTTTTTTATTGAAAACATAAAAACGATCATTTGCTGTAATCAATCATCCCTTTCTTTCTCTATTTACTGGTCCACATTTGAAGAAAATAGTTAAAAAAAAAAAAAAGTGAAAAAACCGAGTTTCCCGATTGGACAAGCATATGAGAAGGTCCTGCGTGGATTAGGTTCATGAAGGAAAGTGATCCATTAATCATGTAAGATTTACATGATGGATTCGGATCCACATGGACCGATCCAGACAGGTATTTGCCCGGGCACATAAGGCCATCCGGTTGTCCTTTAGACCTTGGTTCGCATGACAATGTGGCCCAATTAGGAGTGTCTAGGGGAGAAAGCTAGAGCAAGTGGGGCTAGAATCCATCCAATCTAGATATTCTTGGACTTTCTTGCTTGTATGCTAGCTAGGGTTTCGACGTCGACAATGACGAATTTCGCATAATCTATCTTGCTTTTTCTTTTTCTTTTTCTTTTCTTTTTTAGACTTTTATTGGATACGTCGGTGTTGGGAATCATCATTACACGAGCGAGGTGGATGAGGAGATGACAGTAATTTTGGTCAGTCAATTCGTTCCATTAACAGATGAAAGCATTCGCTTTCCTTGACATTTCATGTAAGAAAGTATTTTACATCGGTCGTGTACCTTATATAAATTCTTTTATTTTTTCAACGAATTAGTGATGCATGAAAAACGAGTTGCCGAATTGCTAATGTGAGGTCGGTTCATCTCCTAGATAAGGACAGCAAGCAAAGTGGAATATTCGATACCCATCATTGCTAAACGAGTGAATCGCCCAATTACAACAAACATAGTCATGCCATGAAAACTTGTAAAACGTTCACTTGGCATTGTTTCGGATTATGTGCCCAAAATACTCAGATGACCTTACACTCACCTTTGAAGTGGTTAAAAATAGAGAAATGCTGCATTATTATTAAAATTAAGGTATAGAATCCATGTGCTAAATCATATGGCAGATTATTATCAGGCAGTAAATATGACCCACTTGTTTAATTGACCGTTTTAATCCGTCGCATCATTTGACTACTTTAATATACGACATTTGTAAACCGATGTTAATATACCTAGCATTTCTTTTGAAAAATATTCAGTGAAATCTTGCGACCTCTCAATCGACGAGAGGCCGAGCACAGGCCTCCGGTTTCGGACACTCGTCTCCGTTTTTGTCGTTACGCTGCTGACTCTTGCCAAACCAAAAATTCAGTGTACACGTAGACAACTTGGTATGTGGAGGAGAGTTATCCAAGCTGAAGGGCCCATCTGAATGGGCAATTGGCAGTGTCTAGGGGTGAAAGCTAGGGCAAGTGGGGCTAGAAATCCATCTAACCTAGATATTCTTGGGCTTTCTTGCTTGTCTAGAAGCTAGGGTTTCAAAGTCGACAATATGTTCCAAAAAAAAAGAGTCGACAATGACTAGTTTCGCATATTCTCACTTGCTTCTTCAATCTCTTTTTCTTGTTTTATGAATTATATTTGGTACGCGGTGTTGTAAATTGTCATTACGGGTGCATGATGACACTAATTTTGGTCACCAAATTCATTCCATCAACAGAAAAAGAAATCCATTTTCACGACCTTATACATGAAAATATTTTACATAGACGAAGCACTTTATGCAAGGCCTTTTTTTTTCCTCCAATGAATTAGGGATGCACGAAAAACGAGTCGCTAAATTGCTAATGTGAGGTCGATCAGTCTCCTAGATAAGAAAGGGGAGCAAAGTGGAATATTCCAAGCTCATCATTGCTAAACCAGCGAACTGGCCAGCTACGGCAAACATAGTCGTGCAGAAAAACCTTGCAAAATGTTCGATTGACCTCGTTTTCGGATGGCCTCATGCTCACCTTTGAAGTGGCTACCAACGAGAAGCGCTATACCTATTAAAATAAATTCATAGAATCTATCCTAAAACCATATGGCGAATTGTTTTATGACCCAATTGTTTAATTGATCATTTTCAGTCTACTGTATGACAAATTTGTTTTAACACAGCTTTTGTGAACTAGTATTAGCATGCCTAGCATTGCATTTGAAAAAAATTCAGGGAAATCCTCCTCCGACCTCTCAATCGACAAGAGGCCAAGCACGGGCCTCCTGCTTCGGACACTCGTCTCAGATTTTGTTGCGACGCTGCTGCCTGTTGCCAAGCCACACTCCACTGTAGACAAATTGGTATGAAGGTCTGTCCAAGCTGAAGGGGCCCATATGAATGGTGCAGGGCAGGCTCTCCTTGTTCCTTTAGTCATCTCCACAGTCCCTGTGCCGCGCTTCCAACCCCAGATCCAAGGCTACAGGGACTTCTTTGACAACGTCGTTTTCATTTCCTGGTCCCAAAAATGAGGATTTTTCGTCCCAATAGGAAAAATATCAGTGAGTAAAAAGAAAACTGACTTCTTGTCTCTTCCTTTGTTCTTTCCGTTTCCCATTTAGGCAAGGGCGGTGTTGCCCTTTAATCTTGGTAGGAAGAAATCGGATTTTTTATTGGGTTGTCAAGCGCTTGGTTTTGTGCAATAATTCCCGTGTTCATGTCATATTGCTGCCCGCTCGTATTAAATTTGAAGGCTATGTCCACCACCCCATTTGTGGAGCCTTACTCGATGCATGTTGACAGGGCGATTTGCGTTTATCAATGGACATTAAATTAATTGCAAGATTCAGATATCTCACGTTACTAAAAAAAATGATGGACGAGGGAAAATGCGGCCCTTATGAGAGTGCTAACTTGATTACCAACCAATACGTGCTTCCAAATCACTTCATTGCAAGAAAAGAATGATGTTCAACCAAAGTATTCATGGATCTCGCATAGAAGATGTAAAACAGATATTGGACAGTCTAGAAATAGAAAAAGCATTTCACAACCCATTTACCGAAGAATAAATTGGAAATCGTCTTTTTTTTTCTTTAATTTCTTTTATAAAAAAAAAGATGAAATGGGCTTTTATTTCAACTTTAGCATAATTTAATTTATATATTCGGAATAAATCCAGAATTTAATTGAATAGATGTATCTAGGGAAAATTCACTTTGAAGCGACTATTCCCTAGATACCTAAGTTGTGATATTTTTCGCAGTGAGTGAAGCATTGTCATTTGTACACGGAGGTTGCGTCTTATACTCATGGCCGAAGATTAATCAAGCCGACGGTTCCAATACTCCATGTCATTGCCAAAAAAAGAATGATTGGTGTGGATAAAACCGAAAGAATTCATAGTTCAGTTTCCATATCGACAACGGGTCAAGGAAAACGCACGTGCACAGAAGCCTTGTCCACTATTTCACGTAACTTGGCGTAGCCCACATCTTTAATGTGAAGTCGATTTTGATGGAATAATTGGACCGCCGACAAGCCAGTTATCATTACAATGGGTGTCAGGTGGAAGTACAACGATCTGAGCAGTCGAGCCATTGCAGATCTTTAGTTTTAGGGTTTCTTCGAATTTGAAAGTTGTCTCTTAGCAAAGCCACACCAAGGCTCAATCCAATTAAGTCTGGAACAACAACTAATTTCTTCATATCCCCTGTCATTTATGCTAAAATCTCGCATTCATTCAGACTTTGCTAATCGATAGGCCCTTAGGCACCATCAAATATACCGTAGAAATCACACTTAGAAAGGTTGAGGAGATGAAATTTCGCCTTATTTAGGGAGCTCGTTATTTTAGGATGCCATATATTATGTAACTCCCAATCTCTCACACAAAGTGAAAAGAAGACGATTGAACGATACACAATTAAGTAATAATCAACCCTCACACAATCATGAGTATTCCTTTAAAAAAAAATTAACGGAAAAGGCCCATTATAAAGGGAGAATTACATCCCTCCTAAATTTATTTAAAAAAAAATTATTGGAATTTGTGGCAAGTTTCCCTCTGTAACGTTTCAATTTTTGCAATTTGCCCCTTAACAGCAACGTGAACCTAGCGTTGACTCCAGCCAAAAATTCTTTTTCACAAATCTAATTAGGTGACCATACGTGACTACTTATGGAAGGCAAATCAGTCATGTATCATCTATATTAGTGAGAAACATTATTAGGTGACTGTACGTGACTATTAAGGATCATCTGAGGTTCAAGATCTTTGCCAATAAGTAAATTGAATCTTGAGGCTCGTCCAGACGTCGCTATTCGAGATCAGCATTTAACTTTTTTACAGTCTGCATACTGAGAAAGAAGAAAGAAAAAAATAAGATTAAATTTACATTCGATTAGCCTTAATTTATCCCTTGACAAGACAGCACCATTACTTTATTTGAACCGTCGTATTCGAGATCAGCATTTACCTTTTCTACAGTCTGCATACTGAGAAAGAAGAAAGAAAAAAATAAGATTAAATTTACATTCGATTAGCCTTAATTTATCCCTCGACAAGACAGCACCATTACTTTATTTGTATGATGAATAGACCACTAATTTGCCAGAGGAGACCCATCAGTTTTCAATGTGCGCAATGTCTAGAGAAACAAATCCGATGACGTTACTCAAGAAAAAAGAAATCCATAGGCTAATTTGACTGCCAATTTTATAGGGTGGATATCGGTCCAACATTAACAAAAATGATATTCAAGTATATCATAAATAAAGAAAATTAAATATCCAAAACAGATAATATATAGATTACTCAACTACAAATAAATGTATGTTTCCTTTCTCTATATGAAAAATTATCAACCATGTAAGTAGACATTCACGAGAAAAAGTTACCACATGGAGAATTAGTATTACCGATAGGTTAAGTTTTTCAATTGGCCAGAGAAACAATGACCAAGTTACTTCGCATAATTAATTAATACACTTACTTTTTTTTCCATATCATCACTGACTATGTCTGGAGTAACTAGCTATTTCTTGATAGAATGTTTTGAAAAGTTACAAATCCATAGGAAAAGTTACAAATTAGGTGGAGTTGTTGCAATTTATAGATTTGGTGAAAGTTACCAGCACTTTTCATATAGTAAAATAAGTATCAACATGCCAATAGATTATTAAGTAATGCTTATCGTAGTACCTTTTCATATTGGAGAAGTAAAAACTATCACTAGCTTGTAAGTTTTCCATGCGACTTGATTGCACTTACCAGCTACACCTGTCTTCAATTTTTAATTTAATTTACAAAATCTAGAAGAACTCTAAAAAAAAAAGTCATAGGAGTTCGGAAGAACTTTGAAAGCTCGTTTTCAAGACGATAAGTAACTTCCAAACAATCTATAATCAGTATTCCACATTGTTAGAAACTATTCATTGGATCGACACATTAAGTGATTACACTGGAAAATTTTTTGACCTATTTAGTAGCATTTCGCATGGAAAATTTAAGCGTTATGGATTACGCAACTAGGTAATTTTTGGAGAAATTATCCAATCAGTCATAAACATGTTGTACGAATGTCAATTCAATTTTGTCAATTTATTCCTAAATCTTTACTCTAAATTCTAATGTGATCCTTTCAGCGGATTTTTGCAATAAATTGCTGACATAGTGATGTGTCACATAGAACAGTCAGCAATGATTAGACCACGTTAGCAATTTCTACGTAAATTAGTCAAAATAACTACATTGGAAGTTCAAATAAAATTTTAGGACTAAATTAACAAATTTAAGAAGTATAAGACCGAAATGACATATGCACAATAAGTTTAAGACTGATTAAACAATTTTCTTGATAATTTTAGGACTAAATTAACATGCTTGGAAGGACCTAAGTGTAGCAAGTGAGCAGATTGAGATTTAATAAAACCGTCAAGCATGGATGGAACATGTAATATAGGAAGTTCATGATATAGTCTGTGGGGAGAATACTCCAAGCGCTTGGAAATGAAGATCCAGCACTCAATGGATATGATTCGAATTCAAGTTGGGTCTTTGGACCTAATTTCAAGCCTTGAAATCCACAAAGAAACATTCTTGAGATCTCTAGATGGGGTTTAACATTTTTGGCTAAGTAGAGAAAGTGCCGTGGGAGTTAGCAAAAGCAATTTGGTCTACTCCGTATAAAGTTCATCAACTAGCTTCAGGTGAACATTAATAGCCTTTGAAATGGCTAATTTGACTTATTTGAAGTCTCCAGCATGTTGAGAAAACTAAGAGGGCTATACAAATGGATCAAAGTGAGAGTTAAAGGTGACCAAAGGGATCATTTTTTGAGAAAACCCTTGTGATTGTGATCCTAATTATCAGAGAGGGTGTTGGTATCATCATTGTAAATGAGCATAGAGTGAAGTGTATGATCATGCAAAGAGAGCTAAAGTCCCTCATGGAGATGCCACTTCATCTGTAAACGCTGTCAAACATTTTAAGGATTGCGCTAGTAGATTCCAACCTTATTATTGGACTGTTAGAGTTGGAAGAGTGGAGTAGGCCGAATGAAAAGGCCAAATCACTAGTCACTTATTCGTGTAAATTTCACTAGGAAAGTCCATAGTATATTTAGCATTAGTGATATTCAAATACAATTGGTAAATTTTTCCATGTCATTGACTCACGAAGTAACTTCCCCTATAACCATTGTCGACGACTTTCACGCAAGCGCAGCAACTTCTCTAACAGATCTAATAACTACGGGTCTTAGTCGATAGTTCCAACGTGTGGCATGATTGACTTCTGGTAGAAGACTATAAAAGGTAACTTGTGCTCTTTAAAGCGATGTTTTGTCTGTGATTCTTTACTGGTCGGGCAAGCGATCGCGAAACGGTAACAAGAGAGAGGTACTCATTCAATTCGACAAGATAACAAGCTTTTCAGATAGAGATCTCAGTTCTGCTTTTCACGAATGGTGTAGAGCCCACAAGTCCAATGTAAAGTCTGCCCGAACTCCCGCAATTAGACGGAACAGAGTTAAAGTTATGTAAAAACATTAAAAATAAAGAAAGAACAACAACTTGTGACGTTTAAAAATGTGTCATCTTAAAGTTAAACACCACATTCACAATTGACGGTTGGCCAGTCCATCCGACAGATTGGCCGGTTAATTTTCTACCGCAAGACGTTGAGAATCGCATCAAAGTTTCTCTTTTGAAATGACTTGTTCCTAAAGATTTGTTCAAATTTTATCGTTCACTGAGCATCGTGCTTGTCGGTGTCAATCTCGTTGTGCCAAATTATCCTTGCGATCCAAATATGTCAGTCGTCATGTTTGTTACACTGTTCCTTATTCACAAGGTCCTATAATGGTGCAAAATCTCTAACTTTAAGATGTTGAATTTCGCCTCGATTAAGTTGTGATTCTTAGATTTTGGCAGACTTTCAATTAGGTTATTCAGTTTGCCCTCGCTGAATGCGTATAAACGAGAAATAAAAGAATATCATGTTATGAAATTATCGTCAAGGAAAAAGCGCTGGCAGAAAAATGGGGTAGCGCTGTTTTCACGTCGTAAACGGCTAGATACATGCCTCTTTATTCAAATGGCCTCGATTTCCGTCCAATTAAGAGGCTAAAATCCGTATCTCCATCATGTAGTAGGAAAAACAATCAAATGATGTTGTATCCCCTTTCAATGTTCATTATTTTATTACATTTACGCTTCAAAGAAAGGCGTATCCTTTTTACCTTAACCGTCTTCTCTTTCCCATCAGTTATAGCTTTATCTAACCTCTTCATGACAAACTATGCCCAAAAAATCAAGGCTTACGTAAAGATTGTAGTTCTCCCAATCAATCAATTCCTACTAAAAAAATCAACCGCCAAGTGGGGTGGTGGAACCGATGCAATGAAGGACGATAAGAGGGAATCCGATATGTCTTTCGTTGGACGCGATTTGAGCTGAAAACATCTTGAAAACATGTCTATATCCAGTGGAGATCCATATCCCAATGGTGCCTCTCAAAATAAGAAGGAACATTGAAACCACTGGGGGTTCACCCGAGTGGCCACCCTTCCATATTGAAATGGGGAGGTTGGGGGTTCAAATCCCTACCTTCTCAGGGGAAATTGGAGTGGGGACGATTTCATTTCAGGAGTGGGTTTCGACTTCCACGCCCTGCAAGGAGGCAGGGCAAAAGTCTGAGAGTGAGTGTTAGAGTAGGATTAGCGTAGGGCTGACAAAAAAATAATAATAAGAAGGAACATTCCAATCTTTATTGAAAATCCTGAAAGAAACCCATCTCAATATAAACATTTTCGAAAAAAAATTATCTCACATTTATGTAAATTCAAGTATATCACTGAAGAAAATCATTCACGTGGATCTACTAGGGTTTGCATAGCTTAATCAAGGGGAATCGAGTTAGTTCAAAGTAAGGGGTGCGTCTCCATCCCTTAGGGTGCGGAAATAGCCAGTGGAGGATCCATATTCCAAAGATGCCTCTTAAAATAAGAAGAAACATCCAAATCTTGTTTTGAAAATCTTGAAAGAAACCCACCTCGATATAAACATTTCCGAAAAGAAATTATCCCGCATTTAAGTAAATTCAAGTATATCATCAAGGAAAGTCATTCGCGTGGATCCACTGGGGTTTGAATAGCTAAATCAAGGGTAATCGAGTCGGTTCAAATCAAGGGGTGTGCGTCACCATCCATTAGAGTGCGAAAATAATATCCTACCTTAGAATATTAACGTAAAAGAATGTAACCAGAAGTCTAGGACAACGCCGGTCTGTTACCACCTCCCTCAAGAGAATACTCACTTCTATCGTCATACGTTTGACCAACAACTTTTGGAACATATCTAATGGACCTTTTACATTACGTATGATGCAAATGTTTGATTGGTTCATTAGAGTTTTCTCCATTTTCTCTTTGCCGGACGGGTTCCAATTTGTCAAAACCAAGTGATTTCCTGCAATATACAATGAAATCCAAGCTATCTTCTTCTCAGCACCAAAGCAGAACATAGCTTTCTAAGGACGAACAAGCTGAAAAGAATGCAAATAAAATCGATTTCTTCATGTTCACTCCATCTATATGCTGCCCTCATAAAAAAAGGATAGATGGCAATTAGTTTCCACATCAATTTTCGACGGATGGCGACCTTAACACGCCTTTAATCTCATCCCTTTGTTCTGACGATAAGGCTGGATGGGCGGTGAGAAAGAACAATGAAACTATGTTCATTCATTTTTATTTTTTTCCCTTCCTTATTTGATTTCCATGGTTGCCATAAAAAAAATAATAAAAAAAAGGAACCCGACCCCAAGGCGGAGGAGATTTCGGAACAGAAAAAAGTGATTACTTTCCCTATACTGAAAAAGACGCAGTCTTTGTTTGCTCAATTTGAGTTTCATTTGAGCCTCAATCTCACACGCATTTACGCCTCATTTCAGGTCTTTTTAAGGAGTCTTAAGGCTTGCTTCTCGCACTCAGGAACGAAGGTCAGTAGGGTGGCAATCGTAAAGCTTGCTCACTTTACTTTCTCTACACTCCTCAACCCAAAACGCCAATCTCGCTTTAGCCCACCATCAACCCAAGAAAAAGAGAGAAGGCAAGAAGGGAAGCTTAACTACCACCCTAATGGCCCCGGAAGTGCCCGTCGATGTGTTCGCCGGCAACGGGAAGGCGTGCTCGGTCCACGGAGGGTATGCGAGAAGGGGGTACGTGACTTTTTTGGCAGGGACCGGGGACTATGTGAAAGGGGTGGTGGGATTGGCGAAAGGGTTGCGCAAGGTGAAGAGCGCGTACCCGCTAGTGGTGGCGATGCTTCCCGACGTGCCGGAGGAGCACCGGGACATACTGAGGGCTCAAGGGTGTATCATCCGCGAGATAGAGCCGATTTATCCTCCTGAGAATCACATCCAGTTTGCCATGGCTTACTATGTGATCAACTACTCCAAGCTTCGCATATGGAATGTGAGTAAACACCAAACTCATGAGTCTTGATAGTAGTAGTGAAATAATCTCACGTAGGGGAAAAAAAAAAGTCAAATGAAAGCTTTTTCAACTTGGACTTTGCCTAGTGACTAAATTGCTTATTTTGCAGTCTTCAACATGCTAAACCACAACTGGATTTCGGAGTTAGTTCATGAGTTTCAAGTGATTTAATTTTATTATTCTTAATTAGGCAGCTTCCGTTGATAAAAGAATAGATGATCTAAATAAAACGATTACATCAAGATAAAACTCTTATCTGTGGTTGTCAACAATAGCCTTTCAAATTTGAGGATGCAAGATGTAATCATCAAGGTGGAATCTGACCCTTTTTTGTTAAGAATCTTTCAGATAAGTTCGATCTGAGTGCGAGGCATGAGTTCTATAAATCAAATCATGTGACTTACTGCAAGCAAATATATAATTACAGTCAAAAATCTATGTTAGCATATGTTGCATTTTTCATATGATTTTTCTTTGATTGAGGTGGTTGGCTAGTTTGGGAAAAATCATGGACAATAAATCGTTTTTTCATACCGAAAATCCCCTCTCTTAGGCTATAGGATCGAGAGGTGGCGAATCGTATGCATCGTCAAAGGTTGTCTCGCTGCACGTATGGTGGACGTGCATGCAACCTTTCCCGCATGCAGGACCACTTGCTATTGAAATCTTATATCCCCTCGAAACGACGATGCGCCGTGCCATCCAATTCAGCGATTTTGATCCGTATCGTCCGCATATCTGCAGTTCTTAGACTTCAGCAAGATGGTGTACCTGGACGCGGATATTCAAGTGTACGACAACATCGACCACCTGCTCGACGACACGGAAGACGGCTACTTCTATGCTGTCATGGACTGTTTCTGCGAGAAGGTTTGGAGCCAATCCCCACAGTACTCAATCGGGTACTGCCAGCAGTGCCCCGAGAAGGTCGCGTGGCCTGCCAAGATGGGCTCGACGCCGCCCTTGTACTTCAACGCCGGCATGTTCGTGTTCGAGCCAAGCCGCTCAACCCACGAGAACCTTCTCCAAACTCTCAGGATGACCCCTCCCACGCCCTTTGCTGAGCAGGTGATTAACTAGAGATAAGCATACTCTGAAGGTTTGTCGCCCTTCAATTTAGCAACGAATGCTCTCCTTTTTTCTCACTTCCTTTTTCCACGATTCTTCATGTACATGGCAGGACTTTTTGAACATGTTCTTCCAGAAAATTTACAAGCCCATCCCTATGGCATACAACTTGGTTCTGGCCATGCTATGGCGCCACCCGGAGAACGTGGGGGAGCTCGAAAAGGCCAAGGTGGTTCACTACTGCGCCGCCGTAAGTAAATCTTCCAGTTGCTTTCATTTCTTATCAAATTTCGATTGTCCAAAAGCATCTGAGTAATGATTCTTCTTCTTCTTCTTCTTTTGTCATTTTAATGGCAACAGGGTTCGAAGCCGTGGAGGTACACTGGCAAGGAAGCTAACATGGACAGAGAGGACATCAAGATGCTGGTGTCCAAATGGTGGGATATCTACAACGACACGTCCTTGGATCTGAGGGCGGAAGACGCCATCATTCAAGCCGAAGATCAGACCATGTCGAGGTCGTCCATCATGGCTTCCATGCCTGACCCCGCTATCTCCTATGTTCCTGCACCCTCTGCCGCGTGAGAAGCTAAGACAGGCCTTTCGAAGAGAGTGTTTAAATTAGTCGGTAGTCGATCTGTCCAAGCCGCAGATCAGACGGTATCAAGGGTATCTGTCACGGCTTCCATGCCTGACCACCGCTATTTTCCTATGTTCCTGCAGCCTCTGCCGCTTGAAGCTAGAGGTCTTTTGGAGTGTCTAAGTTAGTTGGTGTATTCAATCCCTTTACACCCTATTCCAGCTTTGACCCGGTAATTAGTGTTCTAAAATATCTTGGCCTTTCCTTGTTATCTAAAAAGTCACGACGATTACGTAGTGCTTATATAGACATGGTCTAGTTTTATATATGGGACTCTGTTGCGGAAGGATTGATCCCAACATACATTTGCGTTCCCAAACTTGCTTAATTGCTACGTGAGAATCCAGCAAAGATAACCTTCCCAGCGTGAATCGACTAACCACAAATGATCAAGCATTCAGTAAGTGATTTAAAGCAAGCAATGTTTTCTCTTTCCCAGGAAGATAGGTTACTTCATATAAAGCATGTAACTTGTCAATTCCGGAGCGGAACTTTTCCTTGGTGCAACTAGGCCATCCTGGACTTGAACCAAAGACCTCCCCCGTGAAGTAAATCATCACACCTACGTGAATAGATCTGCCATTTCTTGAAATCTCTCTTCTGATTCAAAATCGTGGTGTAACGTGTATCCCCCAAAATACTTGTACAAACCAACGAAGTAATCTCATCTCCAACAATCCAAAGATTCAAATTTTTGTAATATTCTGAACCATTCATGAACATCACAGCAAATAGAATTAAAACATTTATAACTCATACATAAATAAGGAGCTGCGCAGCCGCTGCAAAATGGGAGTCTTGATGGCGAATTCATGACCGACTTCATCTTTTTTTCAGGAATAACCTAATGCTTGAAAAGTATCTATCTACATCAACTATATCTAGACAAGTATTTCGCCTTCATTGCTTTGGCTTATAGCTCGCTATAATTACGTGGACGGAGGAGCTCAAGACATAGCAAGCTGTCGTAGAACCAGCCCCATCATGTTATTATTTAGTGTCGACAGGACCTGTTTTAGACTGTAGCACTTGGAGAGAATATATGAATGGTCCCTCTATGATTAGAATTTATAGGCTCATATCTTCTCTACTTCTAGCCTCTATTTTGGGCTGAACAAGGATGGCAGCTTGTTACTAATTATAAAATGGGAAAAGACAAATCTTCTCCTTCAAATAGTCTACCTAAAATTTCAGACTATACAGGAAGCTCTATAAACGAACATGGAAGGAGCTGAATCTTAGGTACTAGGTGGGGAAAACTTCATTTGACCTTGTTACTAGTTATCAAAATGAGAAAAACCGAATCTTCTCCCTCAGTAGTCTACCAAAAATTTCAGACTATATAGGAAGCTCTATAAAATTTCCAAAAGCATAACAACTTTCATTATCCAGAAATGGGCGCTGCTACTTCAGCCGAGACGAGGTCATATTTAACTAATGAGCAAGTGTTTGCCTACAAATAAATTGGCATGTATGCATCATAGCCTGTGTGGTCATCATCAAGAGGTAAAACCCAGCTAGGAGTCTACCATTTGGCCGCAATATATGGAGTGTAATATTCTTGGTATTATATATCTAAAAAGTCATAAGAGTCCTCACCTTCTTCACATTCATCTTCGAAGTCCATTTCCTGAAGACAATCATCTTCGAAAAGAAAAGGAACAGGCTCTTTGCATCTCTCAGGTTTCCTGTCATTCAGCACTATAACCGCATTAATCTTGTCCAGGACACATTCTTCAACTATATCCGCCCCTACTCGCATCTGCAAACCAAGAAGAGAGAGACATTCTCCTTGGAATTCCATCTCATTGGAGGACAAAATAAGACCAGCGAGTGTTCTTGCAAGATCAGGGGCATGACTCTGTATCTGCAGATGCAACACCAAAAAATTGGTGCTCAGCACAACTGCAGTCTTCCTTGTGACAATGCTTAATTGTTCATCACGAGTAAATACATAGGCAGATACAAAATTTTAGATTGGCCATGTGATGAATAATACTGATTAGCTTGGTCAAGTGATGAATTATATTGAAAGTATTCAATTTTTGCACATTTCTTCTGTACTGAATCTTGTATCTGTCCATTAGCTGACTATATGAGCATTGAGTTGTTGGACTACTTCTGCAAAGCACTATAATAGAATATTTTCTTACAAAATTATGATGCTTCAAAGAACTCAACCATCTCAAGCACCTATCCAAGCAGAGCAGGCAAGCGCATGCCACACACACACACACACACACACATTTACCTTCAGGGCACGATCACTTAGAAGAATTCCCGAATGTTTCTCCTTCATGTCATCCAATGCTAGTTTAGCTGCTTTCTTCAGAAGAGATCTTTCAGACAAGACCTTTAGCTTCGAAGGAGGGAAGTTAACCTTACCAACGAGTCAAGGATTGTGACATAACATATGACGTAGCAAATTATGGTTTGCTAAAGAAATAAATTACTTAATAGAATCGGATATTCTGCTTGATAGCAGTGGAAGATAACATCAATATGAGCATGTAGTGGCAGGTTTTCCCATTCTAGAGAGGCACCACTTCCTTGATCCATGACGTTGCCTAGCGTCAAGCCATAACTTTTCCAGTCAATGCTCTTCAATGCAATAAGAGATGACGTGGAAATTGTGGAAGGTAAGAAATCCTTGAAATACAAAACCTGGAAGAAAAAGGCACACTTAACACTGGAAATCGGGTTCAACATTAGCGAGACAAAAATGGAACATGACCAACATTAACCCCAGTCACTGGGTGACGGTTCATTGTGAATCAATAAACCATAGCTAATGCTCTTGTCTAGTAACAATCTAAACGTAGTTTATTAGGAAAGTAAGCATGCCTAGTGTTGAGCTTACACGGCCATGCAATAATAATTCTGGTTCAGAACAACACTATGGAAAAATATACAGAGGTTCTATACTTATGGTTTGCGGACAATGACAACAATCAATTAATTTCTCTCCCTATGCCATCAGAAAATCTCCACTGATAATGTCAATATCGACAATGTTCAACTAATAGTTCTGGGTATTAGCTCTTGACCGCGGTCACACGCAACGAACAGAAAATTTGTCACACGGCATGCTAAACTAAAGATGCACGGTGCCAGTACCATTTCCATGAATAATACTCTAAAGTTGCCAGCAATTCTAGCTTAGACCAGGGAATTAAAGGAAGACAGTTTGATTATTTTAGTGTGCAAGCCCGAGGAATGACAGAACCAGCGGGGCATATCACAACACAAATGTTTCAGCACAAGAATCCTGAATTGCATAGACTTCTCTGAGAATGTGCATGAAACAAGAATAGAAAACTGGCATTCCACCAAAAAACTGTTGGATCAATGATTAATACAGTAGAAGAAAATGCTTCTAGAAAACCTGTGTCTGGTGACCACACTCCATCGAACAAGGACTTGTTTGATCAGAAAACTCGCTTATGATGATTACTGCATCTACTGTTAATCCCGGATTTTGTCTTTCAGAAATTTTTGAGCTGCATATACTTCCCATTCCAGTCCTCAAATGCTCCCTTGAAGATGTAGACAAACATTAAAGAATTTTCAAAAAATGCTGAAACCGCTTGTTTATGACTTAAATAGTCGGATGCGGCTGCTAACTGGATTTGGATATCGTTACTTAGACAGTGGATTAAGCAATCCAAGATACTTCAAAAACAGTGAATACCATTGATAAAAAGAATATGCATCCTCTACTTATTTTCGTCTACTACTCCACTGGATGCAATAGAAGGCCAGAAGATAACCTTTCAAATTCATGTGGGAAGAGAACCAAGCAAAATGTTTTTTAAGTGAGCTACTGGAAGTTCCATTAACAGTGGCATTCATTGACACAGCAGTCTACGGAAACATGCTGAATGAACTAATAATTTATTTCCACTAAATCTATCCGTCGAATGACCACATGATAACACAAAATTATGCCACCTATAGATGTCTTATGAGAGGCCTCAAATACAGCAATGCACTACAGGACCCAAATCCAGTGCTACCTTGCCTAAAAGAACATGCATAAGACGTGACAACAGATGATTTCCACTATAATTTGCAATTCACCATTAACATCAATTTTGCTAGCTGGAAAACTTCAATAGGTGAAGCAACTATTTATTCCTGGACATCAAAGCTGGCTACTGGAAACATCAGGAACCTGCATCATCTTTGCATGTAACTTACATGGCATTTGAAGATAGACCAAGGTTGTTATCTAGATTGTTGCGGCGCTTTAAAATATAATCCTCAGAGCCATACTTCAAACGTTCTACATTTGAAGCTGAAAATGGTGAAGGCATGCTTTTACTTGGCAGGAAAGTGTCCCCATAGCATGATTTATAAACATTCTCATGTTGGACCACCAGTTCAAATGCAATATTCTGCATAAGGATACCAGGATGGTAAGACCTAATGCTAAATATTGTAGAAAAAACCCAGTATAGATATGCCATCACAAGGTGAAGAATTTACAAATTATCATTAGAAACATAAGACGATACTTCTCCTAGGACATATTGTTTCTTTAGAGTGGTCACTGCCAACATCGGTCAAGGGATGCAAGCTACTCTGCTTTCAAACCCTAAAATTACCAAATATGACTAAAGAAGAATCGATCAGAATTATTTTCATCCGTTTTTCTTAAAAAGAGAAGCAAAAACAATATTTAGGGAAGACTTTAAGAACTAGATACTCAAGAAATAGAGTATTTGGACTAACCGGGATGTTCAAAATCAGCACCTGCAAAAATCCAAGATAAAAATGATTAGACAGAAAGAGGATATTTAATTAACCAGCTTTGAAAAGGAAGAGGCATAGAAGGAATGGATGTGAAGGAGTGAAGTAACAGAAGCTTACCTTGTACAAGATACAAATAGTCTTGGTAATATCTTTTCATTACAGGATTGATAATGACAAAATACTAGGCAAGAGTAGTGCCAAGAAGCTGGTGAGTAACTTTGTCGTTCAGACATCATATTAGCACGAGTGGATCATCAAGATCCTATTTGATATATAGATCCGATGAGGTGAACTGTGATCCTCTCATGTTATTAATACATGTATCTGTGATTATATGATGCTTTCCAATAACAGCATCTCTAGTTATTTAGCCTTTTAGGTTTCGAAGAATCAGAATAATATGCGAATCTTTATCACACAAGATGACTGAATCCACCTATGCCTTCAAGAAACAAAATACTTTTGTATAGACAAATTGCATGATCCACTAGTAAAAGAACTAGAACTTCTATGGAGCACAACACACCTTCTCAACAAATTGCTTGATCTCACCCAGAAGAACTTCAAATTTCTCAGACACAGATAGACACACTTCAGTCCCACTGAGAAAGAAATACCGAAAAGAGTCTTAGCACCACAACTTTAATGGGCAAGAACACCAGATGCGCTATAACACTACAATTGCGTATAGTATTGCGTGCCTGAATCTCACGCCGTTTTTAGCGATTGAAGGGAGCCTAGTTAGCATATTATCCGTGCTACCTTCTTTTAGATTCAAGTTATAGTAATGTACCTCCTCATCAGAAGCACCTGCAGCATCCTCAATTGTAAGTAAGAACACAGATACTTCACAGTGATGGCCTTCCCTTTTGCAATGGTTAAGTAAATAACATAGAAATATTGACATTTCAATGAAAGAATGGCACACATATTTTTTTTTTAAGGAGAAACATTTTATTTGTTAATATACAAAAAGTTGACCAGGCAATGGAAAGAATGAAAAGAACTGAGACCAATACATAAAATGACATCTAGGTCCTTTTTTTTTTCCTAAATAAATTTCATGTGTAGTATTATTTAAGTCAACCTCATTTGAGCGTACATAACTTCTGTGAATCACCCACACTTCTTATACAGGGGAATGGACAAATTTCAATAGTTCAACTGAGACAGGAAATTACCAGTAGTTCTCACAGCAAGCGTTCCATCTGCATTGTCCAAAGACCGATTGTGACTAACATTGCACACCTAGTTAAAATCCTCGAATTCAAAACAGCATTCACTCAAGGAAGATGTTTCTTTCTCCCAATCGGCCACATAAATCGGGAACATCGGCACACTCCTTACCCCACTTTTTGTCGAAAATCCGTCGGTCCGCGACTCTTAAGTCCTGAAACTCTTCCAAGCAACAAGCGGTGCCGGTGTCCGAAACTGATTCCAAGGTAAGATCAATCATCAAGCCGTTTATCTACCGGAAACCATCAAAACGACACTTTCTATTTTCGCGCGTTGCGCGGCTATATCCAGGCTCAAGCTTCGGTAGCATTCGAATCCTTATACGACACAAGACATCTCGCTACTACTCCGTGCGAAAAAACAACGCGAAGACCGCAACGAAGCGCGGGACCAAAAAAAGGAGGGACCGCACCGTACCGGAGATCCGGACGACGGGAGAGCCGGCGAGTTGCGAGGCCGCGAGAGCGACGGAGACGCGGCACAGGTCGTCGGAGGCGCGGCATCGCCGGAAAGCAAGCGAGATCAGCTGCGACGGAGGAGGGAAGAGGAGGAGATGGCAGCGTGAACGCGGGGAAACCGAAAGAAGCGAGGGCGGAGGGAGAGAGGAATGCCAGGCCCTCCATCGGCGATCGCCGGAGAAACGGAGGCGGAGAGGGAGGGAGAGGAGCGGCGGGAACTCACTCGGCGGCAGAGGTCGGGAATGGTACGGACGGCGTCCATGCCGGCGCCGGAGAGGTGACGGTCCTTCCTCTTCGCGCGGAGGGAAGAAGAAGTAGAAGACGAGCCCGAGAGCGTCGATTCCCTTTTTGAATTTAGAACTAATACCGCGAAAAAACCCATACTAATTTATCTCAAAATAACTTTTTAACCATAAAAAATTCTAAATTAATATATATAATAAATTTATTCTAAATTAATTTTTTTATCATAAAAAACTATAAACTGATACATTTGCGATAAATTTTTTTTCTATTAATTTCCGTTAAATTGAATTAATATCATAAAGTACCACAAACTCCAAATTGGTACATCTATTAAATTCAAAGTGCTATCCAATTTAAGAATTTAATGGCAAAATGTAATGAAAACTAATAAAAGGTAAATTTATGATAAATATATTAATTTTGGAGGTTTTTCTGTTTTTAATTTATTTAAATGTTCTCTAATTAGAAAACAGTATCCGGTTGTGCTTAACAATACATGTTTATAAATCATCCATTTTCATTAAATAATGTTCATCATGTCTGACTATTAATTATACTTTTTATCTTTTTCTTAGTTGAACAATTATACTTTTTGTCTTATTTTATTGTTACACGATTCTTTTTCACTTATAAACTATGATATTCCTGATATGTCGTCTTCACTTA
Source organism: Eucalyptus pauciflora (assembly GCA_007663325.1). Taxonomy (NCBI): domain Eukaryota; kingdom Viridiplantae; phylum Streptophyta; class Magnoliopsida; order Myrtales; family Myrtaceae; genus Eucalyptus; species Eucalyptus pauciflora. The sequence goes on along the minus strand of VMYD01000114.1, from coordinate 887,430 downwards.
ATTCTCGACAAAAACAAATAGGCTAATTCAATATATTTAATTCAAATTAGTTATTGTCTTCAACATGAATTGTAGTTTTCGGGAAAAAATATTAACCACTCAAACAACTACATCAGTTTATATACATATAGAAAAGTGGAATGAGTTCACAATAAAGAGTAAAATCTTGTGAATTTTAGCACAACACATATTAAAATCTAGATGGATTCGTATACTTTGATAATTTCATAAATGTATCGCTTTCACTTATAAAACGAGCTTTGGATTAAAAAAAAAAAAAAGGAAGAGTGTTTTTCTTCTGAGTAATCTTGAAGATAGTTTCAACAAAATCACAATTAATTTGTTGCAAAGTTCAAAGGAGGAAAGAAACGCAAGTTCTTGAATAGAAGAGATTTATGGTCTTTTTTTGCGCCAAATTTTTTCCTCCATTAATCTAAAAGTAGAGAAAGCATAGGCACATCTTCTATATATATAAAAAAACTTCAAGATGATTATGTATGTTTTTTATTCTTGCAATAACTGGTTATATTCAAACTTCTAAATGTATATTAATGTGGAAAAAACCTTTTTTTTTTCCTTCGAAAAAAAAAATTTATGTAAACTTAACCGAACAAGCTCTTATTTTAACATTTAATTATATATTGGGTTTATCTTCTATATGCCGGAATGAATGAATTGATGTCCAAGCGCTCATTTTTTTTGTAACAATTGTAAAGTAAACTTAACGCCGGTTATATATATAAATTCAAATTAGTACAATTCTTCGACCAAAAAAAAAAAGACAATTCCAAAATTGGGAGATCAATTATAAAGGATAAAAATTGAAATATCGTTTTCTTTTTGGTGGTGTTGTTGGTGTAACAATTGAGAAGGCACCTTCGTAATTGATATCTCTCCTTACAAAACATTGAGATCTTTCGATTTGAAATAGAAAACGAAAGCATGCCGAAAGTGCGATTACACGTTGGATCAATTTTAACTCATGAAGAACCATTAAAATTTGGATTAATACCACGAAAAATTTTAAATTTGCACATCTATGACAATTTTACGATAAGTTAATTTCTTTATCACGAAAACTCAAAACTAGTATATTTGTGACAAATTTATCCATACTCTATCAAATTGGATTAATACCATAAAACCCCGTAAACTAATTCACTTACGACAAACAAAGGGTGAAACCTCCAACTAGTACACTCGTTAACTACCACGTGTTATCTAACTAATCAATTTGACGGCAAAATTTAACATATATGAGAATAAATTTATCACATATGTACTAATTGAAGAACTTTTGATGATCCAAAAATTAATTTAGGGTAAATTTATTATAAATATATTAGTTTAGAGTTTTCGTAACGTTGACTCTGAAAATTTTGATCCTGGAAATCTTTTTCTCCCCTTTCATTTAAAAATCAGAATGATCCCTCGAGTAAAAAGTGCAGTTGAGTATGATTGGAAAATGCGCTTCACCATGGTTTTACAAATAACTTACTTTAAGAAATTTTTGTGAGGTGGTACGCTTCCTAATTTATAGAAGGATTGATTTACTTATGGTTAGGTGAGCTTGACAAATGTTACCATAAATAAGATTTCTTTTCATCATTTGGATGCCGTAGGTGGATGATCGATACGTTCTCATTTATTTTGGATTCACTAAAATAATACGTTCAAAACGAAGGAGACAGAGAATCGCCCAGCAAGCTCCTCGCACAACTATGTGATCAACGACCATGGTAAATCAGGTTTATATGGCCTGATCTAGGTGAATTTCGGCCCGATTGAAGATGCATCAATGGCGCAACAAGGACATCGGATTGCGGGTTTCATAGCCCGGTCGAACCGGAGTGCCGACCTTTTCATTCCCACAATCCGACCAAAGTGCCCGTATTTCAAATGTGCCTTTCAACCATATAAGCAATTTCAGAGAAAGTAGTCTACTCAACGAGATCCATATTAAACTGCGTACATGAGATATTCTACTAAAACAGTTCCAACGGTGTCAATGACCAGAGCACAGTGGAAAAGCAGAGTGAAGGGGTCGCCACTGAATAGCAAAGACGATGGCGGTTGGCCGCCGCCGATCGCACCTAATGCCGAGAAAATAAAACTTTCTGCTTCACTAAGTAACACCTCTATCATGGGGACAAGTAAGAATGATAGTACATATGCACAAAATACCTCAATGGGCTTCAAGAATCCTTTGTTTCACATACATCTAGCTTCACATGCCTGAGACCTTGTCATCAAATCGCCATGAAGGTGTCTTCATAAGAAGCTGTCGTCGTGTCTATGGCACTTCATTACCGGAAACTTCATCACAATCCGGCGAGTTCCATAAGAACAGAGAATTAGAGCGCGACCTATTCCAGACTTCCGGAGATGTGTGAGTGCACCGCCCTTCGAAAGGAAAGTTATGCAACCGCGATGCATTCGAGAAGGTTAAGTAGAGATGGTGTAGTCTGAGCAAAGAAGGCATTTAATACAGAAAATAGATTCCTGTCGACAGATGCAAAACTAATCACCTGAGCATCATTGCCCAGATAGCACCCTTCTATCTCGTTGCTTCATCAACCTCCTCCGCAGGGCCCATCGCTCTTTAATGTCACCCGTTTCCTCAAGTTGCTTATCGAGTGTGTTGTCAGACAACTCATGATTATTACCTGATTTCACAGGATTAAGGCCACCTCTGATTCTTGCTGTTTCAGCAAGCAAATCAGTTATCAGCATCTCAGTGGTCCTGGTAGTGATTCCCCTTAAATACCAAGAAATGGGTGGAGGTGGGACTAGAGCTGGTTGGATCAGCTGGTCCAAGCTCACTTTCGATCCAATCCTTCCTTTTCCTCCGGTACATGAATTATAGTCTTCCCAAGTCTTGGGCTTATGGGGGTAGCAGAGTTTCTCGTCGACAAACCAAGGTTCTACTCTCCAGCATCCTTCGAATCTTTTCATAAACCCTGTTTTCACTTGCTTGAACTTCATCTGACAAAATAGATAAATAGGAAGAGTTGCATAGTTAAGCCGAGATTATTGCAGGATTAACTCAAAGACCACCTTTCTCCTAGTAAGAGGGATTGGAAAGGCACAGGAATTATACTAATGGCAACCAGGATAAAGAACAAGTACGTATAATCTGCAACAAGAGCAACGTCTTACTGAGTGATCTGCTCTATTTTGATCCACCAAAACATGTACTGAAATGGTCCCTGACCACCAAAGGAATTTCCACAAGGCCGCTTGCTCCAATTCAACAACTTGTCTTAAACCTTCATCGACCAGAACCCTTCTGGCTATGACTTCCTAAGAGAAAAGTTAAATTTCAAAAATCTCCCAACAAGTTCTCCTCTTTACATACAAGATTGCTAAAATGAACAGGAATAAGTTACGAGGGGGGAAAACGATATCGCAGGGGATTAACCAGAAAATAACTATTTGATGCTTTATGTGTTACTGGCTGAAATATAGAAGAAATGGTGGAAAAGGAGAATACCTTAATATTCTTGAAAACCCTTTTATTATCAGGATCAGTAACAATGTTATACACAGCATCTGGAGGCAACCCCACATTGACATTTACATTGAGGTCGCAAAGAGATCCTTTTGGCACGCTCACCTGCCAAGACTAACATTAGACTCCAATCCTTTTGCAGCGTTCAAGTTATATGATGAGCAAGACATTTCAAAGGCAACAAGTCACCAACGAAAGCATCTTCCTTTCATGTAATAAAACCAAGTTACCAGATTGCTGCTTTTCTTGATTTTGGTTGCACTAGAGCAACAGGACAGCAAGCAGAGAATGCCAATTACAATCTATGCACGCCATGCTACATTTCGTTGTTCTAACTTTACAAGCCCCAAATGGAAATTCATATGGACTAGCATAAACACTTGGGATTTATCTTTATTTTAAGTAATTAAGATTATTTCACATGTCATGTATTCACCTTTATGTACACTCCCCTAATGTCAACAAGAATCAGTTAGGAGAGCTCCAAGTAACAAGGAAAGAGGCATATACAGTGGATCATTCTATTGTAGCCCTACAAAGTAAGAGAGACACATGACAAAAAGCTTGAACTATGTCAAAAGATAACAGCAACAAACTTATTCATCTTCTCAAATTTTAATGACTAAATCACTTACAGAACCAAAACTCGTATCAGAGTCCTAATTTAGGTCAGTTCATTCTGTTATATTGTAAAGATCTTTGGCATGCTTGAGCTAAAACAATCCAAGAGTTAGCTTGTGACTAAACATGTCCATCGATCTTATTTCTCAACAAGTCCCTCACCTTTATTTCTGGAGCTTGATCCACCCACACTGGATTTTCATGCCATGCTTGCATTTGCTTCTCCAGATTGACCTCGAAATCAGTCAAGGTTTTACTCAAGTTCCTCAAAGAAGAGCTTCCGGAGTTCGCCCTTTCATTTTCCCTTTTAATCATTTTAAGTGGAAACTATCACAGAAACAGAAACAGAAAGGTAAATGAATTTTTACTTTGACATCAATAACTTCGTAAGTGTCATGACACATCAAGATGAAGTGAACTACCTTGAAGCCATTCCGGAGCTTCTGAGGAAGCTGCTCGAAGAATCTAGAGATTGCAGGATCAAGAACCTTCAGCCCACTACGTCTTCTGCCATCATTCGAAGCCGTGCTACCCGCATCTTTATCTGTCTCGCCCATTAGAACCTGGACAATTGACGTGCCGAACTTCATTATTCTAAACAAATGCCCATTGGTTGCACAGACCAACATGTGTATTCGCACCAGTGGAACTTTCCTCTATTACATACTATGATCTCTCCACTCTTCTCTTTCGAATGTACGAATCAATCAAAAGCTTCCTACAGATCCTAACACCAACCAGTCACTTCGCGCAGCAACATCCCCCTGATCTCTATACAGCTAAGTACGGTAGATTTATCAATAAACCATTAACTGCCCCATCACAAGAACAACCAGTCACTTTGCGCAGCAACATTCCCCTGATCTCTATACAGCTAAATACGGTAGATTCGTCAGTGACCATTAACTGCCCCATCATATACCGATGAGCTGATCGCAGAACAAGATAAATATGAAGCAACCAACAGGACCACAATGGACAGTAGCATGCCACAAGAACACTAGAATTCAAGAGCTATTTAGCAACACTTATGAAGTTAAGGACGAGAGACCGAAATCAATGTAAGACCCACAACTCGGAGTGATGCCGTGAAGCGAAACTTTTTCTTTTCTCTCCTCCAAGGATGGAATCCAAGATTCAGAAAGAAGCAAGGCATGCAAGAGAGAGACAGAGAGAGATCTACTACGGCACCTGACGACCAATTTCTACCGAGTTTCTTCACTCGCAAGCGGACGGATTCATCTTCCGGAAGGCAGATCTCGGTCGACTAGTCACCCCACAACGCAGGCAAGAGACTCTTCTCTCTTCCCCGAGAATTCGGAGTCGTCTTCTCTTCCTTCCTGCAAAGGATCTGGCCTGGATGGGCGAGCCGAAACACGTGGTTCGGTCGGAAGCTCCTCTGGTCCTTGAGAAGTCCACGGGCCATGGTCGGAAGCGCTCGACACTGGGCTTTTTCTTCCTTTTTTCTGGCCCGTGTGCGGACAATCAACTTTCATTCTCACTTTTTTCTTCTTTTTGTGGTTCCGTTTCTTAGCCCAATATGATCTTTGGATACATCGGGAAAAACGCGGCATTTCAAAGCATTTATTAATGTAAGTCTTTTGATAGAATATTTAAATAATATATTATGCTTTCATCTAATAACTTAAGATTTTATTAAAATAGTTAACTGTGATCCCACAAAATTCAATATTGTATCAGAGCGGAATGTCGTAAGTTCAAATTTTTCTAGATCCTATGTGCCTTCCAGCCTAACTCGAAAGGTCTAATTTTACATTCAAACAACAATATGAGTCTACGGCGACGACCGAATCAAGATAGGAAGAATTTTTGCATGCTAAGGTTTTTTTTTATTTCACAATTGGAAAATATTTTTCTAAAATTGATTACTTATATCGCATTTTTTTGAAAAATATTTTCTAAATTATTTAATTTTGGCGAAACAATGGAGCCTAATTGGAATTTGATGCACATATCGAAACCAAATATAGACTTTAAAAAATGAAAATACAAATCATTTGACATAAAATGTAAATTTACGTAATTATAAGAAAAGGAGAGTTAGAAGTCATAGGATAAAGTTTGTTAGAGAAGGGGAAAAAGGCTTGGAGCTCTCACTTCTCATCAAAAGATTTGATAATATTAGAAAAGAAAATGATCGAGTTGAATGCACCTTATTACAAATACATCTCGAAAGTGAAATAGAATCATGTTATTAAGTCGCTAAACTTGCTCATAATTTGTGAGAGACCACGGAGAAACAGCAAGGGATTTTACCTTTAAATGCTTTGAGGAAGTATCATGGCGGGCCTCTTAGGTCTTGTTTGTTTGTGTTTGTGTTTTTTGTTTATAAACAAAATTTCTATTTTTTTGTTCCAGGGAAAAAAAATAATAAAAACGCGTTTGTTTGTGTTTTTGTTCCTAGGAACACATTTGGAACAGAAATAAGAAAAACGTGTTTATTGTTTTTGGAACAATTTTTAAAAACAAATTTTCTCTCTCCTCTCTTTTTCTTCTCTTTTTTTTCTTCTTTTCCTTTTCTTTTTTCTTTGGCCGGTCGCTGGCCTCAGCCATGGCCTGTGACCGGCCATTGAGGGCCGGCGACCTTGCCGGAGCGTTGCCGGCCCCTAGCGAGGCTCGACGAGCTCGGGCTCGCCCAGCCAAGGCGAGGCCGAGCCTCGCCGAGGGCCGGTGAGCCTCGTCGTGGCTAGGCGAGGCCGCCGGCCCTCGTCGGCCGGTCACTGGCCATGGCCGAGGTCGGCGATCGGCCAAAAGAAGAAAAAAATAAAAAAGAAAGAAAAATAAAATAAAAATATTAAAAAATTAAAAGAAACAAAAAAAGAACACAAATTTACCAAACGTGTTTCTGTTCATTTTTTATTCCCGGAAAAAGTTTACCAAATGCGTTTTTCTGGTCAAAAATTGTTCCCTGTAACAAAATTAATTTTTTCTATTTCTGTTCCTTAAAATAATTTTTGAACAAAAATACAAACAAACGCACCCTTAGTAAAGATGAAGAGGAAACGACCGTTGGCAACTTTTGGCTTAGAGCGGGTTTTTGGACCTTTTGAATCTTCCTGGATTTGATGATGAACTCGTCGAACGCATTTGCACCATCCCTATTGCTTGCGGTTCTAGTTTAGAGGAAGGACCTCGTGGCTTGGAACTTCTCGAGAAATGGCGGGTTTAGAACCGCCGATGCTTATGATATTGTAACTGACGACCGGCACGGTAAGGTTGTTCCTGATGATTGGTCTTGGATTTGGAAGTCAAGAACCATCCCTAGAATCCAATCCTTAATCCGGCTCGTGATCTGCAGCAGAACAACCACCAAGTATTCCTGCACCAGAAGGGTCTTGTTCCTCGTGACTGCCGGGATACTTATATGAATGGCGGCAGAAGAACAGCCCAAGTGCCATAACTTGGCACGGAGGGACACTTAAGTGCCATAACTTTAAAATAGTACACTTGAGTGTCAGTTTCGAACTTAAAATGGAACACTTAAGTGCCACTCCGGCGAAAATCCGGCCAAATGGCTGACGTGGCAACTTTCCGGCGAGTTTGGTCCAAAACGGCGTCGTTTTGCACGCTGACGTGGCGGAGAGAATACAAAAACGACGCCGTTTCGCGTCCGATGTGTAAATAATTAATATAAAAATTAATTAAATAAAAATTAAAGATTAATTTTATTTAAAATATTAAAAAAAATTAAAAAAACTTAAAATTAAAAAAACTTAAAATTAAAAAAACTTAAAATTAAAAAACGTAAAATTTAAAAAACTTAAAATTTAAAATTTACAAAACTTAAAATTAAAAAACTTAAAATTTTAAAAAAATTAAAATTTTAAAAACTTAAAATTTACAATTTACAAAACTTAAAATTAAAAAAACTTAAAATTAAAAAAAAAACTTAAAATTTACAAAACTTAAAATTTACAAAACTTTAAATTAAAAAAAACTTAAAATTAAAAAAAAAACATAAAATTAAAATAACTTAAAATTTAAAAAATTAAATTAAAAACTTAAAAAACTTAATTTTTTTTAAAAAAAAAACATAAAATTAAAATAACTTAAAATTAAAAAAAATAAATTAAAAACTTAAAAAACTTAAAATTTAAAAAGAAAAACTTAAAATTTAGAAAAATTAAATTTTTTTAAAAGGGGGGGCCGAAGGGGGCGGCTGAGGTGGCAATTTTAATTTTTTTTTAATTTTAAGGCTTTTAAATTTTAAGTTTTTTTTTAAATTTTAAGTTTTTTAAATTTTAAGTTTTTTAATTTTAATTTTTTAAATTTTAAGTTTTTTTTAATTTTAAATTTTTAAATTTTAAATTTTTAAATTTTTATGTTTTTAAATTTTAATTTTTTTAATATTAATTTTTTTTAAAATTTTAAAATTTTAAATTTTTTTAAATTTTAAGTTTTTTAATTTTAAGTTTTTTAATTTTAAGTTTTTTTAATTTTAAGTTTTTTAAATTTTAGTTTTTTAAATTTAAATTTTTTAAATTTTAAGTTTTTTAAATTTTAAGTTTTTAAATTTTAAGTTTTTAAATTTTAAATTTTTTAAATTTTAAGTTTTTTAAATTTAATTTTTTTTAATTTTTTAGAATATTTTAAAAGAAATTAAGTTTTAATTTAATTTAATTAATTTTTATATTAATTATTTATACATAAGACACGAAACGGCGTCGTTTTTGCATTTTCTCCGCCACGTCAGCGTGCAAAACGACGCCGTTTTGGACCAAACTCGCCGGAAAGTTGCCACGTCAGCCATTTGACCGGATTTTCGCCGGAGTGGCACTTAAGTGTTCCATTTTACTCCGATATTGGCACTTAAGTGTACCATTTTGAAGTTATGGCACTTAAGTGTCCCTCCGTGCCAAGTTATGGCACTCCAGGTGTCCCACAGTCTATGAATGGCAGAGAGGACATCCTCCATATCTTGCGTGAGAAGCCTCGCTTAAGGTCGGTAACCTGAATCTTGTCCGAAAGGTTCCACCTCTTCGTTGGAGGAGTAGGTGAAATTCAACTGTAATGTTTCCAATATTTGAAATACCTTTAGACCTTACTGGCCCCGGAATGTTTGACACAAAGTGGAAAATAGGATGAAGAAGAATTTGTATTATGCATATTTCGTTATCTATTTTCAATAGACAGTCCCATATATATAGTACGGAAATGTAAGTAATAAAGGAAAGGGTATTTCCAAAAGAATCAAGAGGAATCAATTCTAATCCTAGATTTACAAATCAATCAATTGCAATCTCAGATTGATTCAAGAAATCAAACATATATTCCAACACTCCCCCTCAAGTTGATGGCTTGCATATGTCAAAGACACCTAGCGTGCCTAGTAAATATGTGGGTTGTCTCTAACATAGGGGTTTGCAGTTTGCTCTATGGTTATGATTCCCCTTGTTTCGATTATTCCTTTTTAAATCTTGTCACGAGTGAAGTGACAATCAACTTCTATATGCTTCATTCTTTCATGTGCTATGGGATTTGCCACAAGTTTAAGAGCAATATTGTTGTCACAAAATAGCAAGGTTGGTTCCTTTAACTTGTATGCTAAGGTCTAGAAGTAGCCCTCGTATTTACACTATTTCACAAATATTTTTAGCCATCGCTCGATACTCAGCTTCGGCTGATGACATAGATACAGTGGATCATTTCTTTGTTTTCCATGAAAGCAAGAATTCCCCACGTTTAATGCAGAAACTAGTGATGGACCCTCGACTCCTAGGACAATTCGCATAACTCATGTCACAAAAAGCTATCATTTCCATGTTGCAACTTCGAGAAAGAAGTATCCCAAGTTCTGGGCATTTTTTCAAGTACTTCACAACTTTAAGAGTGGCATTTATATGGGACTGTTTCAGGCTATGCATATGTTTGTACTGCATAGCATATGTCCGGCCTCGTCATGGTGAGATAAATAAGCTTCCTAACAAGTCTTTGATAGCTTGATGGATCCTTGGGCAATGAATCATTGTTTGGAGATGATAAACCTGCATCACAATCAACTGTGATTAACTTCACATTTTACTCAATAGGAATAACATATGGTTTGCGTCCAATAAACTTGTTTCTGATATAATTTCTAAAATAAATTTTCTTTGACTAAGGGAGTTTCCTTAGTCAAATTGAGCAATTTCAATTCCAAAAAAATATTTGACTGAGGAAGCTGCATGCGACAAAAAAATAAGGGAGATTCCTTAGTCAAACCGTACTAAGCATGTTGAGGCGGATAGGCATTTTGTCAAGCAAAACTTGGATGCTAAGGTGATAAAATTTCCATTTGTCAGATTTGAAGATCAATTGGTAGACATTCTTACGAAGGCTTTGTCGAGTCGAGCTTTTCACAACTCACTTGTCAAGCTGAGTATCAAAGACATCTTCTCATTAGCATGAAGGGGAGTGTTGAAAGATATGCAATATCATCCCAAGATTACAGTTGATTGAATGAATCAATCTAAGATTGAATTTGATTCCTTAGATCAATCTAGAATATATTCTTTCTATTTATTATTCATCCTTTGTATTATTATATAAAGAGCTTTGTACATGTAATTGGAAGATACACAAAAGTAAAAAAAAAATATATATATATATATTTCTTCATTTCTTCTATTCTTCCTCCTCCTCCCTATTTTCTGACAATTCCCATCAGATGAAAGTACGAAGCCACGAGATCCATGGACCAAAAGAGAGGTCGATGATTGATTTTTCCTAGCAGCTTCGTCCTGGTCTTTGAATTCTCTGATGCGTTCAGAGTGAAAGGGTAACCTTCCGCTCCATACTAACGGACGATCTTGTCACCTGCACCGTTGCCATCGAGAACGACAAGGTGGGGTATTCCCCTAACCTTAAACAATTCATCCAAGCTATCACGCTTGTCCAAGTCGGAAAATGGGATTGCAAGCCACGGCATCTTGGACCATCCTTCTCTGCAGCGATAAAAATAATGATCTCTAGATCACCTTCCGGGGAAAGTTCACTGTACACCTCCCGCCAGAACCGGGGTGAACTAGGGGCACGGACCACACCAGGACGCAGAGAAGTACAAGCCAATCTTCTTGACCTTCAAGCTATCGACTTTAACTTGATTTAGACCAAGAGTTCTAATTTGAGTTCTTTCGTATAGTAATCAGCAAGCAAGGCAGGCCAAATTAATTGACCAGCACGCAAAATCCTAAGAATTCTCAAGGTACACCCCACTAACAACTGGAGGAGCAGTCTCCTCATTAATTTTCTCGCAAAGCAGTCTCACCGACCAAAACAAGTAAACAACATTGAAGGTGTGAGCATTATATACTGAGGGGCATTGCAGTGTAACAGGGTCGAATCCTTGTACAGTGTCCGCGTGACTCTCAAGTACATGCGTTTCTTCGAATAGTAGTAAGACATAATTTACCAGTCATCCAGTTTATGAATGAAACAATTGGACAATACTTGAAGATGATAATCAAAGATTAGACCAAATTAGCTTATCGAGAACTAAATTCGCCAGCTTATCGATCACGAACCAATGGCTTCGTAATCAAAAACTCCCAACAAAGAACAACCAAAAAAACATGGGAATTTAAACTTAATAGGCGCAAGAACCACATCTTCCAATCCGACCACCAACAAAGAATCATATCAATATTATTTTCAACCATCCCCTAATCTGAAATTTAAAAACTGATCACCAGAACAAAGGAAAAATTACCAAAATAGTCCTAAATCTATTGCAAATTACCAAAACAATCATAAACTTATTATAATTTTTCCAATTCAATCCTATTTTTTTTAATCAATTCAATCATAAACCTTTTACAATCGTGCCAATTTAGTCTATCTAGCCAAATTTGGCTAACAGGCGTGAGTCAACGCTAACGTGGCATTTTTTAATAATATATATATATATATATATATATATATTTTTTTTTTTTTTATGTTTTGATTTTTTCTTTCTTTCTTCTTCTTTTGGCTAGTCGTCAAACTGACCAAAGGCTATAGTTGGCCGTCACGACACTAGGAAAGCTCACCCAACCACAGTGAGGCTCACCCTCGCCCAAATCTAACAAGGGCGAGCCTTGCCCTCACTATTGCGACCCTAGGTGAGACCTCGCCCTCTCGCTCAGTGCCGTGATGGTGAGGCTCGCCCTTGCCAAATCTATGCGAGGCTCGCCTCGATAGTGAGGGCAAACTTGCCCAGTGCTGCAACAGCGAGGCTCTCCCTCACCAACCGTAGCCTCTGTCGGTCAGACGACCAGCCATAAGAAGAAGAACAAAGAAAAAAAATTAATAAAAAATCAAAAAATAAAATATTATTAAAAAATACCACACAGTGTCAACCAACGCCAGCCAGCATCCATGTTAGCATCAGTTGGCCAAATTTGATCAAATGGACTAAATTGGTATAATTACAAAAGGTTTACGATTCAATTGACCAAAAAATAAGGTTTATGACTGAATTGAAAAAATTATAATAAGTTCAGAACTGTTTTAGTAATTTTCCCCTATAACCAGAATCATTTGCACGAAACTGGATAGTTAGTGAAACAAATCACACGAAGACCACAAGAACTTCAATCCACAGTTCTTTTTTTTTCCTTTCAAAAAACAAAAGTAGAGAGAACCGAGTTTTACCTGACCGCCAGTTGTTTCGGATGAGGAAGTTCCTGTTCGGAGAAGACGAGAGGGACTAAACATGGTGAAAAGCAGCCCCCCCTTGGACAATGCCAACACTTCCGATCTAGTGCAGTTCGTCCTAAGAACATTCTCTCTGATCTCACACAGACGCTTCAAGGAAAATAAAAATAAAAATGGATGCGATCATTGTCTGTTTCTTGCATTGTGAGGTTCCCACCCAATGCCGCAGATTTTCCATCTTCTTTTTTTCGTAAAATTTATTTTTGAATTTGCTTTAAAACATACTTTGTAACGTGGATCGTGCGATTTCCACCCTTTATATGACTAAATGTGCCCCATTTTCTATAAAAAGACATACTTACCCTTGATTATTCAATTGCAAATTTTAAAAGAAAGTACGATCATTTTGTGATTCAAAAGTGACTAATTCCGAACGGAAAACGCCTGGCTCACGGTACCATCAACCAAGGAACAAGACGGTCAAACATCAGCCAAGCATTTTCCATCTCCAAAGTGGGAGACTTGGTTAACAAGTTTTTTGTTTTCATTATATGATAATGCATTTTCCATATAAAAAATTATTTTCTTGTCCTATTTAAAGAAACGAATCAAAATGATACTATTCAAATAATAAGAAATATATGGAGAACTCAATTGTAATTTTTAAAATAGTGTATATTATTCTCTAGTCAAAGAAAATCAACCGAGAATCGTTTTTTTTTTTTTTTGAACTTTAGCTTTGATTTATATGATCCTAAAATTGATTTTGTAATGTTTTAGGTCCATGTACATCTTCATCTGCAAGACTTGGATCAATGGAATAATCCTTTTCTCTATTGATTCATTATTCTTATCTTGATTTTTTCTTTACTTCATTTGTTTTATGCATAATCGATATTACTGATCTTAATTTTAGGGAACCAGAAAATCCTTCCTAGAGTAATTTAATTTGAACAAAACGAATAAGAAGCCATTTCATTGCACAAGGATTTCGTTATTAGTTACAAAGCCAACGTTTTAAGTGTTGTTTCATCTTTTAAATTTAATAGATTTATATAATGATATTAATTGTCTTTTTCGGTAAATGATAATATTTTCTACTTGTAATTATTTATATAATGATATTAATGGGCTGCCGTTTCACAGGCTCCGTCGTCATCTCCCCCCCACGAGCAGGAGGAAAAGGCCTATAAATTCGACCCGAAAACCAGATCGACGATCCTCATCCCTACCTCCTCCCTTCCATCTCTCAGCAATCTCTCTCTCTCCTTCAAGCCTCAAGGTAATCCGCCGATCCTCCTCTTCGAACATCTCAATCTCGTGCTGTGCTCTTCGCCGTTTCGATTGCATCTTCGTCTCTACGTTCTAGGTCGACAGATTTTTTATTTTTATTTTTTTTCTCTCGATTTCTCCGATTGATCGAGGCGGTTTCGTCTGGTTCCGCCTCGATTGTCTCGCTCCGAAGGATGTCTGCCGGATCGTGCGATGATCCGCGCCCGGATCGTCTGATTTCTCGCGCCGGGGGCTTAGGTTTTCGGTTTCTTTCGCGATCGATCGGTGCTTTGTTGGAGCCCGTGGCGATCGGTTTTTGCTTGTGCTGGTTTTCTGCTGATTTCTGTTTTTTTTTTTTTTTTCTAACTGCTGATCTTATCTATGAGTTGTGCGGACGTTTGTTTGCTTGGAGTGATGAGGATGGAAGAGAAGGTTTCTTTCTTTCCATTCCTGTGGGTTCCCCATGTTACAGAGCTTTTAGCTATCTAGTTTCTGGATGGTTCATAAAGGCGACGATTTGTTTTATCCCAACACTTTACCAATACTCCTGTGATTGCTAATAGTGCCTAAAGTTTTGTTGTGCGAGAGGAATTCCTTGTTCTTGGTTGATCAATTGGTGCCGAACCCTCGATTTAGGGTTTCGCCAGTCTTGGTTTGTCCTCTCAAACGTGTGTTGATGGTCGTGGAGGATCTAGTGAAACGTTCTTGTTGTCTCTCTGTCTCTCTCTTACATAAGCAAATCAAGAATATAATTTCAATGAGTGAAATAAGCGGTAAAGAGTGTAGAGCTGAATCTAATTTGGCTGGTTTACTTGGTGTTTCTCACAGTCGAGAAGTTGCAATTTTGCTAATATGGTTGTTTGTACTATATATACGTGTTCTAGTTTCATGTCGTCTAATTTCATCCTTTTTCCTGTTTTAATCTTTTAGATGCAGATTTTCGTGAAAACCCTTACTGGCAAGACCATCACCCTTGAGGTCGAAAGTTCGGACACAATTGACAATGTGAAAGCCAAGATCCAAGACAAGGAGGGAATCCCCCCTGACCAGCAGAGGCTTATCTTTGCTGGCAAGCAGCTTGAGGATGGACGCACTTTGGCTGATTATAACATTCAGAAGGAATCCACCCTCCACTTGGTTCTCCGTCTCAGGGGTGGCATGCAGATATTTGTGAAGACCCTCACTGGCAAGACCATTACCCTTGAAGTTGAAAGTTCGGACACCGTCGATAATGTGAAGGCAAAAATCCAGGACAAGGAAGGAATTCCGCCAGATCAGCAGAGGTTGATTTTCGCGGGCAAGCAACTTGAGGATGGCAGGACTCTGGCAGACTACAACATCCAGAAGGAATCAACACTCCACTTGGTGCTTCGTCTCAGAGGTGGCATGCAAATCTTTGTGAAGACCCTGACTGGCAAGACCATAACCCTGGAGGTCGAAAGTTCAGACACTATCGATAACGTGAAAGCGAAAATTCAGGACAAGGAGGGAATCCCCCCAGACCAGCAGAGATTGATTTTTGCCGGCAAGCAACTTGAGGATGGCAGGACCCTTGCAGACTACAACATTCAAAAGGAATCCACCCTTCACTTGGTGCTCCGTCTGAGGGGAGGAATGCAAATCTTTGTCAAGACCCTAACTGGGAAGACGATCACTTTGGAAGTTGAGAGCTCCGACACCATTGACAATGTCAAAGCCAAAATTCAGGACAAGGAAGGCATTCCACCAGATCAGCAAAGGCTTATCTTTGCCGGGAAACAACTTGAGGATGGTAGGACTTTGGCGGATTATAACATCCAGAAGGAGTCCACTCTTCACTTGGTGCTGCGCTTGAGGGGGGGCATGCAGATTTTTGTCAAGACCCTTACTGGGAAGACCATAACTTTGGAAGTCGAGAGCTCGGATACCGTTGATAATGTCAAAGCTAAGATACAGGACAAGGAAGGCATTCCCCCAGATCAGCAGAGGTTGATTTTCGCCGGGAAGCAACTGGAGGATGGCCGGACACTGGCGGATTACAACATTCAAAAGGAGTCGACTCTACATCTTGTGCTTCGCCTCCGCGGTGGAATGCAGATTTTTGTCAAGACTCTGACCGGAAAAACCATCACTCTGGAGGTGGAGAGTTCAGACACCATTGATAATGTGAAGGCGAAGATCCAGGACAAGGAGGGCATCCCTCCGGACCAGCAGAGGCTGATTTTTGCTGGGAAGCAACTGGAAGATGGGAGGACACTGGCCGATTATAACATCCAGAAAGAGTCAACTCTGCACTTGGTCCTTCGCCTTCGCGGCGGCTTTTAAGTCTCTTGTGAGAAGTTTTCATCGAGTCAAGCTCTGTGTTTATCTAGTTTGGTCGGTTCTAATGTTTGGCTTTATGTTTGGGTAATAATGTCTGCTGATGGATGGAATTGGTATGGATAATATGTCAACTTCTTTGGTTTGGTGATCAGTTTGATGGACATGAATTGATCTAGTATTCTCTTATTTGAGGGGTGTGGCTTTTGAGCGTTGTTTCACTAGTCGAACTCGTATATTCCAGTTGTTAGTTTCTCTGTTGCATACATATGTATGAATGTGGCGAAGCAATCGCTTGCATATAGCGAAGCAAAGCTTTGAAAACCCTGCCAAACGACTTTTAGTTGCTTTTGAGTAGGAAAGGCAATATAAATCAGGCTGCATTATCTCTCTAAGGCGAAAGATGAAATATATTGGCATAATATAGGAAGCAAACATGTGATTCATGTCTTAAATTAGCAGGTTTACCGTAGGATGCCCTACTTTTTTCTCTAATCGCAGTTTAACCTATGTTGCAGCGCTTTTTTGGTTTTCTGGTTTTGCTTTTTCGATCAATCGTCAGAAAACCTAGCATCGAGCCAGACTTGGGAGACTTCATCCATTATCACTAATTAAATCAATTTTGATCTGGATCTAGAGTCACCATCCACTGATATAACATGTTCTATAACGTGCAAATCTCAAAGCTGCATCTTCTGAAGGAGAGCCGGAGCTGCTTGGTACAATCAATGCGGATCACAGATTATTGTAGCCTACTGGTCTGCTTGGCACAGGGCTCGTATACGATAAGGATTTTATTTCGACTGCGAATTGTCAAAGTCACATAATAACACACCCAAAGTATGAATGTACATCCCATATACGAACCCTCCGCATATCAAGCTCGAAACACGAGAAAACTGCTTCAAACGAGTCACAGAAGACAGAACAACTAAGAAGTAACTTTTAGGCTTTGTAGCAGACTTCACCATCACAGACCCATCCTTCGCCGGCTTCTCCTCCTTCCTTTGCCTCCTCCCCAGTTGCTTTATCGTCTTCTTCTTCTTCTTCTTCTTCTTCTTCATCCAGCTCGTTCTTAGTCGACTTCTCCTCAAACTTCTTGAGATGATCGGCAGTAAAAGGATAAGCATCAGCCCCGTGGTCCATTATAAGATCCCTTGCTTTTTTACTCACCGTCCGGCCCGTTGGGCCTATGGCTACAAGTATGGGGATCCCCTTGACTTTGAATTTGCGACTCAAGAATTTCTTCCTCTCATCACCAAAGGGGAGCGCCAGCCATGGCATCTGAGCAAAATAATCGTCGAAGGCAGTTTGGTCCTTGTCGCTGGAGATGAAGATCACCTCAAAGGCATCGTCTGTGGCCTTGATCTTTTCGTATGCCTCGGTAAGCACCGGCAAGAATGCTCGGCAAGGAGGGCACCAGTGTGCCGAGAAGTAAAGGAGGACAGTCTTCCCTACCAAGTCCGATACCGGAATCTGCAATCAAAGTTAAGAAACAACCTTTTAGATGAACCACCAATCAATGGAGAAGGCATAAGAAAACTGCATACATGGAAAGGATTTTCCTAGTTATGGACCTGGTTTCAATCCTTTCCTCAGGTCAAGTAACCGAGGGACAACAATATTTAGGACCTCATTGTAGACATTAAAAATTTCCCCAGTCATTAGCTTCTAGGGGAAAAAACAAATTTACCTTGGTTCCATCCTTTCCAATGACGAAATCCAGATCCCCTGAAACCAAGATCGACTCCAAGGTCTGAGATTCTTCCCTTTTCTTCTCTGTCTCTGCAAGCTCTGCAAACTTTTCTGGAGTGAAGGGGTAAGCTGCGATGCCATGCTCTTCGACAGTTTCGGCAACGTTGGGATGGACAGTCTTCCCATCCTGACCGATAATGACCAGAGTGGGTAGGGTCGACAGCTTAAAGTACCTGACCAAGTTCTTGCATTTCTTGTCCATGAATGGTAATGAAAGCCATGGCATGCTTCCAAAGGATTGGTTGAATGACGCTTCATCAATCTCAAGAGGTATCTGAACGATCTCAAAACTCTCTCCTCTGGCCTTCAATTTCTCATAAACCTCCAGTAACTTAGGCGTGAAATCGACGCAGAGCACGGACGACGAAGTACAGACCCACTGTTTTCCCTTCAAGCTCAGTAACAGGAACCTAGTTTGGCCACATAATTATTAGTAAAAGGAGGATGGAAAACCGAATCATAAGCCCATGCGACCATCAGTTTCAAATGCATCGAAGATCTTTTAAGGTTTACCTGATTCCCATTGGATGAAACTACGAAGTTACGAGATCCATGGACCAAAAGAGAGGTCAATGATTGATTTATCCTAGCAGCTTCTTCCTGTTCTTTCAACTCTTTGATGCGTTCTGGAGTAAAAGGGTGACCTTCCACTCCATACTTGCAGATGATCTCGGTTCCGCTATCTGTTAAGACCACACCCGTGCCATCGAGAATGACAAGGTGGGGTATTCCTCTCACCTTAAACAATTCATCCAAGCTATCGCGTTTGTCTGAGTCAGAAAACGGGATTGCCAGCCACGGCATCTTCGAGAAGTATCCACTGAAGGACTCCTCATCCTTATCTGCTGAGATAAAAATGATTTCCAGGTCACCTCTTGGGGCAAGTTCGTTGTACACCTCCACAAGTGTCGGGGTGAAATATTGGCACGGACCGCACCATGATGCGGAGAAGTACAAGCCAATCTTTTTCCCCATCAAGCTATCGACCCTAACCTGATATAGAACAAAAAGATGTAAGAGTTTTCTTAATTGTGGACTACATTAATTGATATTGTAATTTACCGTTTAACGTTTACCGTTTTACGGGGATTGGTCTAAGGTGAGATAGAAGGTTTCTTAATTAGTCTAATATGGGCTGGCTAGTGTGGGCCGAGTTGAGCCTGGCCCGTAATGAGAGGGCCTTGCTGGAAACTCTATAAATAGCGCTAAGTCTCTCCTCTAACCCGGATTCTCACATGTATCCTCACCTAAGGGGCGTTTACCTAACGCTAAACGTGAGGGGGGCCGCCTCATTGAGCCAGTGATACGGAGGGCAATAGAGGAGAAGGACTTGCGCGTGGAACATTGTGTTTCCGCTTCCGCTTCAAGATCAATGGATTTCAAAACAGGTGCGTTAATTCTTCTTCTCAATTATGCATATTCTTGTTCTGGTTATGGAGATCTTGGGTTGCGCAATTTGCGTCCAACATGTGGTATCAGAGCCTCCATAACCCTAGAACTTGAACGCATTGAATTTTGCCCTAAATTGTGATTTTCGAATTTTTTAAAGACTGTAAAAGTAAAATTAAATCACATATTATTACTGGGCTCGACGAGACGATCAAGCGGTGGCGTCGGGGCGCGCCCCCACGCGCAGCCACGCGCCGCCGGCGTCGAGGTCGAGCGGAGTTCCACGTCGCCACATCGCCGCCTCACCCACGAGGAATGGGACTCGTTCCGGATTCGACCCGCTGACGTCATGCTGACGTCAGCAAACGACCCGAACCGACCGAACCAACCGGATGGTGACCCGACCCGAACCGACCCGGATGGCGACCGACCCGACCCGGAATCCGACCCGACCCGCGACCCGACCCGACCCGGTCAACCGTTGACCGAACCTCGTCTGAACTGGTCGGACCGGGCCGGCTGGACCGGATGGTCGGATGGGCGCGTGGCTTGTGGCATTTGACTCGTATGAAGATTTCCTACGTTGTGGTATGTTTATATTAATTTTTTGATGATTTTATGGATGTTAAAATACATACAAAGCCCTAAATACGCGTATGTTTAGTGTATTTTTGCGTATTTTTTCTTGTATTTTTCTGTGATTTTCGAAATACAATTGTTGGGTTACTCATATGTTATCACATGAACATTATAATGGTGTGATTCATTAATAAAAATTAATTTTTATTGTGAATTGAAACTGGCTTAATGAGATACAATCAGTATAGGATAGTATTTGAGCTATGTATTGAGGTGATGAGAAACAGTAAAAGTTATGGAACTTTTGTTACTCAAGCATAGTTCTTTATACGCATCTTGATGTTAATTTGTGAGAGATATTCTAGATTAGCATTCTTTAATGTTGTTCTAGTTATCGGTAATCGGGGTACACAAGAGATGCTTGCTTCTATGTTATGAGAATTTTCTTGTGTTGCTGTGAACGGTGATCTCATTGGAATATGTTTTTCATATTCGCTATATATATATATATATATATTTATTTATTTATTTATTTATATATATGTATGATTAATTTTTATTAATGAACAAAGCAATGTAATTAGCATAATATGTGATTTTGGTGATATGATGCCCCTATCACTAAAGCTAAAATCACATGTATATGGTGTATGTGAGGAGTAAAATTTATATCCCTGGTATGAGAGAATTTCAAGGATTCAATTGAGTAGTGACCGCCAAAGTGGCACGCTTGATTGGGTTTGAGAAATTTCGGTCTCGTATATTGATTGGGATGTCTCCTGCTCTAATGTGTAGTTATACTCCCAAAGGGGGTGATTATATATTAGTTCATGGAGGGATACATGATTATGTGGTGGAAGAGTGACTGATCCGAGTGGTTCGTCTGCCCAAAGGTGATGAATTCACGAAGATTGGAATATATTCTTATAACCGCTATCATGTGGGGAGTGTACAATTGCATGTCATGTATTCTGCCCAAAGGTGATTATATGATTTTGCATGTAACTCTCTGGATGTGTACTTGTGTGTCAAGTTACACATTGCTCACATAATGCTAATTATATACATTGCTTGGTTTTTTCAGTCATATTTTCTGTAATTAATAATTCCACTATTATTGAGGTTTTTACTGCTTATCATGTATTCTGCCCAAAGGTGATTATGTGATTTTGCATGTAAACTCTCTGGATGTGTACTTGTGTGTCAAGTTACACATTGCTTGGTTTTTCAGTCATATTTTCTGTAATTAATAATT
The DNA here is from genome assembly GCA_007663325.1 of Eucalyptus pauciflora. Taxonomy (NCBI): domain Eukaryota; kingdom Viridiplantae; phylum Streptophyta; class Magnoliopsida; order Myrtales; family Myrtaceae; genus Eucalyptus; species Eucalyptus pauciflora. The sequence continues at coordinate 866,116 of VMYD01000114.1, read as the reverse complement.
CCACTATTATTGAGGTTTTTACTGCTTATCATGTATTCTGCCCAAATGTGATTATGTGATTTTGCATGTAAACTCTCTGGATGTGTACTTGTGTGTCAAGTTACACATTGCTTGGTTTTTCAGTCATATTTTCTGTAATTAATAATTCCACTATTATTAGGTTTTTACTGCTTATCATGTATTCTGCCCAAAGGTGATTATGTGATTTTGCATGTAAACTCTCTGGATGTGTACTTGTGTGTCAAGTTACACATTGCTTGGTTTTTCAGTCATATTTTCTGTAATTAATAATTCCACTATTATTGAGGTTTTTACTGCTTCAAATTTTAAGTTGTGGACATATAATTTGTTGCTTGAGAATGCAATAAAATTTGCTTACTGTCCATGAAGCGTTCCATTCTGGAATACTATAAAAGAGGTTTGCCTGTGGACTGCACTGCTATAATATGATGGAAGCCTTAGTTGCTTGAAATTATGTTTTGTATGATATTGAAATTAGGACATATCTGTAAAGATTGTGTTTAAGTCCTAATGATATATACATCTCATATAAGGATGAAAAAGTTGTTTCCAAAATTTTTCTATTTACTCTTAACGGTTATCTAAAGACTTCTATAGATTATTGTGGAAGTAAAATTGACCGAGAGAAAAAAAAAAATGTCATTATAAAAGTTGTTTTATAAACTTCTTTTGAGTTATAGATTGGGCATAGATTACTTGAATCATATTAAATTTATGGGTGTCATGCAGAAGTGAGATTATCTAATCCTATTTTAAGTGTATTGCAATTCAAATCAACTCGGAATTATTTTGTATCTTATCTAGATTGTTAAAGGGGGTATTAATTTTATGACCCTAAAGAAGATACAAGAATTATGGAATCACATACTTTAAAGTTTCTTAAGATCGACGTAATTGTAAAGGATAGCTGCTCTCAGACTATTAAAGATAATAGTGTGATGGGGGTTACTGGGTTTTTGTCTTTATCTATACAAATAATTATGGAATCTCCTATACCATAGACTAAACTTGTTGAGGTTTAATGTACTATTCTTGATATAGTTTATAATGAAATTTCTTAAACCTCTTAAGTGTAGAATGAAGTGGTTGCAGCTTTATTAAGGAGATTTGTTAGGGAAAGACAATTAGTTATACCATCAGACTATATAGTCTATTTGTGAGAGCATGATTACAATATCCATTACATGGTTGTTTTAGCAACTAATATAAATGTTGTTTCTTGCTCTTAATTAAGTATGTGATTAGATGCCATAAAAAAAAGGATAATAATTTTTTTTTTTACTCTGAAAGAAGGGTGGATAGTTAGTGAAGAAATAAATAATTATTTATTTACTACTAATTCTTTCAGAGTGAACGCGGCATTGATAGTTTATTTTTTATATGGAGTTACATCAAAGAGATATAAAATCTATATAAGTGCAACTGGAGAATTTTGCAGCAGATTCAAGTAAACTTGTGTGTAGACTGAAAAGTCTTAATTCATGGTCTTAAGCAAATTTCCAGGCAATATTATTAAAGTTTCATAGTGTTGTTATTTTGTTCAATTGGGAACAAAGTAATTCAATATACTGCAAGGTCAGTGGGAGGAAATTTATTTTTTCTCATACTCTATGTACATGATATTTTGTTTACAAGTAATGACCTTGAGGCATCTTATATCCTTTGTACTAAGATTTGTAAGAATTGTTTTTGCCATATTATATTAGATTTTCTCGGAGGACATTTGCTGATAGTATATTGGAAATATTCAATATACATTATTGCAAGCCAGGAATTGCTCCTGTTGTTAAGGGTGATGGGTTGAATCTATCACATTGTCCTTATTTAGATATTGAGAAAATCTAATTAAAATGTGTACCTTGTGTCAGTGCATTTAAAAGTATATTATATTCTAACAGATGATATGGTTGCAAATCCACTAACTAAAGGCCTACGTCCATGTATATTTGAGCGACATGTCATTAGCATGGACTTAGGAGCATCTTGGGATGCTGTTATTTAGTGGGAGCTGTTTTATTTTTCTTTGAATAATGTTTACATCTGTTTTTTGTTACAATTTAGTAACATTTTGATATATATATGTCAACTTTTGCATTCAATAAATATGTTTTTGAATGGTTTGTTATTATGTTGAAAATATATATATATATATATATATATATATATATATATATATATATATATATATATATATATATATATTGTTAAAGTCTCAAGGTATTGCTTAAACCTTGAGTGAAGGCTAGGGGCATACGATTATTAGCCTTGTACATATGTCTTGTTGTATATAAAGAAATGTTAACCATAAAGACAAGACATATGTGGGTTCATGGAACCATAAATGCATTCTCTAGTGGCACAAGTTTTTTGTGACGCTTAAGGTAAGAGAATGGACATTCTCTAGTGGCACAAATTTTTTGTGACGCTTAAGATAAGAGAATGGTGACTGACAAATGAGATCTCTCTATGAGAGATGTTATCCATTTGACACACTACCATATTGGATCCATATCAATAGAGTTGAGAACACTCGTGACCATGGAAGGCTCTGTGTGTATACATGCAGTTACCGCCATGATTCGGTGTTTGAGACTTTATGGGATAGGATTGACTATTAAGAATTATCTCTAGACCAATGTGCGCACATACAGTACGATTTCAATTTAATATAGTCCAAGTGGGAGAATGTAAGAGTTTTCTTAATTGTGGACTACATTAATTGATATTGTAATTTACCGTTTAACGTTTACCGTTTTACGGGGATTGGTCTAAGGTGAGATAGAAGGTTTCTTAATTAGTCTAATATGGGCTGGCTAGTGTGGGCCGAGTTGAGCCTAGCCCGTAATGAGAGGGCCTTGCTGGAAACTCTATAAATAGCGCTAAGTCTCTCCTCTAACCCGGATTCTCACATGTATCCTCACCTAAGGGGCGTTTACCTAACGCTAAACGTGAGGGGGGCCGCCTCATTGAGCCAGTGATACGGAGGGCAATAGAGGAGAAGGACTTGCGCGTGGAACATTGTGTTTCCGCTTCCGCTTCAAGATCAATGGATTTCAAAACAGGTGCGTTAATTCTTCTTCTCAATTATGCATATTCTTGTTCTGGTTATGGAGATCTTGGGTTGCGCAATTTGCGTCCAACAAAAGATTCCTAATTTGAGTTCTTTCATACAATGATCAGCGAGCAAGGCACACTAGATCACTTGAACACCACACAAAAATCCTGAAAATCTCAAGATACATCCAAATGCTAACTGGAGAAGCACTTGCCTTAAGCACTACTCATCAAATAACTAGCAAATCAGCAGTCTTATCAGCCAAAAGAAGTATACCTTACTGAAGGTGTGAGCATTTACACTAAAGAGCAATACTTCATAGCAATATCGGATCCATATACACTGCGTCCACGTGATCCAAGTAATATATCTTTCTTTAAAAAATAATGCATCAACTACCAATCATCCAGTTTCTAAAGGAAACAAATGGACAGCACTCGAAACATGATGATCCTAGATCAGACCAACTTAGCTTCTCTTGAACTAAATTCGCCACCTTAGCCATCACAAACCGATGGCTTCGTCATCGCAGACTCCCCAAGTTCGAAATTCAAGAACCGATCAGCAAAACAATCCCACACGAAGACGAAGGCCACGAGAACTTTGACAAGGACGCTGACCCATGATTCTTTTTCTTTCACCTCATCCAGTGAAAGAGCAAGAGTGAAAGAAGAGAACCGAGTTTCACCTGATCCCCGTTGTTCCGGACGAGGAAGTCCCTGTCTGGAGAAGACAGGAGGGACTGAACATCGTGAGAAGAAGCCCCGCCTTCGACAACGTCCGCCATCCTGGTCGCGTTCGTTCCTTGTGTCCTGTTCTGGTGTCCCTGCAGAGAGTCTGCCTGAGAATCCTCCTATGGCGGGCTCCTGCTGCTCTGTTTATATACATAAAGAAAAATCCCGTGCAAGCACATATATTATTTATTTTTATTAATATTATTATTACCATTATTAGCTCTTAATACCCTGAAAAACCCCAAACTGGTACACCTGTGACAAATATAACCCGACTGATCATAAAAAACCATAAACTGGTACATTCATCACAAATTTACCTCAAACTAATTTATTCGACCGCAAAAAACTCCAAACTGGTAAATTTGAGACAAATATACTCTTCACTAAATTGGATTAATACAAAAAAAAAATCACAAAAATTGTAAACCGTGACAAACGGAGCATAAAATCTCAAATTGATATACCAACTAACTGTTGCGTGTCACTTAACTTAATAATTTGACAGTAAAATTTAACGAAAACTAACAGAGGGTAAATTTGTCACAAGTGTACCAGTTTAGGGTAAATTTGTCAAAGGTATATCAGTTTGGGGTTTTTTGTGGTCAAAAAAATAATTTTGGATAAATTTGTCATAGGTATGCCAGTTTGGAGTTTTTCAGGTATTATATATATTTGGATTTCTAGATGCTTCCTTGGACTTTTGGGGGTGGCAAGGACGGCAACGATGGTAGGAAACACGTGGACGCATTGTACACGTCAGGAAATCTCAGTCTCCATTTTCTTATTTCGTATATATATATTTTTTAATTTAGTCCCTTTTACCATTCCTTGCTTCTTACTCTCCTAGGAAGCCGTATCATTAGGGTGTGTTTGGTAACTATTCTGCTCCGGAGGAAATTTTTGATGAGAAATGATTTTTTTTGTTCCTGTTCTCGGAAACAATTTCTGAGCAAAAGAATGCGTTTAATAACTTACCAAAATTTCTATTCTCGGGATAGAAATACGTTTGGTAAAATTCTTAGATTTTTTTTTTTTTTACTTCTTTTAATTTTTTTATTATTTTTTCCTTTTTTCTTTTTCTTTTTCTCTTTGGCTGGTCACTGGCCACTGCTGTGGTCGGCAACCGGCTGGGCGACGTCCAGCATGCTCGCCGGAGCCTTGCTAGGCCAGCGCAAGGCTCGGCGAGGCTTAGCCTCGCCTAGGCAGCGCGAGATTGGCCTCGTCCTGGCCTAGCAAGGCTCGGCCTCACGTCGGCTAGGGAGGCGAGCCTTGCCATGGCTCGGCATCTTCGGGGGCCGGTGACGCTCCGGCAAGATCGCCGGCCCTTGTCTGGCCAGTCAGGCCGGCGACCGGCAAAAGGAAGAAGAAGAAGAATAATAAAGAGAATAAGAAAAGAGAAGAAAAAAGAAGAGAGAGAAAAATTGATTCTAGAAATTGTTCCCGAAAACAAGAAGCTACTCTTTTTTTACTTATTGTTTCTATTCCAAATCTATTCTCGGAAACAAAAAAAATAAATTTTTTGTTCCTGGGAATAAAAATTTTACCAAACACGTTTATATTCTTTTTTCGTTCCTTGGAACAAAAGAATATAAATTTTTGTTCTGAGGAACATAAATTGTTTTTAACAAACAGGCCCTTACTCTCCGATGCATGAAAAAGTACTCCAGAAGAATTTTCATTTCAACCCTCTCAATTTAATATTATAACAAGTTAAATTTTAACTTTTTTCTTTTCAAAATAGTATTTTATTCATGAGTCGGAGAATTTTGCCTTTTTTTGTCAGCACCCTTGCCTCTTTCCCTCCCGTTAGATTTGAGAAATTGCAAAATCACTGTGATTGATCTATTTTAATCAAGGAGGAAATCACAGGTAAGAAATTCTAGAAGAATCCAAAATCCGCAATGATTAGTAGTATGAGACGGATTTGTGGAAAGGGGGAAAGCATTAACTGCCAATAATGTGTTATCCGTTAGTCAAAATGAGAGAGTATTGGATATCGATGCTTTTCTTTTTACTTGACTTTTTTAATGGGAAACCAATTAGGATTAATTTCCGGTCATTCTTTTATGATGTGATGCCGTCCATATGTAAAATAAAGAGAACCTATAAAAAGAATTGGGACGGATTTGTGAAGTATCCAAAATCTAGAAGAATCCAAATTCTAGAAGAATCCAAAATCTGCAATGATTAGAAGTATGAGACGGATTTGTGAAAAGGGGGAAAGCATTAGCTGCCAATAATGTGTTATCCGTTAGTCAAAATGAGAGAGTATTGGATATCAATGCTTTTCTTTTTACTTGACTTTTCTAATGGGAAACCAATTAGGATTAATTTCCGGTCATTCTTTTATGATGTGATGCCGTCCATATGTAAAATAAAGAGAAAACCTATAAAAAGAATTGGGATTAAGGGCGCATTTGTTTCGAGAAGAATAAATGACTTGAAAAATATATTTTTTAAAAATAATTATTTATATCACTTACAAAAATGAATAAATGAAAAGTATCTTCATCGCTTACAAAAATATTTAATTATAAATTATGATCGGTGAAATAGTCTCTATTAATTAATTATTTTAATATATATATTTTACTTTTTTTGGGTTTTTGGATGCTTCCTTGGACTTTTGGGGACGACAAGGACGGTAGGAAACACGTGGACGCATCGTACATGTCAGCAAATCTCAGTCTCCATTTTCTTATTTTGTATATATTTTTTAATCTTCTCCCTTTTACCATTCCTTCTTCCTACTCCCCCAGGAAGCCATATAATTAGGATGCATTTGGTAATCATTCTGTCCCGAAGAACAATTTTTGATGAGAAATGATTTCTTTTGTTTCTGTTCTCGGGAACAATTTCTAAGGAAAAAGAATGCGTTTTTTTAACTTATCAAAATTTCTATTCTCAGAATAGAAATACGTTTGGTAAAATTCTTAGATTTTTTTTTTTAATTTTTTTTTTAATTTTTTCCTTTTTTCCTTTTCCTTTTTCTTTTTCTCTTTGGCTAGTCGCTGGCCACTGTTGTGGTCGGCGATTGGCTGGGCGATGTTCGGCGTGCTCACCGAAGCCTCGCTAGGCCAGGGTGAGGCCTGGCGAGGCTTAGCCTCGCCTAAGTGGCTCGAGGTCGGCCTCGCCCTGGCCTAGTGAGGCCCGGCCTCACGCCGGATGGGGAGGCGGAGCCTCGCCGTGGCCACACGAGGCTACGGTGAGCCATGGTGAGGCTCAAGCCGACAAGCCTCGCCGTGGCTCGGCGTCTTTGGGGGCTGGCGACGCTTCGACAAGGTCGCCAACCCTCATTTGGTTGGTCAGGCCGACGACCGGCAAAAGGAAGAAGAAAAGAGAAGAAAAAATAAGAGAGAAAATTTGATTCTAAAAATGTCCTACGTGGCCAAACGCTTCTTTCTTTCTCCAGCACATCCAGACCTCCGCCTCCGCCTCCGCCTCCCACCCCAAAAGCCTCTTCAGTCATAGCTGCTCAGATATGCCTCTAGCACGTCACCTCTCTCAAGAGCCCTGCCGGTCGCAGTTGGGTCCTCTCGCCGCTGCCGCCTTTGGTGTTGCCTCTCGGAGCCCCATCGTTGGCTCCAAGGAGCTTGAGTTGAACTTTGCGCGGGCTTCGCTCCTCTCTCTCACCTGGATTTTGGGAAATCAAGCGACGAAGAGGAAGCTTTCGTTTTTTTTTTCTTTTCCTAGGCGACATTTGTTCTTGTTTTTGCCAAACCCGTATCCCTGTTTCGACACCGCCATGTGAAAAGCTCCTCTGCCGTTGGTAAGGTCAAAATGATCTTGTTCTTTTATTACCACATTCTCTGTTGAAGTTCGTTTCTTTTGAAACTATACAAACACTCTCTTTTTTTCTTTTCCCTCTCCTTCGCCCGGTTTTGATTTTGAGCTCAAAAACCCCTTATTTTCAAACTTACGTAAGCTCAAGATGCTTTACCTTTGTGAGCTCCGTGGAATGCAATCATGTTATCTGCAATCACAGACATAGGAATGCAAAAAGAAAGAGTAAGTCCATGTAAATCAGAGAGGAGATGGTAGATAAGGGCTTTGCACAGATATAGATGGGCACATGTATAGTGTTTCAGGCTAACCAATAACAATAGTTCGAGGAGTCAGCCATTTTTGTTTCAGATTGCCTGTGTTTGGTGGGATTTCACAAGCTATTTTGCCAAAGAAACAGTTAGGAAAAAATTCACAAAACTGTTGTCCTGGTGTGGTTAATGCACTGGAGGTCCCAAGTCATCCCTTCCAAGAAGCTAAGATGGTTGTTTTTGCATTTACTTCACGATGTCAAATTTGCGCTTGGACATTTGGCTGGTAAGCTGAGACTTGGAGGTATGTCTGTCCCACATCCATGCATTTTTTATTATTGTGATTGATGTGGTTAATGGGGTTGCAATACTTGCTTATTCACTCAATTTGAAATAGAGAAAAGGCCATTCGAGAGATCCCTTTCTGAATACTTTGTGGCTAGCTTAGAATATGCTTCTTCTGAAGAGTTCCATAGGCCTTAGATATCGCCAATGCATATGAATCAACTGCTCATAAGTTCTATCCAGTAACGTGAAGGAAGATAACATGGAGATGGATGAGAGGAATGCTGTTAATTTAGACGAGATATGTGTTCTATCATCAGTTCCTTTTCACTTGCTGCAGCACAGTTTCATGAGAGAATTGAGCCTAAACAAGGATAAAATTCCAGCTCAGGTTTATCAGGCCAATTCAAAGGATTTTGATGTGACCCGGAAATATGTGGATTGTTTGACTGCACCCGCCATGGGGAAAGTCCTGGTCTGTGAGTTCGTCTATGGTTTCAACTTTTAAGATAGATTGGAAATCATTTTTGATAATTTTCTTTTTTTATTTGACTGTAGATTCTAGTGAACCCATTGTTTGTGACTAGAGGTGTCAAAATGGGTCATTGACCCATTTATGTTTAAATGGGTCGTTAATCGGTTAAGCTTTATTTCCCAAAGCACCTATAATGGGTTTTAAAAATAAAGAGACTGAGATAAATGGGTCTTAAATGGGTCTACTCTCCACCTATTTAAGACCCATTTATCAACCCATTAAAAATGAACCCATTTACAGGGACACTCTCTCTTCCCTCTTTAATTTTACAATATATATATACATATATACATATATATATATATATATATTATAAAAATCGAAATTATAATTATTTTTTATTTTTCTTTCCTTTTTATTTTTCTTTCTTCTTCCTTCTTCCGATGGCCGACACGGTGATGGCTGGTGACTGGCCAAGCGAGCCTCGAGCTTGTCGGATCTGGCGAGGCGGAGGCCTTGCTGACGTTCGGCGAGGCTCGAGCCTCGCCGATCTGGCGAGGCAGAGGCCTCGCTGACGTCTGGCGAGGCCCGAGCCTTGCTAGATTCGGTGAGGGGTGAGGTTGAGCTCGCCGGTGTCGGTGAGCTGGGCGAGCCAGCTCGCCTGTGGCTAGTCGCCGATTGTCATTGTGGCCGGCAGCCGGCCATAAAAGAGGAAGAAGAAAAAAGAAAAAGGAAAAAGAAAATAAAAAATAATTAAAATTGGATTTTTTAAAAAATTATAAAAATTGTGCATTAAATTTATGTTGTATAAAGCCATGTTAGCAATACCCATTTTTAAAATATATATAAGCTTTTTTAGGTTTCATTAAATGGGTCGGGTATGGGTTGACTATAGGTCTCGAGTCGGGTATGAGTCAAAAATTTTGTACTACAATAAATGGGTCATAAACGGGTCTATTTGTGACTCGACTCAAACCCGATCCGACCCACTTGTTTAACGGGTCTATTTGTGACCTATAATCTGCGAAGGCATGAATTGTTGCTTTGATTGGGGTATGTTGAAGTTAAATGCTCTGTGCAGATTAAAATGTGTGACGTTACATCTTGACGAACGGTGAAAAAGAAAGTTACATTTCAAATTCCTTTTCTCTAGCTAGACAATAGATATTAATTAATTTCATGGTTGTCTGGATGAAGTATAGGTTCCTTTTGACATTAAGTTTTTCTTCGGGTCAAAAGACATGGTGACTAGTAAAGTCAATTAGAATCGGCAATCTTTTGGCTTATGTTTCATTTTGTTCTATATCGGGTTCTGTTATTGCATTCTCTAGCTCTTCGGAAATTTTGTTACAGAGCATGTTTAGTTTCTAGTCAGTGTTTAAGTTGTCCGTGCTGTGACACATATGACAATACGTTCTTTAATCATCTTTCTGGTTTCCAATTAATATTCTCTTTTCCTGATTGAGTTCTCTAGGTAATCTCTTTTATCCTTACTTTTCTTAATTAGTTCATCTATAATTATAGGCACCAGGACTACCAAGTACTTGAATGTGAGTATGCAAAAGAGGCTCGAACTTTTTTGGCCCCTCTGTTGATGCAGACAAAGCGTGAGGATAAATAAATTGCTTTTGCCGGGAAGAGCTTTACCAAATTTAAGAATCACAATAACCTTGGCAACGAAGGTTTGAGATGAGTAGCTTAGGTCGTTTTAAAAGTATGCAAATCTCTACTAAGTTTTATTCTATTTGCTCGGAATATATATCGTCCTTATGGCTTATCAGGTAAAAAAAAAACAATAGACTATATAGCTGTCACGACCCGATCTCGCCGCCCTCGAATCCCTTATCATCACGAGGAGAGAAACAAAGGGAAAGGTCGGGTTTAAGAGTACTTGATAACGAGAATTCCCTCACGGCTCGCGTTCCAAAAGACGTCATCACCTCGCCTTTTGGATCAAGCCTCTTGTGAGTTCCCTCCACGAGATCGTGAGCTCTCTCAAGCTCGTACCCCGCGTGATAGCGGAGTGTTGCGATCCACACCCACACGAGCAACACACCTTAGAAGAAGGGGTCGGGTGTAGACATCGGATTTAAGGGTACCTTTACCATGGTAACCCTCTCGATAGTACGCCTCACCCATAAGGATGGCATCACTTAATCTTTTGGGTTACTCCCATATCGAGTATGCTAAACCATGGTGAGTTTCATCGAAACTTATATCCCGCGCGACGGGTTTATTTATACAGTCTAGTTATTTATGACAACCTAAAAATAAGACGGGAGTCACCACTAGCCTCATTTTGGGGTTGGCTAGAAAACCCAATCGAGGGTCGGAAATGTTCCCTCGATTCCTAGGCAACCAAATATCTAGGTTTGGGGACTTGGGTTATGCTAATATTTCTATTAGCACCCTTTCGGTATCAAAACAGTATGTTGTGTTTTCCTAATATGTCTATGCGACAAAAGCAAGAAATATTGAGTGTAGGAACACACTTTCAAGCAAATTTAATAGGGTTAATACCCTAAAAAACCCCAAACTGGTACACTTGTGACAAATTTACCCCAAACTATTTTTTTGACCACCAAAAACCCCAAACTGGTACATACGTGACAGATCTACCCTCCGTTAGCTTCCGTTTGATTTTTCCGTTAATTTTGCTGACGTGGCAAGTCATGTGGAAATTCATAAGTTTAATACCATTAAAAACCCCAAACTGGTATATTTATGACAAATTTACCCCAAACTGGTATATTTACGACAAATTTACCCTAAATTAATTTTTTCGATCATAAAAAACCTAAATTGGTACACGTGCGGCACATTTACCCTCTTTCAATTTTCCCAAATTTGACCGAGTTGTGATGTCCAATCAATTTTATTTTATGGATTGCTCTAACATTGCCTCAATATCATTAATACTTGATTTTTTTTTCTTTTTATTGGAATCATTATTAGAAAACTATTCAAAGGCTACCAAATGTGCACTTCATTCTTGTGCCGAGAAGATGCCCATTAACTAAAGATGGACAGATCGCTTGCGTACATATACAAAAGAATCACACTCAAAGCACACCTAAAATTAGCGACAAACATAAGTGATTTTGGTTCCGGCATTTCAATAAGCATGTGATGTACGAGTCACTCATACCATTCACATGCAAGTTCCATGTTAAAATTTTGACACACTTACGATTCAAGGTAGGAAAGACTACGTAACGCCAACGAGCATGGTATGAGTGACTCGTACATCACATGCTCGTTGAAATGCCGGAACCAAAATCACTTATGTTTGTCTTTAATTTTAGGTGTGCTTTGAGTGTGATTCTTTTGTATATGTGCGCAAGCGATTTGTCCATCTTTTAGTTAATGGGCATCTTCTCGGCACAAGAATGAAGTGCACATTTGGTAGCCTTTGAATAGTTTTCTAATAATGATTCCAATAAAAAGAAAAAAAAATCAAGTATTAATGATATGGAGGCAATGTTAGAGTAATCCATAAAATAAAATTGATTGGACATCACAACTTGGTCAAATTTGGGAAAATTGAAAGAGGGTAAATGTGCCGCACGTGTACCAATTTAGGTTTTTTATGATCGAAAAAATTAATTTAGGGTAAATTTGTCGTAAATATACCAGTTTGGGGTAAATTTGTCATAAATATACCAGTTTGGGGTTTTTAATGGTATTAAACTTATGAATTTCCACATGACTTGCCACGTCAGCAAAATTAACGGAAAAATCAAACGGAAGCTAACGGAGGGTAGATCTGTCACGTATGTACCAGTTTGGGGTTTTTGGTGGTCAAAAAAATAGTTTGGGGTAAATTTGTCACAAGTGTACCAGTTTGGGGTTTTTTAGGGTATTAACCCAATTTAATATTGCTTTCTCTGATAAGAATCCACAAGTCAATCTTTTCCTTAGAGAATCCAAGAACGAAAAAACAACAAAAGATACTTTACCAAAAAAAAAAAACAACAACAACAACAAAAGATCATATACAAAAAGGGGGGAAAAAGAAATGGTGAACTCCTACCGACTCAGGATTGGAAGGAAAAAATACACTTATCGAAGCTAAATTGCCTGGTGCCAATCATGACCACTAGCTCATACAGCCAGCTGCAATGTCTATTTTCGACGGCCTTGAAGCAACTTTTTATTAGAGCATCTAAATCTCTCTTTCTGCTGGCAACCCATTTCATCAAATACTTTACATGGCCAGCCCGACCACATTGTTTCGCTCCTCTATCCCAAAAATGAGAGTTGTTTCAGAGTTATTTTTAAGGGCTTATCCCAAAAATGACAAGCGATGTAATGGTTGGGAGGAAGTCAATAAAGATGCAGAAGAAGATAATCAAAATCAAAAGAAAGAAGCATTCCGATAATTATATACCTACTAATCCGATGTCCACCCCGCCTCATATTGTGTCGGAATGGTATTTCCTGCCGATCTATGTCGGGGTTTCGCAGAAATCCCAGCAGGCGCAGTTCTTTGAATCGATCGAAATGGTCTTTCTGGAAATAGTTTAATTTGTCTAAGTATTGGAGCTGCCGGATAAGATGGGGAGCTTACCTACGTCAGTGGAATATCCCGAAAAAGGGTGCTCTCATGCCTGTCTTGACAAAGGTTTTCAAGGATTCGTGATTTTCTTCTCTAGCAACAGGCTCGACGAGGTAGCATCTTCCTTTATAACGATCAAGGCTGGTAAGCCCATAGGTCCACACAGTTGTCCATGTACTAGTAGAAGATTTAGCAGCTACCATAACCCCTGCTTCCTCAGGAGGAACTCCAGGTTGAGGAGTTACTTGGAATGCTGCCAAGATATCAATATCTTTGATTTCATAGTCAGGAGTATAATAAGTCAGTTTATGGCACTGACCTTGGAAGAAAGCTTATCATGGTGGGCCCCAAAGAAAGGAAAAGGGTTGGCACTTACACTCCAAAGATTTAGCTTACTAATATAATCGAATTCCTAATGGCTGCCACTGACGATCACTCTAGTTTTTATTCTCCCACACATGCCTCCTTTCAGGCAGTTCAGGTTCAGTACCTTGCCTTACCACATCTATTCATTCAAGTGGGCATTTGTCCTTAAGAAACCCATTCTTCCAAATAAAATGCGTCCCAAGCGGAAATATCACAAGTACTGCCTCGTCTTGGACCATCGCAAGGAAAACTATAACCAAAATCCCGCCCAGTGTCCTCCTCCTTCCCCCTCCACCTTCCGACCCGAGGGAGTATACAATGAGAACTGCCGAAGGTGCAACAACAAGCACTAGTTTGACTTGGGGAGGTGGTGATTTAGTGGCAGTAGGTGGCAAAGTTGCTTTATTACCTATTCCATTAGGAACCGCAGATTTTTTGGCACATCACATTTATGCATTTACGATTCATGTAACAATATTGATATTCCTGAAAGGTGTTCTATTTGCTCGTAGCTCTCGTTTGATACCGGATAAAGCGGTATTTGACCAAACAGGATCGTCTAGTTCCTTTAGAACCTATCACTAAAATACCCCTAGAAGGGGATAGGAGTATTATTCTATTTAATAGTTGGAATAATTAATTTCTTATTTAATAATTAATTTCTTATTTAATTTATTTTTTTCAAACCATAAAAAAAATTGATCTTCTTTAAATATTTCTAACTTTGAATTCTCTTTATTTTTATTCCTATCCATATAAGAAATTTTATAAACTTGGCTATCTTTATAGAATGTCTCGTGAAAGTTGAATTCATCCCTTGTTTTTTCCTTTTCATTCACTCGGATCTCTTCCCTTTCATCGATTTTTTCTGGATCCTCCTTTTCTTCCGAAAAAAGAGAATGATCTTTTTCGATGGATCCCTCTTGTTCCTGTTTAGTCCCCTTCGTTTCGAAAGTTGTTTCTATTTCTACATATGTTTCTTCCTCGTCTTCTTTGGTGTCAAGGTAAAAGCTATGAATAGTCATCGACTTCCGGGAAAGGGTAGAAGAATGGGACCTATTCTGGGACATACAATGCATTACAGATGTATGATCATTACGCTTCAACCGGGTTATTCTATTCCACCTCTTAGAAAAAAAAGAACTTAAATCAAAATACTTAATATTAATAGCATGGCGATACATTTATACAAAACTTCTACCCTGAGCACACGCAATGGAGCCGTAGACAGTCAAGTGAAATCCAATACACGAAATAATTTGATCTATGGACAGCATCGTTGTAGTAAAGGTCGTAATGCCAGAGGAATCATTACCGCAGAGCATAGAGGGGGAGGTCATAAGCGTCTAACTGTAAAATTGATTTTCGACAGAATGAAAAAGACATATATGGTAGAATCGTAAGCATAGAATACGACCCTAATCGAAATGCATCCATTTGTCTCATACACTATGGGATGGTGAGAAGAGATATATTTTACATCCCAGAGGAGCTATAATTGGAGATACCATTGTTTCTAGTACAGAAGTTCCTATAAAAATGGAAAATGCCCTACCTTTGAGTGCACTTCTTCGGGAATGAAAAAAAATGGATCTAGTTTCATTTGGCATTTTTGCTTAAATTCTTTGATTCCTCGATACTCAATCAAATCCTCTTTTTTAACGACTGAATGAACCCCCGACACTGTGGTTCGTAGCCACGTGCTCTAATCCTCTGAGCTACAGGCCCCACCCTGTCTCCACTAGATCTGTTCCCGGGAGTACTCTAAAAAAAAAAGGAACCTTTCCTCTCCCCAGCCATTTTAGGTTAAGAGGATGTGAAAGCGTCTTTCTTTCTATAATAAGGGTGCGTTCTGAGGTGTGAAGTGGGAGAGAAGGGATTTCAGAGTTTGGGTTTTGAATAAAACGACATTTTCCTTTTTTTTTTCTTTTTCAATATATATGAAAAAGTAGTAATAAGAACGAGAGGAGTTAAGCTTTTTATCATCCTGGCGTCGAGCTATTTTTCCGCAGGACCTCCCCTATAGTATCACCGCCGTGGTAGAGTTTAACCACCAAGTTCGGGATCGGAGAAGGACTGTGTTGAACTGGAGGAAGTGCCTAAGGCTTGAGGAAGGCTCATGTGGAGGTTGATACCAGACCTTTCTTCTTCTTCATGGCTAGTTGGTTCCCATTGCTCCACGAGGGGATGCAAAATATTGACAGTGTGGCCCATGTCCGGTCTCTGGAACGGTTCCTCAGCAGTGCAATGACCAGCCAGCTCAGCAACTTTGATTATACTCTCTAAGGTTTCTTCATCGGGGTCAAGAGTGTGGTCGATAGCTTTCAGGATGTTTTCCTTGTCAATCAGAACTCTACGGAACCAAGTGACCAAGTGCGCCCTCTCATCTGGCATTGTGTTGTCTAATGCTTTTCTACCGGTAATGATCTCCATCAAGACAGCACCAAATGCGTAAACGTCGACCTTTGTAGTTACCCTTCCAGTGGCTGTACGGACAGAAAAAGACCCATACAAAGTTCAATGCAATTTCATCGATAAGGAAAAGAAAAGCCTCTGCTCAGATTTCATGTTAAGAGAAGATAAAAACGCCCCAAGAATGGGTAACACAAAGAAGTCACCCTTGGTTTCTAATCAACAATCTGTAGTCAGGTGATTTCACTATCCCCCCTAGAGTGAATCAGAGCAATTGAATTGACTTAGATATTTTAACAGCAATCACGCACATTTGAGTTAATTAATGCGTGATGATCAATCTTACCATTATAAGGCTCAATCTGAACAAAACATCCAACTACAATGAGGTGGAAACATAGATATAAAGTCCACTAGTTCGTCTGCAGGACTCCTATCCATTATTACTACTGAAAGATATCACACTTATGTAATCTTGATGAAAGAAACAATAGAGATCAATTTACCTAATGCATATTCAGGAGCTAAATACCCAAAAGTTCCAGCCAACTGTGTCTCCATGGAATACTTCCCATCAGGAACATTTTTAACCAAACCAAAGTCAGCAACTTTGGCTCTCATGTCATCTCCCAGCAGTATGTTTACTGGCTTCAAATCCCTATGGATAAATTTTTGTTGGGCTAAACTGTGCAGGTATTCCACTCCTCTAGCAACATCCAAAGCAATGGTCACCCTTTGCTTCCAAGTCAGAGGTGCATACCCCTTCTCTTGCCACTCGAACAAATGTTGCGCGAGAGTCCCTTGTGGCATATATTCATAAACTAAAAGCCTCTCATCACCTTTGATACAATACCCTAAAAGCATGACTAAATGCCTATGCCTCACTTTTGTAAGTACTGCAATCTCAGCTTGGAATCCCTTCATTCTCTTGGTGTCCACTGCCTCAGAATTCATTCTTTTAGCAGCAATTTTGGTGCCATCGTGCAACCCCCCTTTGTAAACAACACCAAAACCACCTCTTCCTAAAATGTTCTCTTCACTAAAATTACAAGTCGCTTGTCTAAGGACTTCAATTGAAATTTTAACATTTCCTCCTTTAAAAACAGGAAAATCACCATGGTCCCCACTGCTTTGGCTATGCAATTCACTTGGAAGCCCACCATAACCATTCATACCATTCCCGGTCCCATTCTTAGCTACTTCCATCCCGATTTCCTTATTGTATACACTATTAAATTTCCTGTGTCGTCGGATGATGTAACAGAATTTGTACAAGACAAGCAACACCACCACAATGAAAATAAGGACACCTACGACAACAGCAGCAATTACACCACCTGAAAGTGAAGAGCCATTTGACGATCCAGGTGAGCCACCACCAGTCGAATTCGTCCCTGAACCACCACTGCCTCCGCCACCAGTGTCCGTTTTACCAATTAACGGATTACCAGTAGTAGTCAACTTCACTGAGGCTGGGAAAACCGGTATCGACCCATTGAGATTATTGTTCGACACATCAAGAACCTGAAGCTGAGTCAGCGTAGTCAAGCTTTCCGGAATAGACCCAGTAAGATTATTATCGTTCAACAGCAACGTGCGGAGCAAGGTGAGATTCGCAAATGCAGGCGAGATGGTCCCACTAAACCCCCGCTTCGAGAAACTAACAGAGGTCACATTCTTCTCCTGGCAAGAAATGGCACTCCAGCCCTGGCAAGCATCATTCCCAGTCCAAGAATCCGCCAGCGTGATCGGATACCCCAACGCACCGGCCACCTCAAGCAACGTAGTAACCTGTGGGTCGCAAGGGCCCGGCGCACTGTTGCAAAAGCTATTACCCCGATAGGTAATGGTAATTCCACTGCTATTACTAGGGACGGGACCCTGCAACTTATTGTAAGCCAAGGACACATTCTTCAAGCCGGGGAGTGCCAACAGCGAGGCGGGCACAACCCCAGTGAACTGGTTGTCCCTAAGCTGGAGATCGAACAAATCAGCGCATTGCGAGAGATCGGGGATCGGACCTGTGAACTGGTTGCTCTGGAGCCAGACCTGGTACAGCTGGGTCATCCTGGCCAACACGCTGATGCCGCCGGAAAGCCCCATCGCCTGGTTGTTGAGCCAGAGGTTCTGGATCGATGAAGTGCCGAAGGAGGAGGGGAGGGGCCCGGTGAGGTTGTTGTGGGAGAGCCTCAGACTCGTCAGGCTAGGGAGGGTTCCGAGGAAGTCCGGGATCGTGCCGGTGATGTTAACGTTGACGGCGTAGAGGGCAGTCAGGGACGTCGAGGCGTTGAGCTCCGCCGGGATCTGCCAGGAGGGGAGGTCGAGATTTTGGCTGAGGCTGAGGGTCTGGAGGCTGGTGAGGCCCTGGAAGGCGCCGGAGGTGATGGAGGCGAAGTTGTTGCTGTCGAGGTGGATGGACTGGAGGGAGGCGAGGCCGGCGAAGGAAGGGACGGCGCCGGAGAGGGAGTTAGTCTGGAGGTTGAGGCTTTGGAGCTGGGAGAGGGAGGAAAGATCCGAGGGGAGGGCGCCGGAGAGGGAGGAGGAAGAGAGGTTTATGACGGTGACCCGGTTGGAGGAGTCGCAGCTGACGCCTGTCCATTTGCAGTAGGCCTGGCTCGAGGACCAGCCCGACGGCTTGAGGGCGGCGAGGATCTCGGCCATGACGACGGAGTCATCGGCGGAGGCGGCGGAGGCGGCGAGGAAGAGGTGGAGGAGGACAAGGAAAGGGGCCGGAGAGCGGAGGCTCCCGGCGGCCATTGTCGACGGCGTTGCTGTGTGTCTAGAGAGAGAGAAAGGCGTAAGCAGAGGGGTGGGATGCGGGGAGAAGGAAACAGAGGAAGTCGCGGTCGTTCTCTATTTGTTCTCCTACAAGACGAGAGAGAGAAAAAACCCAGCAAAATATTGACGGAAGAAAGGGCAGACAGGTCAATGGTCAATAAATGTGTAACACTCCCGCTCAAAAAATCTCTCTCCTCACTTGAATTTCCTAGTTTTTTCTCAAGATTGACCGAGAGAACGACCATGACTTCCTCTGTTTCCTTATCCAACGGATCCCTCACAAGACGCGTGTCGATATCTGAGTGGTAAATGCGCACCATGTCAGCAGATGACGTGGTATACGCATGCCACTGAATATTTGAACATTTTCTGGAGGGAGAGAGTGAGGAGCAGGTCTTATGAACAGGCGCTGCTGCAGCAAACGGTGAGTAAGACGCGAGGGAGAGCGGCATCACCAGGGAAAATGGGGTCCAACGTAGGAAACACGTTGATGCATAGTACACGTCAGCGAATCTCAGTCTCCATTTTTCTTATATATATATGGTAATTGATATATATTTTTTAATTTACCCCCTTTTACCATTCCTTGCTCCCTACTCCCCCGAGAAACCGCATCTTTACCCTCCGATGCTTGAAGAAGTACTCAAAAAGAATTTTGATTTCAACCTTCTCAATATTATATTATAACAAGTTATATCTTAATTTTTTTCTCAAAACAGTATT
Organism: Eucalyptus pauciflora; assembly: GCA_007663325.1. NCBI lineage: Eukaryota > Viridiplantae > Streptophyta > Magnoliopsida > Myrtales > Myrtaceae > Eucalyptus > Eucalyptus pauciflora. Next base: position 846,672 of record VMYD01000114.1, on the reverse strand, counting down.
TTATTGATGAGCTTGAGAATTTTGCCTTTTTTGTAGGCACCCTTGCCTCTCTCCCTCCCGTTAAATTTGAGAAATTGAGGAAACAAATGAGGAAATCACTGGTAAGAAATTCTAGAAGAATCCCAAATCCGAAATGATTAGGAGGATGAGACAAATTTGCAAGTAATGTGGAAAGGGGGAAGTATAATGCGAAACTCAATAGCCAAGAATGTGTTGTCTGTTGGTCAAAATAAGAGAATATCCGATTTCGATGCTTTTCTTTTTTCTTGAGTTTGCTAATGGGAAATCAATTAGGATTAATTTTCAGTCATTCTTTTATGATGTGATATTGTCTGTTTGTTAAATAAATAGAAAATCCAAGAAAAAAATTGAAATTAAGGGTGTGTATGTTTCGAAAAGAATATCACTAAAAAATATTTTCTTAAAAATAACCATTTGTATCGCTTACGATAATGAATAAGCGAAAAGTATCTTCATTATCCATGAAAATGTTTAGTTATAAATTATTATCAATTTAACTAATAACTTCAACCACTGGGGGTTCCATCCTTTCATCTTGGAATGGAGAGGTTGGCGGTTCAAATCCCCACATTCTCAGGGGGATTGGGGTGGGGACGATTTCATTTCAGAAGTAGGTTTCGACTCTCACATCCTGCAAGGAGACATGACAAAAGTCTGAGAGTGAGTGTTAAGAGCAAGATTAGCGTAGGACCGATAAAAAAAAAATAATAACTTCAAGAGATATAAGCGATCATTTTTAAGAAAATATTTTTTAAATCATTTATTTTTAGCAAAATAAATTGAATTTTAGGTTGCATCTTATTAGTTATGGAATTTAACTTATGACCAAAAAAAAGAAAGCTCATGAATAATCCTATTTCATACGGTTTAATATTCATCATGCATGCCGTCTAGCGCTGAGGGACGCGCAGGAAAGATTGGGATAGCTGGGACACGTCAGCAAGTCGGCTTTATCTTCTCATTTTATTTGTTATTTACCCCTTGACCGTTGCTTGCTTCCTCCACAAGAAGTTCATCTCGAAAAATTAAAGCTTGACAAAATTTCGTTTTTTTACCCTCTCAATTTTTATATAATTATATTTTAATTTTTTTTAAGAGCTAAATTGCATTTTTGCCTTTTTATTTGCGCGTGGGTTGGTGTTATGTGAGAAATTAAAGGTATGATTGCTCAGGTCAATTTTTAATTATAATTTAGATTTTTAAGTTTTTAAGAATTTCAGATTTACCCCTTAAATTTTGGTTGGTTGCCAAAAAAAAAAAAGTTGATGCGCCTAACAATAAAATAGGGTATGAAAAATGGTAAATCTATTGCTACGAATCTATCTAATGAAGAACTAATTCCCTATAAAAGAAAAATCTCAACGTTAGGTCTAGTTCCAATTCTTTCTTATTTTTTTTTGTCTAGAAAAAAATCTAAAACTTTAGATCCGGTCCAAATTTGTCCCCAACTTTTATTTGACTGAAAAAACTTAACTTTAAATTCAATCTCAAGTCTATTTCAAACTTTTTATCTTTATCTAAGAGAAAAATCATCAATTTTGACTTTAGTTTCAAATTTGCCTCCATTAGTCCTCTATTCAAAAATCATCGTTAGTTGTCCGTAATTTTTGTATTCTATAATAGTTTTATTTTGGAGATAAACGTGGATCTCTTATCAATGTGTAATGCCATGTTATATAGGAATTGCACCACGACCCTAGATTTGAAAATAAATTGAAAGTTGGTGATTTTTTTAGACAAAACAAAATTTGGGTTTTGGGTATTTTCTTAGACAAAAAAATCGAGGTTGGACTGAATCTAAAGTTTGGGTTTTTTTTAGACAAAAAAAATTGGAACAAAATTAAGATTAGACTTAAAGTTGGAAATTTTTTAGGAAATTAGATCATTTAAATCAAGAGAAAAATCATAGACAAGAAAAAGATGAAGGAAGAACGTGATGGAGGGGTTGGAAAATGACCGTGCGCTTGACGTGTCCGCGCTGTTGGTCACAAGCACGTGTTATTGCTAGTCAAGATTAAGGTGATTGTCGTACAAAAAGCAAGGGGGGATTCCATGTCAGTGTTTCTTTTTCTTGGAAATTTGGTGTTTGATCTCATCCTTTTGGTATTCACACTCTTTTGGTCAAGCTCCTAAACAGGAACAAGGACAAAAAGCAACATGAAATTGGAGATCAAACTAAATTTTGAAGAAGGGAGGAGGAGATCGAAAACTCATAGAATTTGCAATTAAGGTTTCCCTTTTATCTATTTTGCAAAAAAACAAATAATTTGAAAAAACAATGAGAACAAGAAATATTTTCATTGCTCAAAAATAAAATTAGATATGAATAATTATCGATAATGAAAATATATTTTATTAGCTAATTATTTTGAGTGCTCGATTTTAGGAATGTGTGTTTTGAATCATTCATTTTTCACAAATAAAAGAATCCTATAGACATCTAAGGACAAATCATATTCATCTCATCCTAGCATAACCTGTGAGCACTTTAGGTGTATTTGTTTTTGGATGTTTTTCAGAAAATCATTTTTTACGAAATTTTTTTACCTTTCCAAGTTAGAGAATTTATTTCCTAACTTTGAGCACATGTTTTTTTTTTTTTTTATTGTAAATGGTTTTCGATCAACTAATCATTTTCAATAAATTAAATGCATGAAAGTTTAAAGAATTAATTCGTAAGAAAATTTAAACATATACTCATTGATGTCCTTTCCTGATGGAGCTCTGCACAACTAGCTGCGTTGCCTATTTTTCCAATTCAGTGGCGACCCATTAATATTTTAATATGCATTAGCTCGAGATTTTCACCAATTAATATACAACTCCCTGAAAAGAAATATTACTTTCTACGAAAGAAATATTGGCCCTAATCCCAAACATCAATTCATCATGGGGGCATTCGTATGGTGTTGAAGAACGAATCTCCAGATCGCAATTTATCGTAATTATTTATTATTCTTTCATAATTTTTACACAAGATATTGAAACACGCCAAAAATTTAAAAGGGTTAATGATCGATGGTGAAAATCACTCCTTTCTGTCCTATGGCCATCATTGGATTTGCTTCCCAAGAATCTTTCGAAACCTCTTTCATTATAAACCAAAATCCATATGCCTAACTAGCATTTGGAACAGATTTTCGATAACAACTTTAGTTGCGAAAAAATATTCTAACTAGAGATGAGCATGGTCCGAATAGTCAATTCCTACTTTGGAATCAGAAACTGTCCACTAAAAACCAATTTTGAAAAGCTTGGAACGAGGAACCGCTCGTTGATTCCATAGATCCACCCAAGAACTGATTCCCAATCCCTACAAAGTTGCCTTTATTAATTTATATCATGATGAATTTAGTTTCTTTTTAGAGCACCAAAGCTTGTTCGGCTTTAAATTCAGGTTGAATTGGGAGCTATTGATTTTGAGTAGGGATTGAGAAATATAGAGCGGAACCAATAGACAATACTCATTAAGTAGGAACTCAATGTCATTAAAGGTCAAGATGTGGTCCTCTTAGGATTTCCTGACATCGAGAACATGTGGAGAATTAGACTCTACGTTAGAAGTCCTAACCTCCAAAGAAATTAAAACATTAATCGCTTGATCCATTTTTTTTCAACATCAACTAATTTAATCAAGGGAATGGCTAATGAGAGACCTAATTATGCTCTTAAAATGAGCCATTGAATTTCATATTATGACAATAAAGCGCCACAACATTTATGGACATCTCCAACCGATTCTCTCCTTCCTCTTCATTTGTCTATTTTGTTTTGGCTAAGAAAGTAAGTAAATAGATTATTAGAATGAAGAAAAAAAGTAAGAGGTTAATCCTATTACACAGTCAAAAGATAAATTTAGTCAATAATATCCAATATATATTGGTTAAAAAAAGTACAAAATAATTAAGTAATCGAGAACCAAATCGATACTCACTTGTTTTATTAAATTGGAACCAGGAGCCGGACTAGTTCCCACAGGAACTACCAGTTGCGTGCTAGTCCAGTTCGGTTTCATGTGATTCTGAAGTCCTTTGATCCGTCTATTTCCAATGTCAACTAATTTAATTATACTCTTAAAATGAGCCATTGGCTCTTAATTTTGTATCATGACAACGAAGTGCCACAATATTTATGAACATCTTCAACAGGTCCTCTCCTTCCTCTTTGTTTGTTTGTTTTGTTTTTGCTAAGAAAGTAAGTAAATAGATTATTAGAATGAAAATATATATATATATATATATATATATATATATATATATATATATGTGTGTGTGTGTGTGTGTGTGTGTGTGTGTGTGTGTGGTACATACTCGAGAGACTTGGTAAAAAACTACAAAATAATTAAATAATAAAAAAATTTTAAAAAATTTATATATACTTGTCAAGTCAATCGAGAATTAGATCGATACTCATCGATTTAATTAGATTGAAATTAGGACTTGGATCAGTCCTCATGGAAACCGCTAGTTTTGTACTAGTTCAGCTTGATTTTGTGCTGTTTAGATGATTTCCGATTTCTTAACACACCTCTAATTGTGACTTTTATAAAGTATATTGTAAATACCTCACGGTTATGGCTACTTTAAAATTTCAGCAGCCTTTGATGACTTTCTAGGAAGCCACCGCAGCCAACATTGAAGTGCTACAATTTATAAAATATGCATTTCATAACCACAAAAAGCCACGTCATCTTATACATTTTTACCAAACTGGCTCTACTAATTTTGAAAGGGGAAGACCAAGAACAGAGAGTCAACGTCGAGTCTTCGGGCATTAATTATTGCCGACGATACCTAATCCACGGTAGGTCGTCCCGGTAAAGCAGACTAGAAAAACTCACTCTTTGCACGGATATTGTGAAAAAGCAGAATATAACACGTGTTTTTCATTTTTATCTTTTGTACAATTTATTTTCGATTTGCTTTTAATCCGACTTTTATATGGATATTTCCTTTTTACTTTCTCTTGTTCGTTAAATTTTTGCATCGAGTACATAAATACTGATGCATACCTGTATTTTTCAATCTTTTTTCATTTCAATTTTTTTTTCATTTACCTTGCTTGAAATTTTTTTTGCAACTTTACTGTGACGTTCTAAATTTATATATGTTAATATTTTTATTTAGACTCTTTTATATCGTTGCATCAATTTTATTGGGAAACTATTTTGGTTATGTCCTTACTTTTGTTATCAATGTAAGTACAGTGTCAATAAGGTTATGAAATTTTAGCAAAATAAAAAGGTAAAGTGAAAGTTTATGCAACCATGGAGTTATGGTTTTAAAAGGAGAAACAATAAATGCAAATGGATTCATTTTGAATATTGATTATAGTAAAAAATTTTGTGCTTCAAGTGGTAAGATTTGCCACACTCAACTTGAACTATGGCCAAGTGAGAAACTTGAACCAGATAAAGAAGCTTAGTATACCCAAAGCTTAATTTATTTTTTTATTAGAGCGATACAAGTATTCGTTTTAAGGAAAAATATTGAACAAATCATTTCTTTTTACAAAACAAACATAGTTTAAATAGACTTAAAAAATCATAATCATCTTATCCTGGCATAATTTCTTCTCTATTATAACACTATGACCTTAAAAATAAAAATACAACTATAATAGTTCAATATCAATGGACATCCATCCACATCATGCTCTCCAAAAGAGTGATCTACAACATTTTGAAAAGACACAAGATTCCGACACGATCGATATTTATTATAAGACAAATAATAATGATTTGAATACCGAATAATAGATATTTTGATAACTTGAAAAGATTGATATGAACGTCATCCTATTCCGTAATATATCTTATTAGTTCTACAATTATTCTACTTCTGCACGTCAAATTGTATTTTGGATTCTTATTAAAAATTATTCAAATCGAAGTTTTCCTTCCATGTTAATTTTTTTTTTCATTTTTTTACATATTAGTTGGTGGCCTTTTTGTTAATAGACAAAAGCTCATCAATATCCTTTCCTGATGTAACTCTGCCCAACTAGCTTGCTGCGTTGCCAATTTTCCAATTGAAGCGACCCTTTGATATTTTAATATGCATTAGCTTGATATTTTCACCAATTAATATACAAATCCTGAAAAAGAAAATTTATTTTCTAGAAAAAGACAAGTTGGACCTAAATCAACAAAGAAAAAGATACTATTATAAATGTCAATTCATTTTTGGGCACTTGTATGGTTTCGAAGGATGAAACTCCAGATTGCAATTTATTGGAATTATTTTTTCCATTATTTTTATTTAAAATATTGTAACACACAAAAAATTGAAATGGTTTGTGATTAATGGCGAGATTTACCCTCTTTTCTCTCCAACCCCATGAAAAATTAGGGATATGCTTTCGAAGAATCTTTAGAAACCCCTTGTTACAATCCAAAATACATATGCCCATTATCCTTTGAACAGCTTTCCTATAGTAATTTCAGCTGTTGAAAGGAGCATTGCGACTTTCGTAAATTTTTTGGTCAAGACCTCACAGCTACAGCTATGATAACTTTATAGGAATTAGAAAGCTACTACAATTTATAAAATATGCATTTCAAAAACAAAAAAGCCACCTCATTTTATAACACACCATAACTACGTTTGTACCATTCTGCCTCTACTAATTTTGAAAGAGAAAGCCCAAAAACAGAGAGTCAACCTCTAGTCTTCGGGTATTAATTATTCATGAATGGGCCTGGACCACGGATTGCAAAATGAAGCTCTCTCATCCCAGTTTTGCGCGTCTGATAAACAAGCTAGCAGATTGGGTGGTAAAAGCCCCACGAAAAAAAGAATTCACCCAGAATTGGCTATTTCATCCCCGGGAACTTATGTTGGATAATTTATATTGGGTAAAAGTCACCAATAACATATTTATTCTAAACTTTTTTTTTTGTGAAATAAAAAACTCCAAACTAAACTAATATGACACATTTATCCCAAACTTATACAATGTGGCATCTTTATCCCAAATTTATTTTTCAAACCTTTCTTAGTTTGGTTTGGCTTTTTTGGCTATTTTGTCTTGATGGTTTCTTCTTGCTTTTATGTTTCCCAACTAGAGGTATGCACATTGATTGAATTGTCGATTTGCTGCTTCACATATTTCGAAGCCAATACCCTCTCGGGATAGTGTTCACGGTTCCCATGATCGTCCTGGTTGTGTTCGCCATTGCCTGCACCACCTGTGTCCGCGTTCCCGAAGGCACACCTCTCTTTCAAGAGGATTCAAGGCATTGTCTCGGCCAGTTTTGCAATCAACGGTTGGGCAACAACAATTCTTCGTCGAAACAAAACCACCAGCTTTGTCCAAGAGAAGAGAACATCGAGCTTGGATTCAATGGAAGAACTCGAAATGCTGCTAAGGCGACGCCGACAATAATGGAGGATCCATGACAAGGATAAGGCAAATTTACGTGAAGGCTTTCACACCTAGACTATTGAGGAGAAACGACAAGATACTTGTTCAGGATCAATATCTTTTCCAGAACTCCAATAGCAACCAGTCACAACATTCTAAGAACATCAACCCAGAAGCAGTAGATATAGAGTAAACATTTAAAGTAAGATATAAACAACACCCACATATTTTACATGAAAAATTCAATGCGAGAAAAATTATAGAGCGGCTAAAAAAACTTCCACTAATCACTAAGAATAGCAAAATACACAATAGTTCATCTCTATTCACACAGCTAGAAGCTATTCACATGAGGAAAATAACAATAAAGGTGGATTAACACAAAGAAGTAAGAAAGATTTAACCTCTGCTAGAGAAATTGATAGACAATTAACAAAATCAGCTAATTTATAAATTTTGGACTCATGAGCAGCAAACTGAAATTTCGGCAAATTTCGACTAAGTTTCATTGTCAAATCTGGATTGCCTCTTCTCCTCTTCATAATAACATCTTTGAGTTCTTTCATGCAGTAATCAGCAAGCAAGGCAGGCCAAATTAATTGACCAGCACGCAAAATCCTAAGAATTCTCAAGGTAGCCACCGCTGACAACCGGAGGAGCAGTCTCCTCATTAATTTTCTCGCAAAGCAGTCTCATCGACCAAAACAAGTAAACAACATTGAAGGTGTGAACATTATATACTGAAGGGCATTGCAGTATAACAAGGTCGAATCCTTATACGGTGTCCGCGTGACTCTCAAGTACATACGTTCCTTCAAATAGTAGTAACACATCATTTACCAGTCATGCAGTTTATGAATGAAACAAATGGACAATACTCGAAGATGATAATCAAAGATCAGACCAAATTAGCTTATCGAGAATTGAATTCGCCAGCTTAGCCATCACAAACTGATGGCTTCATAATCACAAACTCCCAACAAAGAACAACCAAAAGAACATCGGAATTTAAGCTTTATAGGCGCAAGAACTACATCTTCCAATCAGACCACTAACAAAGAATCAGATCAATATTATTTTTAGGGAAAATCTCAAATAGGAACCCAGAGTACCATTATTTTCTTAAAAGATGACTTAAAGTGAAATCTGTCTCAAATAAAGACCCAAAGTAATCATTTAGTATCAAAAAAGGACCTGACTCATCGGCTAGTAAACATATGCATCTCTGATGCATATTCCGGTGGCCTGATCGGGGTATTTTCGTCCAAAAAAATTCTTTTTTCATTTTCGGTTGTCTTGTTTTTTTTTTCTTTTTTTTTTTTTGGGTCAATGGTTGTCTTGTTCATCGTCTTCTTCATCCCCGGTTCATCTTCTTCTTGCCCAGATCAAGAATACCGGACTTGAGAAAGGGCCAACGTTGGTAAGGGTCGGCGAGGACTCAACGTCCATTGCCGACAATAGGTGAGGGCCGTCGAGCCCTCGATGGCCACGGGGAGGGCTTGCAGGCCGACTGGCGAGGGTGGCCTCAGCCGTGGCCGATGAAGGCCGTCCAAATCGAGTCTTTATAGGGAGGTGCTCGAGGGCAAAGGGGTAGCTAGAGAAGCCGTCAACTGGGAGTGGTGGTGGGAGGAAGGGATGAAGAAGGCTACATGGGCGTTCCAATTGTAGTCCTAGTAGAAGACGAGGTTGTCGGTGGAGCGGTAGGCGGAGGTAGGGGAGGGCGCCCCTTGCGGCCATCAACGAGGTCACCCCTTGCCGGCCACTAATAAGGCTGGTGAGAAGCCCTCGCTTGCAACTAGCGAGAGTTGGCCTACAAGCCCTCGCTAGCCCTTACCAACTGCCGATGCTTGCCGGCCCTTTCCAAGTCCGGTGTTCTTGCTCTAGGCAAGAAGAAGATGATGGACATGACAACCATTGATAGAAAGAAAGAAAGAAAGAAAGAAAGAAAGGAATTGGACAACTGAAAATGAAAAAAAAAAAAGGACGAAAATACCCTAGGTCAAGCCATCGGAATATGCATCGGAGATGCATCTGTTCACCAGTCACCGAGTTAGGTCATTTTTTTAGACTAAATGATTACTTTTGATCCTTATTTGAAACAGACTCCACTTCAGGTCCTCTTTTGAGAAGAGAATGACACTTTAAATCCCTATTCGATATTTTCCCCTTATTTTCAACCATCCCCCTAATTTGAAATTTAAAAACTGATCACCAAAACAAGGAAAAAAATTACCAAAATAGTCCTAAATCTATTGCGAATTATCAAAACTATCATAAACTTATTGCAATTTTTTTAATTCAATCATAAACTCTCTTTTTTATCAATTCAGTCATAAACCTTTTGCAATTGTGTCAATTCAGTTCATATGACCAAATTTGGCCAGTCAACGTGAGCCAAGGCTAACGTGGCATTTTTAAATAATTTTTTTTATTTTATTTTATTTCTTATGTTATTTATTTATTTATTTATTTCTTCTTCTTCTTTTGGTTGGTCGCCAGACTGACCAAAGGCTACAGTTGGCCGTCACGACACTAGGAAAGCTCACCCAACCATGGCGAGGCTCACCCTCGCCCAAATTTGGCAAGGGCAAGCCTTGCCCTCGTTATCGTGATGCTAGGTGAGACCTCGCCCTCTCGCCCAATGTCGTGATGGCGAGGCTCGCCCCCACAGCGAGGGCAAACTCACCCAGTGCCACGACAGCAAGGCTCTCCTTCACTAGACCTAGGCAAGATCTCACCAACCATGGCCTTTGCCAGTCAGACAACCAGCCAAAAGAAGAAGAACAAAGAAAAAAATAATAAAAAATAATAAAAAATTGAAAAATAAAATATTATTAAATAATACCACATCAACGTTGACCAACGCCAATCAGCATCCATGTCAATGCCGGCCACCCGAATAGACTGAATTGGCACAATTACAAAAAGTTTAGGATTCAATTGGTCAAAGAATAAGGTTTATGACTGAATTGGAAAATTTGCAATAACTTCAAAACTGTTTTAGTAATTTTCCCCTAGAACCAGAATCATTTGCATGAAACTGGGTAGTTAGTGAAACAAATCACACGAAGACCACGAGAACTTCAATCCACAGTTCTTTTTTTTTTTCCTTTCGAAAAACAAAAGTAGAGAGAACCGAGTTTTACCTGACCGCAAGTTGTTTCGGATGAGGAAGTTCCTGTTCGGAGAAGATAAGAGGGACTAAACGTGGTGAAAAGCAGCCCCCCCTTGGACAACGTCCGCCATCCTTGTCACTTCACTCAGTGCGTTTGGTGGAGAGTGCTTGTTGGCTCCAAGAATTACACCACCCATACCAAACTGGCTTATAAGAATTTCGAAAAGGGGAAGACCAAGAAGAGAGAGACTACGTCAATTACTCGTGTATTAAACAATGCCAATAGTTCCGATCTAGTGCAGTTCCTCCTAAGAACATTCGCTCTCATCTCACACAGACGTTTAAGGGGAAAAAGTGGAGATGATCATTGTCCGTTTCTTGCATTGTGGGGTTCCCACCCAATGCCGCTGATTTTCTATCTTCTTCTTTTTTTCGTAAAATTTATTTTGAATTTGCTTTAAAACATATTTTGTAACGTGGATTGTGCGATTTACACCCTTTATATCACTAAATGTGCTCCATTTTCAATCAAAAAAGACTTAGGATGCGTTTGGTAACAATTCTATTCCCAGAAACAATTTTTTATCAGAAATAATTTTTTTTTTGTTTTTTTTCTTGAGAACAATTTCTAAGTATAAGAACGCGCTTGGTAACCATACAAAATTTCTATTCTCGAGAAAAAAATGTGTTTGATAGAAATGTATAATTTTATTGTTTCTTTTAATTTTTAAATATTTTTCCTTTTTTTTATTTTTTATTTTTTTATTTTTTATTTTCTATCCTTCTTCCTCCTTTGTGGCCAATCATTGGCCACGGTGGCAGGCGGCGATCGGCTGGGTGAGGTCTAGCAAGCTCGCTGAAGGCTCGCCAAGCCAAGGCAAGGGCCGGCGAGCTCGCCAAAGGCTTGCCTGGCCACTACAAGGCTCGACCTTGCCGAGCCACCACTAGGCGACACCGACCTAGTGGTGGCCCAGCAAGGCTTGGGCCAACGAGCCTCGTCATAGCTTAACATCGCCAACCCTCGTCGGCTGGTCGCCGGCCATGGCCGAGGCCGGTGATCGGCTAAAAGAAAGAAGAAGGAAAGGAGAGAGAAGAAAAGAGAAAAACTTGTTCTCAGGAATAAGAATTTACTTTTTTCTACTGTTTGTTCCTGGTAATAGATTTAAAATAGAAACAAGAAGTAGAAAAAAATAACTTCTTATTTTCGAAAACAATTTTTAGAATCTATTTTTTTTTCTCTCTTCTCTCTTCTTCTCTTTATTTTCTTCTTCTTCTTTCTTTTGGCTGGTCGCCGGCCTTGGCCATGGCCGGCACTGGCAACCGACTAGACGAGGGCTGGCGACCTCGCTAGAGCATCGCCAGTCCCCACTCCCCAGAGATGTCAAGCCACGGGGAGGGTTGTTGGCTGGAGCCTCGCCATGGCCGCGCGAGGTCGACCTCGTGCCGCCTGGGTGAGGCCAAGGCCAAGGCTCATCGTGGCCAAGCTAGCCTCTAGCGAGCTCGTCAAACCTCGCCCAGCCAATCGCTGGCCACGGCAGTGGCTGATGAATCGGCCAAAAAGAAAAAAAAAAAGGAAAAAAAGAAAAAATAAGACAATATAATAAAAGAATTAAAAAATAAAAAGAAATAAAAAAAATCTAAAAACCCTACCAAACGTATTTCTATCTTAGGAATAAAAATTTTGGGAAGTTACCAAACACGTTTTTTTACTCATAAATTATTTTCAAAAACAGAATAAGAAAAAATCATTTCTCATTAAAAATTATTTCCGAAATAAAATCGTTATCAAATACGCCTTTAATTATCCTTAATTATTCAATTGCAAATTTTAAAAGAAAGTCCGATCATTTTGTGATTCAAAAATGACCACGGATTCCCAAGAGAAAGGGAGGAAATCCGTACGACGCGCACGTAGCACGCACCCATCGCCGGACGCGTTGGGCTTCCGTTGCCGGATCATGCGATGATCCACGCGTGGATCGTTTGATTTCTCGCGCCGGGGGCTTAGGTTTTCGGTTTCTTTCGCTATCAATCGGTGCTTTGTTGAAGCTCGTGGCGATTGGTTTTTGCTTCAGCTGGTTTTCTGTTTTTTTTTTTTCTAACTGCTGATCTTATCTATGAGTTGTGCGGACGTTTGTTTGTTTGGAGTGATGAGGATGGAAGAGAAGGTTTCTTTCTTTCCATTCCTGTGGGTTCCCCATGTTTCAGAGCTTTTTAGCTATCTAGTTTCTGGATGGTTCATAAAGGCGACGATTTGTTTTATCCCAACACTTAACCAATACTCCTGTGATTGCTAATAGTGCCTAAAGTTTTGTCATGCGAGAGGAATTCCTTGTTCTTGGTTGATCGATTGGTGCCGAACCTTCGATTTATGGTTTCGCCAGTCTTGGTTTGTCCTTGTAAACGTGTGTTGATGGTTGTGGAGGATCAAGAAGAGAATTTCAACAAGTGAAATAAGCCGTAAAGAGTGTAGAGCTGAATCTAATCTGGCTGGTTTACTTGGTGTTTCTCACTATCGAGGAGTTGCGATTTTGCTAATATGGTTGTTTGTACTACATATACGTGTTCTAGTTTCATGTCGTCTAATTTCATCATTTTTCCTGTTTGAATCTTTTAGATGCAGATTTTCGTGAAAACCCTTACTAGCAAGACCATCACTCTTGAGGTTGAAAGTTTAGACACAATTGACAATGTGAAAGCCAAGATCCAAGACAAGGAGGGAATCCCCCCCGACCAGCAGAGGCTTATCTTTGCTGGCAAGCAGCTTGAGGATGGACGAACTTTGGCTGATTATAACATTCAAAAGGAATCCACCCTCCACTTGGTTCTTTGATGCGTGATGGGGTGAGTGATTCTAGAACGGAATTTTTTACTAGGGGAATTTTGTGGTTAAGTGTATGGAGTAGTGTATATGGTAAAGAAACAAAAAGGAATAAGCAAAGATAGAACGATCTCCTTCCAAGGTATAAAGGCCACGCCACCAACTGAGGATGAGGATCAAGATTTACAAAGTTCACCACCAAGGCCTAAAGCTTCCACCAGCCAAGGATAAAGGACTTCGGGATAGGAGAAGCTCACCACCAAGGCCTAAAGATTCCACCAGCCAAGGATAAAGGGTTTCTTGGCTCACCACCAATGAGTGATCTATGTTCCAAGGATAAAGAAACTGAAAGGAGTTATCCACTCTCCGAAAGAGTTCACTCAAGCAGAGGAAAGCTCACAATTTCATTCATAAAATTCGTATCTCCATACATTGGATAGTTTTCCCCTGTTTATAGGAGGATTTTAGCATTAGGAAATATTAAAAACAGACTTTAATGACCTATTAACTTAAACCTTCGACTCTTGAACTGCGTAACAATAAATACACCTAGGAACTTATGAAATGCAATTAGTAGTACGGGAACTTGCATTCTTGAACTTTTAGCTTTCCGCATTCTTGAACCGTTGGCCTTCCGCATTCTTGAACCTTTAGCCTTCCCAAAATTCGTGCTCCTCCATTGACCAGAAATTAATCCTCCTGTAACTTCATCAATTGGTCCTGCAAGACGTCTAAAATGGCCTCCCATTGCTAGTTATCGACATACCACCAAATATCGATAAGTAATTAATATTATTCATTCAAAATGATCCATCGAAGTACATAATACCCAATTTCTTTATTGGCTTGGATAAGCATCGATGGTTCTGAGTTGGTCGATGGACTGACGTTGGATGTTCCCGCATCATCCTCCCCGGGTTGTTTGAGATTTGTCCTCAAATCTAGAAAGTTTTCATCCTCTAAGTAAGGAGAAAGGTCTCCCACGTTGAATGTTGCCGAAACTCCAAATTCTCTAGGAAGGTCTATCTTGTAAGCATCGTCACCAATTCGCTCAATAACTTTAAAGGGACCATCAGCTCTAGGCATGAGCTTGTTCTTTCGTCGAAATGGAAATCTCTCCTTCCTCAAGTGCAGCCATACAAGATCACCTGGTTGAAATTGAGTCTTCTTGCGATGTTTATTAGCTTTCTTCTTGTAAGATTCGTTGGCCTTTTTCGATCTTGGATCGAATTTGCTCATGGAGCTTCTTCATCGATTCAGCTCTTTTCTTGCCATCAAAGCTTACTTGAGAGTTAGATGGAATTGGAATCAAATCAATGGGTGTGAGAGGATTAATTCCATACACAACTTCAAATGGCGACTGACCAGTAGTATAACTCGGTGATCGATTGTAAGCAAATTCAGCATGCGCAAGCTTTAAATCCCAATCTTTCAAAGATTTACTCACCATACCACGAAGAAGAGTGCTTAGAGTACGATTTGTTACCTCCATTTGGCCATCGGTTTGTGGATGACAAGCCGTGCTGAATAAGAGTCTTGTACCAAGCATTTTCCATAGAGTCCTCTAGAAGTAGCTTAAGAACTTGGAATCACGATCCAACATAATGGTCTTTGGCACTCCATGAATGCAAATAATCTCTTTGAAATATAATTCAGCAATATGAGATGCATCGTTAGTCTTGTGACATGGCACGAAATGAGCCATTTTAGAGAATCGATCGACGACCACCATGATAGCATATTTTCCTCTTTGAGTTCTTGGTAGAGCCACAATGAAATCCATGCTAACATCTTCCCAGGGTTGCAATGGTACTGGAAGTGGAGTATACAAACCTTGATGGAAATGGCTTTTTGATCTTTGACAAGTTGCACACCTTGAGATGATAGCATGCACATCTCCACTCATCTTTGGCCAATAAAAATGCTCTTGAAGAACCTCAAGAGTTTTGTTAATACCAAAATGACCAGCCAATCCTCCACCATGCGCCTCTTGAATCAGCAATTCGCGAAAAGAACTCTTCGGCACACATAATCGATTTCCTTTAAAAAGAAACCCATCTTGCAAAGAATATGTACCTTGAACTCCCCGCTTGCAATTGTTGATGATGGATGAAAACTCCGCATCTTCAGAATAAAGTTCTTTCATTGATTGAAATCCAAGAATCCTAGAGTCCAGAATAGCAAGCATAGAATATCTTCTCGATAAAGCATATGCTACAACATTTGTATGCCCAGGTTTATATTTTGAGACAAAAGAAAAGGATTGAAGAAATTCTACCCATTTTGCATGTCTCGAATTAAGTTTGCGTTGGCCGCTAATAAACTTAAGCGCCTCATGATCAGAATGAAGGACAAATTGCTTTGGTCTCAAATAATGACTCCAATGATCAAGAGCTTGAATAATGGCATAGAACTCTTTGTCATAAGTTGAATAATTCCTCTTGGAATCGGTTAACTTCTCGCTGAAATATGCCAATGGTTTTTGTGCTTGGACAAGAACAGCGCCAATACCAACTCCGCTTGCATCACGGTCAACTTCAAATACTTTATCAAAATCAGGAAGTGCAAGAATAGGGGACTCACAAAGTTTCTGCTTGATTACCTCAAAGGCGTTTTGAGCAGCCTTTGTCCATTCAAAAGCACCCTTCTTCATGCACTTCATGCATTCAGTTATAGGAGCCAAGACGGTACTAAAGTTTTTGACAAAACGTCGATAGAAGAAACAAGACCATGAAAACTTCTTACATCAGAAATGGACTTTGGAACCGGCCAAGTCTTCATAGCCTCCACCTTGGCTTGATCAACAGAGATTCCATATTTGGAAACCACATAACCAAGAAACACAATGCTTGGAGAGAAGAACTCACATTTCTCCATTTTAGCATATAGTTTTCGTTCTCTCAAGACATCAAAGACCTGTTTTAAATGAGAGATATGCTCCTCCTCGTTCCTACTATAAACAAGAATATCGTCGAAATAAACAACGACAAATTGACCAATAAAGGAACGAAGAACCTCTTTCATAAGTCTCATGAAGGTGCTCAAAGCATTAGATAATCCGAATGGCATAACCAACCACTCATAAAGGCCTCCCTTGGTCTTGAAAGCCGTCTTCCATTCATCACCTTCTCGCATTCTGATTTGATGATAACCACTCCGCAAATCTATCTTTGAAAACATTGAAGAACCATATAATTCATCAAGCATATCATCAAGTCTAGGTATAGGGTACCTATACTTAATGGTGATGTTGTTAATGAACTGGCTATCAACACACATTCGGTATGTACCATCCTTCTTAGGTACAAGTAGAGCCGGAACAGAACATGGACTCATGCTTTCTTGAACGTATCCTTTGACGATAAGTTCATCGACTTGTCTTTGCAACTCCTTAGTTTCCTCTGGATTACATCGATAAGCTGGCTTGTTTGGTAGTGGAGCATCGGGGATCAAATCGATTTGATGCTCAATACCTTTGATGGGAGGTAATCCAGGGGGCAAATTCTCCAGGAACACATCTGCAAATTCTTTCAACAAGCAATGCATATTTGGATGTATGGGTCGCTCAATCACACTCTTTTTCTCGACCACAAGCAAAGTAAATACATTCTTTTGTTTGCTAATGGCTCTCTCAACCCGTGTCTCATTCAAGAACAGATTTTCCTTACAAGTGTTTCCCTCCCCAGGTTGATTATTATGTATTGAAGAAGGATTCAAGGGTAAAAGAGTGATGTATTTATGTTCCTTATGTAAAGAGTATGTGTTTTTCCGACCATCATGCGTAGCATTTATATCAAATTGCCACGGTCTACCCAATAACAAATGGCATGCCTCCATAGGAATCAGATCACAAACAACCTGATCTCGATAGTTCTTCCCAATCGAAAATGATATAAGAACTCGTTTGGTTACCTTGAGTTCATTCCCTTGATTGAGCCATTGGAGCTTGTACGGTTGATGATGTTTCATTGTTGGAAGCTTCAGCTTGTCGACAAGAGTTGTCGAAGCAACATTGGTGCAGCTAGGGGTGAGCATGGTCCGGGTTGGTCCGGGCCACCCCCTAACCCTAGGACCAACCCGTACAGTGTCAGTCCTCAATTTTTAGGACCAAGGACCGACCCTATTAAGCCTGGGACCAAGGACCGGACCGACCCAATGGGTTCGGTCCGGTTCCAGGGTCAACCCGGGACTGATCGATAATTTTTTTTGTCTTGTTTTTTATACTCCCTAAAAAAGCAAACCTACAAATTTAAATTACACATCCATCGACAATGCGGCATTGTGCAACTAAACTATAAATACCAATACATATTCAGCAAATTTAAGATGACACAATAATAGAAATTTCGTACCAGCTAACCACTCATTGAGATATGGGACAAGATGGAAAGTTCTTGTAATCATCTATCTTTAATATTCATAACACCATATGCAAAAGCGTTTTCCTGCATTTGATCATGTAGAGTCCACTCAACCAAAAAATGAGCTTCACACCACTTGACTAGCATTTAATCATGTAGAGTCTACTCAACCAAAAAATGAGCTTCACACCACTTGACTAGCAAATCACCGTAGTAACTGCAATACTACTCTACTCTTCAAAAACTTCTACCATTTGACACAAATTGAAAAGTAAAGTGCAGCTAAAATTCATTAGTAAAATACAATTAAACCATAAAAAGTTCAAAATACTTAATATAAACCATGAATATATAACTTCACATCTTGTTAATCCACTTGAACTTCTAAATACCTAAAAACAAAACAAACGACACATAATTAATACTCAACAAAAGTTTTAAATTGAAATTACTATTAGTGCTATTGATAGAACATCTCACCATAACTCTTAGGTTTTATAACAGACATTTTACTTAGGTTTGAATATATAAAAGAATTATAAATAATATAATGTAATATAATATATATACAGGGTTGGTCCAGGGTTGGACCGACCCAAAACTCTTAGGACCGATGACCAACCCGCATAGTGTCGGTCCTGGAATTTCAGGACCGAGGACCAACCCAGTCCCCTTGGGAACCGGACCAAGACCAGCAGGGTTGGGCCGGTCCAGGGTCGTTCCAGGGTCAACCCTAGACTGCTGCTCATCCTTAGGTGCAGCTCCCACCATCAATGATCACCGAACACACCTTTCCGTTAATAGTGCAACGGGTGTGAAATATATTCTCCCTTTGCTTTTTATCAGGAGAAACTTCAACATGTAATGCTTTTCGGATGATCAACAGCTCGCCCTCATCGGCTTTCTCCACAACTTCTTCTTCCCGATCAGATTCAGAAATATTTTGGTCTTGATTGCCCTCAGCCTCTTGAAGCGTCGAATTGATCTCCTCAATTTCTTGAAGAGTCATAACTCTCCGATTTGGACAATTTGCTTGTAAATGCCCAAAACCATGGCACTTAAAGCATTTCCTTGCATTGCCTTCAAACTTCTTTTGGACTTCTTTGGAAGGCTCTGCAATTTTTCCCTTGCTTTTGTCTTTTGTCGACGTACTCTCACCCTTGCTTGACGAAGCACCCTTAAAATAGGATGTCGCCTTTGTTGAGGTTCTGAAGGAAAACCTCTTGCTCTTCAATTGTTTTTCGACTTTTATGGCTAACTTGCATACGTCTTCAAAGGACCAATAAGGTTGAAGTTCAATCATATCAGAAATTTCTCGATTCATGCCACCAAGGAAACAAGCGATGGTTTGCTCAAGAACTTCTGGAACTTCACTCCTCATTTTGAGTTGTTCAAACTCACGAATGTATTCTTCAACACTCGTCCCTTGTTGTCTTAAGAAATTCAATTTGAGGAATAGATCTTGCTTATAGTTGTCGGGCAAGAACCTCTTCTTCATCAACTTCTTGAGTTTTTCCCAAGACTTGATTCGGCCTTCTCCTTCCCTTGCTCGTTGATGCTTTAGATTCTCCCACCATAAAGAAGCATATTTTGTCAGCTTTAGGATAGCAACCTTACATTTCTTCTCATCCGAGTAGGACTTGAAGTCAAAAATTCGTTCGATTGTGTATAGCCAATCCACAAAGTCATTGGGATTAAGATTTCCGTCAAACTCAGGGACCTCCACTTTAATGTCTCTTTCATCCTCCTTATGCCTTCCTTTTCGTCTTCGTCTTCGAATTTGAGATTTAGAATCACTTGAGTGCAGAATCGTTCGGTTGTCTCCAGTGGACTCGGAATCACCATCAGAATTTTGACGAGATTCAGAGTCGTCACGCCGATGCCATTCATTGGGACGCCTTGCTAGTTGTCCTTGTCTTGCCGGATTCTCTAGAAGATTGAGGACTCGCTCCATTTGTTGCTGAAGATTTTGGATTGCGCGATCTCACCTTTCGTTGTGCGCTTGCTCCAAAGTCAAGCCTCTTGGAACTTGATCATCCATAAGGAATTTGTAATAGAAGAAAGAAAGGAATCACTCAAATGAGTTGAACCTTGAGCTCTGATACCAATATTTTGATGCGTGATGGGGTGAGTGATTCTAGAACGGAATTTTTTACTAGGGGAATTTTGTGGTTAAGTGTATGGAGTAGTGTATATGGTAAAGAAACAAAAAGGAATAAGCAAAGATAGAACGATCTCCTTCCAAGGTATAAAGGCCACGCCACCAACCGAGGATGAGGATCAAGATTTACGAAGTTCACCACTAAGGCCTAAAGCTTCCACCAGCCAAGGATAAAGGACTTTGGGATAGGAGAAGCTCACCACCACCAGCCAAGGATAAAGGGCTTCTTGGCTCACCATCAAGGAGTGATCTACGCTCCAAGGATAAAGAAACCGAAATGAGTTATTCACTCTCCGAATGAGTTCACCCACGCAGAGGAAAGCTCACCATTTCATTCATAAAATTTGTATCTCCATACATTGGATAGTTTTCCCCTATTTATAGGAGGATTTTAGCATTAGGAAATATTAAAAACAGACTTTAATGACCTATTAACTCAAACCTTCGACTCTTGAACTGCGTAACAATAAATACACCTAGGAACTTATGAAATGCAATTAGTAGTACGAGAACTTGCATTCTTGAACTTTTAGCTTTCCGCATTCTTGAACCGTTGGCCTTTCGCATTCTTGAACCTTTAGCCTTCCCAAAATTTGTGCTCCTCCATTGACCAGAAATTAATCCTCCTGTAACTTCACCAGTTGGTCCCGCAAGACGTATAAAATGGCCTCCCATTGCTAGTTATCGACATACCACCAAATATCGATAAGTAATTAATATTATTCATTCAAAATGATCCATCGAAGTACATAATACCCAATTTCTTTATTGGCTTGGATAAGCATCAATGGTTCTGAGTTGGTCGATAGACCGACGTTGGATGCTCCCGCATCATTCTCCGTCTCAGGGGTGGCATGCAGATATTTGTGAAGACCCTCACTGGCAAGACCATTACCCTTGAAGTTGAAAGTTTGGACACCATCGATAATGTGAAGGCAAAAATCCAGGACAAGGAAGGAATTCCCCCGGATCAGAAGAGGTTGATTGTCGCAGGCAAGCAACTTGAGGATGGCAGGACTCTGGCAGACTACAACATCCAGAAGGAATCGACACTCCACTTGGTGCTTCATCTCAGAGGTGGCATGCAAATCTTTGTGAAGACCCTCACTGGCAAGACCATAACCCTGGAGGTCGAAAGTTCAGACACTATCGATAACGTGAAAGCAAAAATTCAGGACAAGGAGGGAATCCCCCCAGATCAGCAGAGGTTGATTTTTGCTGGCAAGCAACTTGAGGATGGCAGGACACTCGCAGACTACAACATTCAAAAGGAATCCACCCATCACTTGGTGCTCCGTCTGAGGGGAGGAATGCAAATCTTTGTGAAGACCCTAACTGGGAAGACGATCACTTTGGAAGTTGAAAGTTCCGACACCATTGACAATGTCAAAGCCAAAATTCAGGACAAGGAAGGTATTCCCCCAGATCAGCAAAGGCTTATCTTTGTCGGGAAACAACTTGAGGATGGTAGGACTTTGGCGGATTATAACATCCAGAAGGAATCCACTCTTCACTTGGTGCTGCGATTGAGGGGGGGCATGCAGATTTTTGTCAAGACCCTTACTGGGAAGACCATAACTTTGGAAGTCGAGAGCTCGGATACCGTTGATAATGTCAAAGCTAAGATACAGGACAAGGAAGGCATTCCCCCAGATCAGCAGAGGTTAATTTTCGCCGGGAAGCAACTGGAGGATGGCCGGACACTGGCGGATTACAGCATTCAAAAGGAGTCGACTCTACATCTTGTGCTTCGCCTCTGCAGTGGAATGCAGATTTTTGTCAAGACTCTGACCGGAAAAACCATCACTCTGGAGGTGGAGAGTTCAGACACCATCAACAATGTGAAGGCGAAGATCCAGGACAAGGAGGGCATCCCTCCATACCAGCAGAGGCTGATTTTTCCCGGGAAGCAACTGGAAGATGGGAAGACACTGGCCGATTATAACATCCAAAAAGAGTCAACTCTGCACTTGGTCCTTCGCCTTCGTGGCGGCTTTTAAGTCTCTTGTGAGAAGTTTTCATCGAGTCAAGCTCTGTGTTTATCTAAGTTTGGTCGGTTCTAATGTTTGGCTTTATGTTCGGGTAATAATGTCTGCTGATGGATGGAATTGGTATGGATAATATGTTTAACTTCTCTGGTTTGGATCAGTTTGATGGACATGAGTTGATCTAGTATTCTCTTATTTGAGGGTTGTGGCTTTTGAGCGTTGTTTCAGTAGTTGAACTCGTATATTCCAGTTGTTAGTTTCTCTATTGCATACATATGTATGAATGTGGCTAAGCAATTGCTTGCATATAGCGAAGCAAAGCGTTGAAAACCCTGCTGAACGACTTTAAGTTGTTTTGGGAAGGAAAAGTGATATAAATCAGGCTGCATTATCTCTCTTAGGCGAAAGATGAAACATATTGGCATAATACAGGAAGCAAATATGTGATTCATGTCTTAAATTACCAGATTTACCGTAGGATGCCTTACTTTTTTCTCTAATCGCAGTTGGACTTCTTTTGCAGCGCTTTTTCGGTTTTCTGGTTTTGCTTTTTCGATCAATCATTAGAAAAAGTAGGGATAAGTATACTATTAGTGTCAAAACTTGTGTACGGCGTTCACTTTAGTGCCAAAAGTTTCAGTCGGATCATTTAAATGCTAAATCAAAGGAAAAACGATCACTTTGATGAAAAAAATCGACAGGCCTTTAAACGATGTCGTTTTCAGTCCTCCTTAAAAAAACGACGTCGTTTTGCTGTTCTACGTGGATGGCCTCACGGAAACGACGCCGTTTAGTTCACATGAGGATTGAAATTAGGGTTTCCGCTGCTCGGCCACCGTCGTTCGCCCGCCGTCGCTCGGCCATCATCGCTCAGCCACCATTGTAGTTGCTTGATCAGGTGAGTGAGGAGAGACTGAGATTGTTGCTTGAGCAATAAGTGACAGGAAAAATCAGAGGCGAGGGCGAAGGAGGAGGAGGAAGAAGATGGGTCGAAGGTGCCGCTGATGTGCTACTGCTGCTAGTGCGTTGCCGGTGTCGCTGCAAATTAAGAAAAAAAGGCCATGTCGGATTTCCGGCCAATTTCATCGGTGTTGGCATTGAAATGATCGTTTTTCAAAATTTTTGACACCGAAATGATCCGACGGAAACTTTTGGCACCAAAGTGTTGGCACTGATAGTGTACTTATCCCGAAAAAGTAGCATCAAGCCAGACTTGGGAGACTTGATCCATTATCACTAATTCAATCAATTGATCTGGATCTAGAGTCACTACCTACTGATATAACAAGTTCTATAAAGTGCGAATCTCAAAGCTGCATCTTCTGAGGGAGAGCCGGAGCTGCCTGGTACAATCAATGCCAATCACAGATAATTGGAGCCTACTGCTCTGCTTGGCACACGGCTCACGATAAAGATTTTATTACGACAGCGAATTGTCAAAGTCACATTATAACACACCCAAGGTCTGAATCTACATCCCATATACGAACCCTCCGCAGATCAAAGCTCGAAATACATCCACCCACATAATAAAACAAGGAGAAAACTGCTTCGAACGAGTCATGGAAGACAGAACTAAGAAGTAACTTTTAGGCTTTGTAACAGACTTCGCCATCACAGACCCATCCTCCTCCTTCCTTTGCCTCCTCCCCAGCTGCTTTATCGTCTTCTTCATCTTCTTCTTCTTCTTCTTCATTCAGCTCGTTCCTAGTTGACTTCTCCTCCAACTTCTTGAGATGTTCGGCAGTAAAAGGATAAGCATCGGCCCCGTGCTCTGATATAAGATCCCTTGCTTCTTTAGTCAGTGTCCGGCCTGTCGGGCCAATGGCTATGAGCGTGGGGATCCCATTGACCTTGAATTTGCGATTCAGGGATTTCTTCCTCTCGTCGCCAAAGGGGAGCGCCAGCCACGGCATTTGAGCAAAGTAATCGTCGAAGGCAGCTTGGTCCTTGTCGCTGGAGATGAAGATCAGCTCAAGGGCATTGTTTTTGGCCTTGATCTTTTCGTATGCCTCTGTGAGCACAGGCAGGAAAGCACGGCAAGGAGGGCACCAGTGTGCCGAGAAGTAAAGGAGGACAGTCTTCCCTAGCAAGTCCGATACAGGAATCTGCAACCCAAGTTAAGAAACGACCTTATGAACCACGAATCGATGGAAAAGGCACGCAAAACTGCATATATGGAAATGATTTTTCTGGTTACAAACCTGGTTTCAACCTTTCCTCACCTCAAGTAACCCAAGGGATAACGAAATTTAGGGCTATAAAAATTTCCAAGTCACTAGTTTCTTGGAAAGAAAAATAAGTTTACCTTGGTTCCATCCTCTCCAACGACGAAATCTCGATCCCCTGAAACCAAGATTGACTCCAAGGTCTGAGATTCTTCCATTTTCCTCTGTATCTCTTCAAGCTCTGCAAGCTTTTCTGGAGTGAATGGGTAAGCTTCAACCCCATGCTCTTCGACGGTTTCAGCAACATTGGGATGGAGAGTCTTCCCATCAGGACCGATTATGACCAGAGTGGGTAGGATCGAGAGCTCGAAGTACCTAATCAATTTCTCACATTTTTTGTCTTTCACTGGTAATGAAAGCCACGGCATGCTTCCAAAGGCTTGGTCGAATGATTCTTCGTCCTCATCTAGAGGTATCTGAACGATCTCAAATCTCTCTCCTCTGGCCTTCAGCTTCTCATGAACATCCAGTAAAATTGGCGTGAAATCAACGCATGATTTGTACACGGACAACGAGAAATATAGACCCACGGTTTTCCCTTCAAGCTCCGCAACAGGAACCTAGTTTGACCACATGACTAGATTAGTAAAAGAGGACGGAAAACCGAATCATGAGCACACGCGACCATCAGTTCCAACCGCATCGAACATCTTTTTTGCTTACCTTCTTCCCATCGGATGAAACTACGAAGTCACGAGACCCATCGACCAAAAGAGAGGTCACTGATTGGTTTCTCTTAGCAGCTTCTTCCCGGTCTTTCAATTCTTTGAGGCGTTCTGCAGTGAAAGGGTGACCTCTTACTCCAAACTCGCGAACAATCTCCACCCCTCTATCCGTCGAGACTGTACCGGTGCCATCCAGAAACACGAGGTGGGGTATTCCCTCCACCTCAAACAACTCGTCCAAGCTATCACGCTTCTCCGAGTCGGCGAACGGGACCGCAAGCCACGGCATCTTGGAAAAGTATCCGCCGAAGGACTCCTCATCCTCATCTGCAGAGATGTAAATGATCTCCAGATCACCTTCTGGGGAAAGTTCATTGTACACCTCCGCCAGAGTCGGAGTGAACCGCTGGCACGGACCGCACCACGACGCGGAGAAGTACAAGCCGATCTTCTTCCCCTTCAAGCTGGCGACCTCAACCTGGTACAAGACAAAAGGATTCCTAAGTTGAGTTCTTTCATGACAGTACTCAGCAAGCAAGGCACACTAACGTTAATTGCATACACCCCAATAACCGGAGAAGCACCTCAGTTAAAGCGCTCCTCATTAATTCAATCGCAAACTCGCAGTCTCGTCGACCAAAATAAGTAAACCACATTGAAGATGCGAGCGTTCATACTAAATTGAATCCATATATACTGTGTCCAAATGACCCTAAAGATCCGTTCGTGTCGTGGAAAATATTTCGTTTCTAGAAAATGTATTCCAAGAAGTCATTTTCCAAGAAAATGATTATATTTTCCGATGTTTGACTAAAATCTGAAATATGAGTATACATTATCTAACTTAATTTTTTAAAAAAAAATTACCAAAAAAATTGAATTTTAATATTTTTAATTGACCAAAAAATTTAATCTTATATTTTTTTTTAAAAATGGAAATTTTATTATTTTTAATTTTTCCTTTTCCTTTTTCTTTTCCTTCCTCCTTCCTCTCCCTTCCTTCGCCGCCGCATGCCTTGACGATGGCCATGGCAGCAGCCAACACAGACGCGAATCGCCAAATCCGATGAGTTTGAGACTCCACCAATCTAGGCAAGGTGTGAGTTCATCAACCGGAGAATATGGCTTGCCTAGATTGGGTAGGTGAGTTGACTCGATTCAAGCAAGCTCAAGCTTGCGGCTTAGCTAACCCATACGCGGGTCACCAGATCCACCAAGCTCGAGGCTCGGCCGATCTAGGCAAGTCCAAAGCTCGTCAATTGGTAGACACGGCTCGCCTAGATCGAGTCAGCCAACCGGATCCAAGTGAGCCCGAGTTCTATCGAGGCCAGCGAGCTCACGGGTTGCTAGATTTGATAAGCTCGAGCCTTGCCCTCACTAGGTTAGGCGAGCAAGGCTCGAGTTGGCCTACGATTAGTCACTGGCCGCCGCCATGGCCAGCAACCGGCCAAGGAAGAAGAAAAAGAAAGAGAAAAAGAATTAAAAATTCAATTTCTAAAAACATGAAATATAAAATATAAAAATAAAAGGAAAATGTGTTCAGCGAAAGAATGAGAGGTGGAAGAAATTATGGAAAATGTTTTCCATTTTTTCAAAAAAAAAAAATATTTTCCCCACTTTCGGAGGATTTTTTTTTTAATAACAGAAAATGTTTTTCTTGATAGCTGGAAAATTCAGAAAACGTTTTTCCAAAAATTATTCTCCGTGAAACGAATGAAGTGTAAGTATAAATCTTTCTTCAAAAGGTCATAAATCAATTACCAATCATCCAGTTTATGAAGAAAACAAATGGCTAGAAGTTATCTCGAACTGAACTCACTAACCTTGAACTAAGTTCGCTAGCTTAGCCATCACAAACCGACGGCTTCGCAATCCCGAACTCCCGGCAAAGAAGAACAACCAAAAAGAACATCGGAATTCGAAGTGAATAGGAGCAAGAGCCCGCATCTCAACCCTCCGGCTAACTTCCTTTTTCAAACAACCCATCACCAGAACAAGAACTTCTCACACCAAAATGGGCGCCTACCCAAGATTCTCTCTCCCTCCTTTTCGCGAAAGAGCATAAGAACAAAGAGAAAGGAAAGAACCAAGCCTTGCCTGATCGCCGTCGTTCCGGATGAGGAAGTCCCTGTCCGGAGACGACAGGAGGGACTGGACATCGTGAGAAGAAGCCGCTCCTCCGACAAGATCCGCCATCCTCGTCGCTCGAACTCCGGTGCGATTCGGGTGTTTGCTTGTTGAACGTGTTCTCGTTAGAATTCCTCGAGAATTATATACAGGTAGGGACTATTAAAGTCTTTTCCATATCCAAAAGAAGCGGGAATCATAACTTTTACACTATACACATTATGTATATATATATATATGGACGCGAAAGATGAAGAAACTTCTCTAGCACGCGGATAATTTTCTTGATTTTTTAGTGGCACTCTTTAATTTTTTTTTTTCCTTTTCTTTTTATATTTTTCTTCTTCAGATGCTCCCTGGGATTTTCGGGGCCGCAAGCAAGGCATATCGGGAAGTGGGGTCCAGCGTGGGAAAGTCGCCGGATGCCTTTGACACGTCAGCAGATCAATGCCTTCGTTTTTTCTTATTTTAGATTTTCTTTTTCACCATTCCTTACTTCCCTTCTAAGAGTCCGCGTGTCCAGCATCCGAGGTCGAAGTTTCCAGAGAATTTTTCTGTCTCGCCCTCTTGATTTCATGATAAAGGTGTAAGTATATTGGAAATCGTAAAATTTATTATAAAAGTATAATTTAGTCTTAAAACTTTTGAAATGTACAATTAAGTCTTTGTTGCGAAAGTGCATTTGAGTTCTGAAATGTTCAAAAAACGCTATTAGATTGGTTTAATCGAGTCTCTCCGATAATTACATTTTAAAAAAAATTTAAGACTCAATTAAATTTTTGTGATAAGTTTCAAGATTTAATAACACTTTTTGGAAGTTCTATTGCTCTGTTGTATCCTCTTAACAAATTTTGAGGATTTCATTGTATTTTTTGAGAATTTAGAACTTAATTCTACTTTCCTAATGATTTTCAGTTTACTTATCCTTATAAAAAAAAGTTAAAAACTTTAAGTAATTGAAAATGTTATGTTTTATTTAACAAGCTTACATTTTGTCTTTTGCATTAGCACGCGGGCATCAATGGAAAAATTAAAAGGGTAAGACTATTCAACTAGAGTAAATAAGCCTGAGGGTGTCAATTTGCTTTTGCCTCGGACAAGTTTTTTTTTTTGTTTTTTTGGTCGAATGCCTCGGACAAGTTAATTGGTGCTTTTCTAACCCGAGTCAAAAACAAATAATAAATCCAACATTAAAATGTCCAAATAATAAATAAAACATTAAAAAAAATGGTGAAAAGCCATCACCTGGTAGTGAAAAGATAATTTTATTTATTTTTTTCACTAATTTTTTCCTCCGGGTGATATTAAGAAGTATTATGCAAAAACTCGATGGCCATGAATGTGGTAGACAAGTCAAACGGGGCCAAAGAAGAAAAGCACAAAAAGAAAGATTGGAGAACGTCCGTTGACGAGGACGAATCGGATGACGTCATCAGAGGTCGGATGGTGACGTGTGACGCGATGGCTCCTCGTTGCGGCCAGGCCCGTACATAAGGTGTTGAGAATATTCCATAGTTGACGCTTCTTCTCTTCTTGGGGCGTGAGTAGAATACATTAACGCAATTGCGTACAAGTACATTCTCTAACCTTGAAAAAGGAAATGGTAATATAAATTTAGGATCTGACTAAATTTTTTTAAATAAATTTTTAAAGGGAAAAAAGAACTTAGAAAACGCTCGAAAACTCCATTCATTATAAAAAATTTAAAATTCATATGCGTACTTTTTATTAGTGCAGTTTTCTCGCAGCAACTTCAACTGGGAAAATAGTTCTGCAACTCTCATAAAATGATATGTAAATATATTACAAACACAATTATTTTGAAATTATAGCAACTTACAATAGCTTTTTAATAAGCTTCTTCACTCGATATTAAGATCTATAGTTTTACAAAAAAGGATCTATGCTACAAAAAATCTTAAATTAATACATTTATGATTTATTCATCTCAAAATAATTTTCGCACCACCAAAGAAAAGGCCAACGCTCTTTTTACTCCTTTTTTTGTGGTTATTTAACTATACTATCAATTGTGGAGCCCATCACTTCTGAAACAACTCAACAATAGTGATATTTTTATTATTATTTGGTAACGCTTTGTATTTTGTTTCTTCTTTTTTTATGGGCGAGACCTACTTTCTTTTCATACCTCTAACATCTTAGTTCTCTATTCTTACAATCGTCTCTCTATTTTCTCTTTTGCAAGCCATTTTCTTCTTTTAAGGCCTCCACTCCTTATTCTTTCACAAATCTCTCTTACAACTACAATCTCACAAGAACTGCTTCCTTCAATACTTAGACATGACACTCAAAACTACAATCAAATTTGATCATTAATTCGAATGTCACTTCATATTACCTAAAAGAACACGACTCATCTAGTGCCCTCAATCATTTAGACACCTTTTTTTTTCTCAACACCTTTTATTTCTCTAGACACTCATATGTGCAAAAAGAGGAGAGAAATATATTTAAAAAAAAAGGAAAAGAGAGAAGCAATTCTTTTCAATATTACCTTTCATGGTGCAATAAGAGCGTGCGTATGGCGGAGAAAAAGGGATTGTTGGAGCGGTCGCCGGTGAACCCAATGTTGACACTAGCAAAAGTGTAGAGGACAACGAGCTTGTCATCTTAGATTGAAAATAGAGGACGATGGGGTTCATGCAAGAAGAAATAGAAGGAAGAGCGGGAGGTGTAAAAAAAAAAAGAATGACCAACAAGAGGGAAAATAAAGAGATGATTTATAAAAGTGGAAAATAAGATGTCCAAGGCGTGAAAAAAAGGAGAAGAAGGAAAATGAGATCCGCAATGAAAAAAAGAAGAAACAAAACTAAAAACATTCACCAAATAATAGAAAATGATCACTTTTATAAAGTTGTATGAGAAGTGATAATTTTCACAAGAATTAATATAGTCAAAATACAAAATATTTGAATTTTTATAACAGGAAAATCAATTTTTTTTTTTGTCAGTCCTACTTTATTCCTATTCTACACTCACTCTCAGACTTTTGCCATGCCTCTTGCAGGGCGTGGGAGTCGAAACCCACTCTTGAAACTTACGCGTCCCTACCCCATCCCTTCCTGAGAATGTGAGGATTTGAACCCCTCACCTCCCCCTTTCATGTTGGAAGGATGACCACTAAGGCGAATCAAATTTAGAAAATGGTAAACACGACACGTAATTTTTAATAGTATTAATAATTGACATGTCACATCATGCCACCGAAAACATCTGATACCAAACTGGCTTTTCAAGAATTTCGAAAAGGCCCAGAGGAGAGAAAGTCTACGCCCAACGTCTTCGCGAATTAATAATTGCCGACAGTACTGATCCGGGGCGGGTGGTCCTGGGAAGATTAGAATATGAAAGCTCAATCGTGCACGAACATTGAGAAAAAAAAAACGAGAATATAATCATTCTCCTTTTCTTGCAATGTTCGGATTCCCCACTCCAGTGCCACGTGTCCTTCATTTTCCCTTTTTCCTTTTTTTTTTCTTGCATTTGCTTGGTAAATGTAAGTACATAATTGTTGCTGTTTATACTTACCTGCAATTTTTCAATTTTTCTTATTCAATTTTTTTTTTCTTTTAATTTGACGAGTGTTCTGGAAGACCTTTTTGTTTCACTTGAATCCATCGATTGAGTATATAAATTCATTTATATTACGAGAAGCCCTCGTTATACCTAGACTTTACCCAATCTTCTAATGAATTTTAAAGACTTAGTTTCCTCAAAAAATTCCAAACTTTAAGGATATATTCATTTCAATGAAAATTTCATTATGAAGGAGAATATTTTCTATAAAAAATATTTTCAAGTTTTCATTTGTTTAATACTTTAGAGAGAAAAAAAAATTCTTGTTAAAATATGATGAGTCGTTTTCATCCAATTTAAACTCGTTGCTTTTTTGTCAATGGAAAATGCTTTTCATAAATCATTTAATTTTATGTCATCTAAACACCGCAAAATCGGATAATAATTTTCTATATATATATTCAAGCAGACAGACCCTAAGTTCAATCTCAAATTTGCTATGAACCCTTTTTTCCTAAAAAAATTACTAACTTTTACTTTAATTTCAAATTTGCTCTCATTAACCCTCTATCCAAATATTGCTCCCAGTTTCTTTAAAATCATTGACATCATAAGGCTGTAATTATTCTATATGAAGGTGAGGATAGTGATAATGAACATTTAAGTGACCTTGATATCAATAATTTGAAGGAAACTAGTAGCGATTTTTTTTTTATGCCTAGGCAATTTATGATAAAGCTAAATGACGTCATTTGGGTCCAAATTTAATTTTTTTGATTAAAATGTTATTTAAAATTTCAAGTGCATTTATCCCATAAAGAGAAAAGTAAAACCTTAAGCATGACCAATCTTTAAAGTTGTGATGGAGTCATGTTTTCAAATGGATAAACTTCCAACCACAGCTTCATTTTCTTGATTTAAAGATTTGCGACCTATGACTCAGCCACAAAAAATCACATGGGTCTCCAAACATTTCTAGACATTCTAGACTTGATCACAATCCATAGATTTAGGTTTAGTCTTGAATCGCGGTTAATGCCAACATTTCTTTGTCCTTGCAGAAAAAGAATTCGACCAAAAAAATAAGTGTGGAAATGTTGAAATTGAAAGCATATGGTGTGTTTGAATGTACCAAGTTCCTTTTTCTGCTAAAGAAGGAAAGAACATTCGTCCATTCTATTTTGCAAATTCAACCTCTTCAACGAAGTTGAAGATATATGAACATCGAGTCTCATGCTCATGCTCTTGACATTTACATTTACGTTTGCTATAAGGACAAGTTGAATTAATCTATTTACATTTAAGTTTGATACGAGGGGAAGTTGAATTAATCTATCTTCTTTCCCCGAGAACTAGACATTGCTGACAGAGGCTCTTTCATAAACTTGAGCTGCACAATTCGGCCTAGAAAAGCTGACAGTTCTTGCAAACCGAACTGCTTTATAAGCACGTAGTATCACTATAGAGTATCAGCAAGGAATGAACTTCATTTGCAGCGCTTCTTCCGTCTTGTTTTTTCCGATCGCTCTTCCTTAAGAAGACTAGCGACACGCATTCCGGGAGCATAGGATTATCAAGCAAGACTTGGGAGACTTAATGAGGGCTGATTAACTTTTCATTGTCACAAATTATATCAGCATATCCAGATGTAGAGTCACCATCTACTGATATAACAGAGGACCTGTCACCATAACCATAAATTGAACAAGACCTAACCACAAGGACTTTAGAGAAATCCATGCAAATTGTATTGATTGAGCATGTTCTATTAAGTCCAGTGTGCATGCAAATCTCAAAGCTGCATCATCAAAAGGGTAGATGGAGCCGCTTGTACACAACTGCAGATCACAGACTATTCGAGCCTACTACTCTGTGTGGCACACGGCTAGTCGACTATAAACATTATATTATGACAGCAAATTGTCAAAGTCATAATACACACCATATATCTCACATACAAACCCTTTGCAGATCAAGCTCGGAAACATCCTCGTAGTCATATATAACAAAACTACGAGGAAGTAATTTCTAGGCTTTATAACAGACCTCACCATCACAGACTCATCCTTCTTTGGCATCTCCTCCTTCCTTTGCTTCCTTGCCAGTTGCTTCATCGTCTTCATCTAACTCGTTTTTAGTCACTTTCTCTTCTTTAACAGCACATTTTGGGTGGAGATCAAAGTCACACTCCTCGCAATAATACGACCACCCCTCCCCTGCCTCATCGCAGCCATCACAATTGTACCCTCTCCTCTGAGCAGGAACGAGCTCGTGCTCTTCATGCAAAGGATGCTTCAACTTCTCGGGCCAGCCTTTTATACTTTCCTTGAACTTTTCCTCAAGCTTCTTGAGATGTTCGGCAGTAAAAGGATAAGCATCAGCCCCGTGGTCCATTATAAGATCCCTTGCTTTTTTACTCACCGTCCGGCCCGTTGGGCCTATGGCTACAAGCATGGGGATCCCCTCGACCTTGAATTTGCGACTCAGGAATTTCTTCCTCTCATCACCAAAGGGGAGCGCCAGCCATGGCATCTGAGCAAAATAATCGTCGAAGGCAGTTTGGTCCTTGTCGCTGGAGATGAAAATCACCTCAAAGGCATCGTCTGTGGCCTTGATCTTTTCGTATGCCTCCGTAAGCACCGGCAGAAATGCTCGGCAAGGAGGGCACCGGTGTGCCGAGAAGTAAAGGAGGACAGTCTTCCCTACCAAGTCTGATACCGGAATCTGCAACCAAAGTTAAGAAACGTCTTAGATGAACCACCAATCAATGGAGAAGGCATGTGAAAACTGCATACATGGAAAGGATTTTTCTAATTAAGGACCTGGTTTCAATCCTTTCTTCAGGTCAAGTAACTGAGGGGCAACGATATTTAGGACCTCATTGTAGACATTTAAAATTTCCCAGTCATTAGCTTATAGGAGAAAAAACAAATTTACCTTGGTTCCATCCTTTTCAGTGACGAAATCCAGATCTCCTGAAACCAAGCTCGACTCCAAGGTCTGAGATTCTTCCCTTTTCTTCTCTATCTCTGCGAGCTCTGCAAACTTTTCTGGAGTGAAGGGGTAAGCTGCGATGCCATGCTCTTCAATGGTTTCGGCAACATTGGAATGGACAGTCTTCCCATCCTGACCGATAATGACCAGGGTGGGTAGGGTCGACAGCTCAAAGTACCTGACCAACTTCTCGCATTTCTTGTCTTTGAATGGTAATGAAAGCCATGGCATGCTTCCAAAGGATTTATTGAATGACGCTTCATCATCATCGAGAGGTATCTGAACGATCTCAAAACTCTCTCCTCTGGCCTTCAATTTCTCATAAACCTCCAGTAACTTGGGCGTGAAATCGACGCATGCTCTGTGCATGGACAGCGAGAAGTACAGACCCACAGTTTTCCCTTCAAGCTCAGTAACAGGAACCTAGTTTTTGCCACATAACTAGATTAGTAAAAGGAGGATGGCAAACTAAATCATAAGCACATGCGACCATCAGTTTCAAATGCATTGAAGATCTTTTAAGGTTTACCTGGTTCCTACTGAACGAAACTACGAAGTTACGAGATCCATGGACCAAAAGAGAGGTCAATGATTGATTTATCCTGGCAGCTTCTTCCTGGTCTTTCAACTCTTTGATGCGTTCCGGAGTGAAAGGGTGACCTTCCACTCCATACTCGCGGACGATCTCGACTCCGCTATCCGTTAAGACCGTACCTGTGCCATCGAGAATGACAAGGTGGGGTATTTCTCTCACCTTAAACAATTCATCCAAGCTATCGCGCTTCTCCGAGTCGGAAAACGGGATTGCCAGCCACGGCATCTCAGAAAAGTATCCACTGAAGGACTCCTCATCCTCATCTGCTGAGATAAAAATGATTTCCAGGTCACCCCTTGGGGCAAGTTCATCGTACACCTCCACAAGAGTCGGGGTGAACCAGTGGCACGGACCGCACCACGATGCGGAGAAGTACAAGCCAGTCTTCTTCCCCTTCAAGCTATCGACCTTAACCTGATATTGAACAAAAAGATTCCTAATTTCAGTTCTTTCATACGGTGATCAGCGAGCAAGGCACACTACATCATTTGACCACCACAAAAAAAAATCCTGAAAATGCTCAAGATACATCCAAATGCCGACCGGAGAAGCACTTCCCTTGAGCACACTACTCATTAAGGCCGCGTTTGGTAACGTTCCCACGAACAGGTGTTTTGTTATTTTGTTCCCAAGAGTAAAAATAGAATATAAATACATTTAGTAAGTTTTTTTTGTTTCTGAGAACAAATTTGTTTCCGAAAACAGATTTGGAACAGAAACAATAAACAAAAGAAAGTTGTTTCTTGTTTCCAGGAACAACACAAGAAACAAAAATCAAGAATCAAGCTCTTTTTTCCTTTTTCTTCTTCATTTTTTTTTCCCTTTCTCTTCCTCCCTTCTTCTCCTAGTCGGTCGCCGATCTCGATGCTGGTCGGGGATCGGTCAAACGAGGCTCGACGACCTTGCCGGAGCTTTGTCGGCCCCTAGCGAGGTCTCCTTGAGCTCGCCGGCCACCGGTGAGGCCCCCTCTTGCCCAGCCACTGTGAGCCTCGCCATGGCGGGCGAGGCTCGATCTCGCCCAGATTTGGCGAGGTCGAGCCTCACCTGACCACCGCGAGGGTGAAGCTTGGCCTCGTCTTGGCCGGGCGAGGTCGCCTCCCTTGAGGCTGACCTTGCCGGCTTTTATTTGGCTAGTCGTCAGCTAGCGAACGGCTAGATGAAGGAGAAGGAAAAGAAGAAAAGAAAAGAAAAATATAATAAAATTATTAATAAATTAAAAAAAATTCAAGGTCATGAAAATATATGAGATCGTACTAAATGTATTTCTCTCCTGAGAACGGAAATTTTTTGAAGTTACCAAACGCATTTAAATGCTTAGAAACTCTTTTCGAGAGCAGAAACAGGTAAAAGTGTTCTGAAAAAAAAATTATCCCTTACAACGCATCCTAAATAGCTAGCAAATCAGTAGTCTTATTGGTCATTACAAGAATACCACATTGAAGGTGTGAGCATTTACACCCGCGAAGGCCACGAGAACTTCGACCAGGACGCCGACCCACAATTCTTTTTCTTTCACCTCTTCCAGTGGAAGAGCAAAAGTGAAAGAAGAGAACCGAGTTTCACCTGATCGCCGTTGCTCCGGACGAGGAAGTCCCTGTCCGGAGAAGACAGGAGGGACTGAACATCGTGAGAAGAGGCCCCGCCTTCGACGACGTCCGCCATCTCCGTCGCGTTCGCTCCTTGTGTTCTGTTCTGCTGGAATCGTCGCAGAGACTGCCTGAGAACTCCTCCGATGGCGGGCTCCTGCTCCCTCGTTTATATACATAGAGAAAAATCGTGCACGCAGATATATTATTTTTTATTATTGTTACGATTATTAGGTTCCTAATTTTTCCTTTTTTTTTTTTTTTTTGGGTTTCTGGATGCTTCCTTGGACTTTTGGCGGCTGCAAGGAAGGCATCTCGGGGAAGTGGGGTCCAAAGTAGGAAACACGTGGACGCCTCGTACACGTCAGCAAATTATATATACCATTCCTTCCTTCCTACACCCCCAAGAAGCCGCATCTTCACTCTCCGATGCTTGAAGAAGTGATCAAAAGGATTTTTCATTTCAACCCTCTCAATTTTATATTATAACAAGTTTTTTTTTTTTTTCAAAACCGTATTTTATGCATGAGCTTGAGAATTTTGCCTTTTTCATCAGCACCCTCGCCTCTCTCCCTCCCATTAAATTTGAGAAATTACGAAATTGTTGTGATTAATCTATTTAATCAAAGAGGAAATCACAGGTAAAATTTTTTAGAAGAATTCGAAATCTGCAATTATTAGGAGGATGAGACGGATTTGTGACAAGGGGGAAAGTATTAGGTGAAACTTAAGTGGCCAAGAATGTGTTATCCATTAGTCAAAACAAGAGAACATTCGACATTGATGCTTTTCTTTTTTCTTGACTTTGCTAATGAGAAATCAATTAGGATTAATTTGTGCCATCCATATGTTAAATAAAGAGAAAACCTGGAAAAAAAAAATTGGGATTAAGGGCGCTTTTGTTTCGTTAAGAATAAATGACTTGAAAATAAAAATAATCATTTATCTCACTCACAAAGATAATAAATGAAAAGTATCTTCATTGTTTACGAAAATATTTAATTATAAATTATTACTGGTAAAATAATTTTTATTAATTTATTAGTATAAGTAATCATTTTTAGGAAAATATTGTTTAAGCCATTTATTTTTCACGAACCAATGGAGTTTTAGGTTGAAACTTATTAGTTATAGAATTTAACTCATGACCAAAAGAAAAAAAAATCATGACTAATCCTATTTCGTATGGTTAAATATTCATCGTGCATGTCGTCTAGCGCTTGGGGACCCGCAGGAAAGACCGGGATGACCTTGACCGTTCCTTGCTTCCTCCCCAAGAAGTCCATCTCGAAAAATTAAAGCTTCGCATAATTTCAGTTTTTTTTTTATCCTCTCAATTTTCATATGAGTTAGATAAATTTTTTAAGAGCAAAATTGCATCTTTGCCTTTTTGTTCGCATGTGGGTCCACCTTAAGTGAGGAATTAAAGGGTGATTGCTCGAGCCAATTTTTTAATAAAAGTTAGATTTTTAAATTTTTTAAGATTTTCATTTTTATGTTTTTAAAGAATTTCAGATTTACCCCTTAAATTTTGGTTGGTTCCCAAAAAAAAAAAGAGTGTCGATGGGCCTTCTTGACCCTAGTCCAAATAATAATAAAATAGGGTATGAAAAATGGTAAAACTATCGTTACAGATCTATCTAACTAAGACCTAATTCTCTAAAAAATTCCTAACTTTAGGTGTAGTTCTAATTTCGTCTTGAATCTTTTTTGCCTAGAAAATAATCCCAAACTTTAGGTGCAATCCAAATTTAGCCCCAACTTTTACTTGACTAAAAAAACCCAACTTTAAATTCAGTCATAAATCTATTCCAAACTTTTTATCTTTACTCTAGTCTCAAATCCGCCCCCAATTAGCCCTCTATTCAAAAATTGTTGTTACTCATCCTTTATATTCATATTCTATAATAGTTTTATTTAGGAGATAACTTTTCATGTCACCTTCCTAATGCGGATCTCTTATCGATGTGTAAATGCTATGTCAATTAGGGATTGCATCACGGGGCTAGATTGAAAATAAATTGAAAGTTGGCGATTTTTTTAGACAAAACATAATTTGGGGGTAAATTTGGATTTGGATCTAAAGTTTGGGGTTTCTTTCTTAGACAAAAAAAAAAAAAAAATTCAAGGCAAATTTTGGACTGAATGTAAAACTTGGGGTTTTTTCTCCAACAAGAGAAAAATTTGGGACAAAATTAGAGTAGACTTAAAGTTGTGAATTTTTTAGGGATTAGGCCATTTAATCAAGAAAAAAATCATAGACAAGAAAAGGTGAATACGAATTCGCTGAGCAGATAGGGATAGTTAAAGAAAAGAATGCAATTGTAAAAATGGAAATTCTATGAAATGTAATTAGGAGGATAAGACTGAATTACAAAGATAAGACTGATTCCTTTGCTTAATCACGCCGACCAACCCAAATTCTTTTGCTCTCTCGTAGCACCTTGGAGCTCCATTCTGGTTGATTTTTCCAAAGTTTACTAATTTGCAATTATTTCACATAAAATATCAATAAGGACTATGGTTAACAATAATAATGAGCAACAAAACGGCCCTGTAGCTTTTTCCTAAGTGAATCCTACAATTGTTCAATTCTTAATAAAATTTCATGTTCACTTTATTCTCTTTAAGTTTCAATACTCGGAAGCCTTAATTACCTCGTAGCGTTTACGACGGAAAAATTACCGAATTAAATCCTAAATTTGCCGTACAGATGCTACTCGCTCATAAATTTTCTAATTTTCTCAATTCACTTCGAATAATAATTTTGAAAATCGAACATTGTATAAAAATCCAAAATTCGCAATAATTAGGAGGGCGAGACTGATTTGCAGGGAGGTGAAAAAGGAAGAAATTGAAAAGTATTATGCGAAACTTTGTGGCCAAGGATGTGTTTATCTCCTTGGTCAAAAAGGAGATAAAGAAGGAAGAACGCGGAGGACTGGTTGGAAAATGACTCTGCGCTTGCGCTTGACCTGTCCGTCTTGTTGGTCACAAGGACGTGTCCTCGCTAGTCAAAATTCAGGTGATCGTCGTACAAAAACAAGGCAAGATTCTTCTTTTTCTTGGAAATTGGTGTTTCATCTCATCCTTCCAGTGTTCCACACTCTTTTGGTCAAGCTCCTAAATAGGAAAAAGGAAAAAAAGTGACATGAAATTGGAGATAACTAAATTTTGAAGAAGGGAGGAGATCGGAAATTCATAGTACTTGCAATTAAAGTTTCCTATTTATCTGTTTCGCGAAAAATGAGTGATTTGGAAAAAAAAAAAATAAAAAAACAAGAAATATTTTCATCACTCGCAAATATAATTAGATATAAATTATTGTTGATAATGAAAACATTTTTTATTGGCTGATTATTTTGAGCACTTGGTTTTAGGAACATGTTTTTTGAATCGTTCATTTTTTACAAATAAAAGGATCCTGGATGGACATCCAAAGACAAATCATAATCATCTTATCCTAGCATAACTTGTAAATTGATGTCGTACTTTGGGTGTATTTGTTTCTGGAAAAATTTCATGATAAATGAAAATGTTATTAAGAAAATCATTTTTTAGGAATTTTTTTTCCTTTTTCAAATTAGAGAATTTATTTTCCTAACTTTGAGCACACGTATTTTGGGCGATTCCACACCTAGAATCGGGAACCGAATCGATACTCACTTGTTCCACCAAATTGGAATTAAGAATCAGATTAGTCCCCATGAAATTGCCAATTTTATCCAATTTAATGTGATTCTCAGTTCCTTTGATCCATCTTTTTTTAACTTCAACTAATAATTTAATCATGGAGATGGTTAAAGAGAGACCTTATTATGCTCTTAAAATGAGCCATTGACTATTAATTTTATATCACAACAACAAAGCGCTACAGTATTTATGAACATCTCCAATAGGTTCTCTCTTTCCTCTTTGTTTATTTTGTTTTGGCTGAGAAAGTGAGTAAATAAATTATTAGAATGGGATTAATCCTACTACACACTGGAAGGACAAAATTTGTCATAATGTCC
Source organism: Eucalyptus pauciflora (assembly GCA_007663325.1). Classification (NCBI taxonomy): domain Eukaryota; kingdom Viridiplantae; phylum Streptophyta; class Magnoliopsida; order Myrtales; family Myrtaceae; genus Eucalyptus; species Eucalyptus pauciflora. Next base: position 807,095 of record VMYD01000114.1, on the reverse strand, counting down.
AATAACTACAAACATATATTTTGGTAAAAAAACTACAAAATAATTAAGTAATAAAAATAGAATTTAAAAAATATATATATATATATATATACTGAGAATCAGACTAGTACTCACCAGTTCCATTAAATTAGAATCGAGACTTGGACTAATCCTCATTGGATTCATCAATTTTGTGCTGGTTTCGGCCGGATTCTATGCAATTCAAGGGATTCTCGATTCCTTGGCATTGTTACGGCTACTTCAAAATTTCAGCAGCCTTTGATAACTTTCTAGGAAGCTACCGCACCCGACATTGGAGTGCTACAATTTATAAAATATGCATTTCATAATCACAAAAGCCACATCATCTTATACATTTTTACCAAACTGGCTCTACTAATTTTGAAAGGGAAAGACCAAGAACAGGGAGTCAACGTCAAGTCTTTGGGCATTATACATCGCCGACAATACCTAATCCATAATATTCAGTGGTTGCCAACCGCCACGTCAATTGTTGACGTGGCGTGCGTTTTTTACTTATGTCCAATAATAAATCGACAAGTGTCATCTGAGGTGGAATTAAAAAAATGAAAAATTGTTTTTTCTTTACTTCCTCCTTTCTTTGCCGATCTAGTTGTCCTCCATGGCCGCCGGCGCTTCCCCTTCCATCACAGAGCACCGCCCTGTTCAGCTAGCATCCCCACTGCTTCCGACGTCACATGCAATCGACCCAAGCTATCCCTTCGTCATGCTTGCAGTTGGCTCAGTCCTTGCCCGTTCAGATATGGACTGGAGTCATGCCTCCAAATCTGCAAGCCTAGCTCGTCCATGGCTCACAAGGCTTGTCCACGGCCGTGAACCTCGATGGCAAGCTGGAGGTCCAGACAACCATGAACTGCACTCGGTTGTCAGTGGGGCTTCAAATCTGGACTGATCGGTTCATCCTCGAGAAGAAAGAATGGCTTCTGCTCCCTCTGCTTCAGATCTGAACTGAAGTCGTGCTTTCTTCAACAATGGATGTGGTGGCACTAAAGGCATGGCTCCCAGATCTAAAGCCGCCTTCAGATTTGGCCATGTCTGCTCGTCCATGGCTGTCATGGGCAGGGTCGAGATCCCAACGGCCATGTATGGAGCTCACATATCAAGAAGAAAAGCAGAGGAAGTAAGCATCCATGGCCGTCGGGCGATGGACGGAGCTTACATATCCCGACAGCCATGGACGCCTGAACGTGTTTGACCATGGATGGACCAGTGCTAACGATTTCGGCCTTGGACGGGCCAAATTTGAGATCTGGAGAACGACAAGATGAAGACCAAATTTGAGATCTGGAGAACGACGAGACAGAGAAAATAGGTTCGGCTCGAATGCAATGGTGGTTGGCCTGGTGGCAACGGCCGAGGAGGAGTGGAGGTTGGCGGCTATGGATGGAGGTGGAAGAGACCAGAGGTAAAGGAGAGAGAAGTCCACGTCAATCGCTGACGTGGATACATGAACACATGTCAAGATATCATTGGATGTGAGTGAAAAAATATATGCCACGTGAGATGTTGACATGGCGATACCAAACCAATAAATATTTTCTCCTAATCCAGGGCAGGTCGTCCTTGTAAAGCAAACCAGGAAAACTCACTCTTTGCACGGATATTGTGAAAAAGACAGAATATAAGACGTGTTTTTCATTTTCATTTTTATTTACAAATTATTTTCGATTTGCTTTTAATCTGACTTTTTACTTGGATATTTCCTTTTTACTTTCTCTTGTTCGTTAAATTTTTGTATCAAGTACATAAATATTGATACGTACCTGTATTTTTCAATCTTTTTTCATTTCAAATTATTTTCATTTACCTTGTTTGATTTTATTTTATTTTTTTGCAACTTTACCATGACTTTCTAAATTTGCATATGTTAATATTTTTATATAGACTCTTTTATATCATTGTATCGACTTCACCGTGGCACTATTTTGGTTCTGTTCTTACTTTTTGATGGGTTTTTATATTTGATGGGCCAACTTAAGCCCATCTGCTCATGTTGGGCCAAAATCCAGCCCATGAGTGAAAGAGTACAGTTAATGTAATATATAAAATAAAAAATAAAAAGGGGATATTAGAATAGTTATGTTTTCAGAAGGAGAAATACATTTATCTGTTTTCCCTCCTTTAAAGCAGTACACGCTCTCTCGATGAATGGACTCTAGGCTTCAAAGAATTCCTCAAAACTGCGACGGTACTTAATCTATGGCAATCAAGGTATGTCCGACTCGTGATATGCCTTCAATCGGTGTTACATGTTACAAGGCACGTTTCCGTGTTCGTTTTCGGTATTCGATCGTTTGAGTATTGGATCGATTTTTTAGGAATTTGTTTCCTTACACTTTTGTTATCAATGTAAGTACGGTCTCAATAGGGTTATGAAATTTTAGCAAAATAAAAAGGTAAAGTGAAAGTTTATGCAACCATGGAGTTATGGTTTTAAAAGGAGAAACAAAAAATGCAAATCGATTCGTTTTGAATATTGATTATAGTAAATTTTTTTGTACTTCAAGTGATATTAAATAAGATTTGGCACACTCGACTTGAACTATGGCCAAGTGAGAAACTTGAACCAGATAGAGAAGCTTACTATCCCCAAAGCTTAATTTTTTTTATTAGAGCGATACAATTATTCTTCTTAAGGAAAAATGTTGTACAAATCATTTATTTTTTACAAAACAAACATAGTTTAAATAGACTTAAAAAATCATAATCATCTTATCCTAGCATAATTTCTTCTCTATTATAACACTATGACCTTAAAAATAAAAATACAACTATAATAATTCAATAACAATGGACATCTATCCACATCATGCTCTCCAAAAGAGTGATGTACAACCTTTTGAAATGATAGAAGATTCCGACACTATCGATATTTATTATAAGACAAATAATAGCGATTTGAATACTGAATAATAGCTATTTTGATAACTTGAAAAGATTGATATAAACGTCATCTTATTCTGTAATCTATCTTATTAGTTCTATAATTATTATACTTTTGCACGTCAAATTGTATTTTGGATTCTTATTAAAAATTATTCAAATCGCACTTTTCCTTCCGTATTAATTTTTTTTGTTGTTGATATTTTTACATATTAGTTGGTGGCCTTTTTGTTAATAGACAAAAGCTCATCAATATCCTTTCCTGATGTAACTCTGCCCAACTAGCTTGCTGCGTTGCCAATTTTCCAATTGAAGTGACACTTTGATATTTAATATGCATTAGATTGATATTTTCACCAATTAATATACAAATCCTGAAAAAGAAAATTTTATTTTCTAGAAAAAGACAAGTTGGACCTAAATCACAAAGAAAAAGATACTATTATAAATGTCAATTCATTTTTGGGCACTTGTATGGTTTCGAAGGATGAAACTCTGTATTGCAATTTATTGAAATTATTATTTTTTCATTATTTTTATTTAAAATATTGTAATACACAAAAATTTAAAATGGTTTGCTATTAATGGCGAGATTTACTCACTTTTCTCTCTAACCCCATCAAGGATTAGGGATATGCTTTCGAAGAATCTTTAGAAACCCCTTGTTACAATCCAAAATGCATATGCCTATTATCCTTGCGAATAACTTTCCTATAGTAATTTCAGCTGTTGAAAGGAGCATTGCGACTTTCGTAAATTTTTTGGTCAACACCTCACAGCTAGAGCTATGACTACTTTAAAATTTCAGCAGCTTATAATAACTTTATAGGAATTACAAAGCTACTACAATTTATAAAATATGCATTTAAAAAACATAAAAGCCACCTCATTTTATAACACACCATAACTACGTTTATACCAATCTGGCTCTACTAATTTTGAAAAAGAAAGCCCAAAAACAGAGAGTCAACGTCTAGTCTTCGGGTATTAATTATTACTGACTGGGCATGGACCACGGATTGCAAAATGAAGCTCTCTCATCCCAGTTTTGCGCGTCTGATAAACAAGCTAGCAGATTGGGTGGTAAAAGCCCCATGAAAAAAAAAATTCCCCCAAAATTGGCTATTTCATCCCCGGGAACTTATGTTGGATAATTTATATTGGGTAAAAGTCACCAATAACATATTTATTCTAAACTTCTTCCTTTTTGTGAAACAAAAAACTCCAAACTAAACTAATATAACACATTTATCCCAAACTTATACAATGTGGCATCTTTACCCCAAATTTATTTTTCAAACCTTTCTTAGTTTGGTTTGGCTTTTTTGGCTATTTTGTCTTTGGATGGTTTCTTCTTGCTTTTATGTTTCCCAACTAGAGGTATGCACATTGATTGCATTGTCGATTTGCTGCTTCACATATTTCGAAGCCGATACCCTCTCGGGATAGTGTTCACAGTTCCCACGATCGTCCTAGCCGTGTTCGCCATTGCCTGCTGTCTCAGCCAGTTTTGCAATCGACGGTTGGGCAACAGCAATTCTTCGTCGAAACAAAACCATCGGCTTTGTCCAAGAGAAGAGAACATCGAGCTTGGATTCAATGGAAGAACTCGAAATGCTGCTAAGGCGATGGCGACAATAATGGAGGATCCATGACAAGGATAAGGCAAATTTACGTGAAGGCTTTCACACCTAGACTATTGAGGAGAAACGACAAGAATGTTCTGTTTATACTTGTTCAGGATCAATATCTTTTCCAGAACTCCAATAGCAACCAGTCACAACGTTCTAGCAACATCAACCCTGAAGTAGTAGATATAGAGCAAAAATATAAAGTAAGATAGAAACAACACCCACATATTTTACGTGAAAAATCCAACACGAGAAAAATTCTGGAGCTGCTCAAAAAACTTCCACCAATCATTGAGAATAGCGAACTACACAATAGTTCATCTCTGGTCACACAGCTAGAAGCTCTTCACATTAGCAAAATAGCAATAAAGGTGGATTAACACAAAGAAGCAAGAAAGATTTAACCTCTGCTAGAGAAATTGATAGACAATTTGGAGAAGAATTTCAACAAACAAAATCAGCTAATTTATAAATTTTGGACTCATGAGCAGCAAACCAAAATTTCGACTAAGTTTCATTGTCAAATCTGGACTGACCCTTCTCCTCTTCAAAGTAACATCTTTGCCTCTTTTTCTATGCTACAACAAATTGCTCTTTCTCTCTTTTTAAATCAAGAACATTCAGCCCTATCCTTTTCTTTTTTTTTCTTTTTTTAATTTAAAATGATGAGCTGAGACCCATAAGAGGCTGACCAAGCCCAAGTCTTCTCCTCCTCCTCACGAGGTAAGCTCCACCATGCCCACTTTATCTCTACAAAAATGAAGTTTATCATAGGGAATGTTTTAGTTATCATATCGGATCCATTGTCATCGATATGTATTTTGTTGAGTAGGAAAAGCTTTTCTTCCAATTTCTCTCAGATCCAATAATATTTCATATAGGAATACTTTGATCTTGAATGCAACACCAGATTTTGGCTAAGATAGATAGCATTCATGCTATCACAATACAAAACAATTTTTTTTGCTTCAAACCCAACTCTTGTAGGAATTTCTACATCCACAAGAGCTCCTTACCTCCTTTGGTAATAGCAACGTACTCTACTTCACTGGTAGACAAATCAACACATTTTTTTTATCTCGATTGTCACGATATTGCTCCCATGTGGACTTTCTAAAGTCATTGTCATCGGCATAATTTGCATCTGGCCAACCCCTCAACTAAGGCTATCCGTTTTGAAACACAAGTATAACCTAAAAGTGGCTTTAAAATACCTTAAAATCCATTGCAGCGGCCTAGTACTTTGTACTTGGATTTGAAAGAAATCTACTCACAACACCAAATGCATGTGCAATATATAATCTTGTATCGATCATGTCATACATCAAACTACCCAAACTGACGTAGAATGAATTTTCATCATCTCTTCAATCTCTTCTCACTTAAAGGAAATTCTTTACTACTCAAACTTGAAGTGGCTAGCAAATGAAATACAACTAGTTTGCATTTACTCATGTTGAATCTCTCTAGCACTTTTTCAATGTACTAATCTCGAGATAGCCAAAGTTTCATATTCTTTCGTGTCAGGAGTAATTGTCATGCCCTAAATCTTTCATTGCAAAAGCTTTATTCGACTCATTTTTCAAGATTTTAATTTTCTGAGCATTATGATCAACTATTAACATGTCATCCACATATAGTAGACAGATATAAAATTATTACTAAGAATTTTTTCATAAAAATGCAAGAATTAGAGTTTGTTTTATTATATCATTGATTTTTCATGAATGATTGAAACTTTATGTACCATTGCCTTGGCACTTGCTTAAGGCCATATAAGCTTTTTCTTAACCTGCATACATGATGCTCATTGCCTTCAGCTTTAAAACCTTACGGCTACTTTATATATTTCTTCTTAAGAGGAATTTCATGACTCACTATCTCGGAGCTATCTTCTCTAGTTGTGAAGTTTACTTTTCTTAGAGTTGTTGGGAGCACATAGTAAAAGTCTAATAACTCCATCCGAGGAGATTGTCACAAGGGAGCTCAAGTCCGAGTTTGCCAACATATGCAATTGAACTCACCTTAACTCAAAAGCTTAAGCCATTAAGTTATGGACCAACTATGATATGTATTAATTGTTCCGCACCACACTAATCTCTAATATGGGATTTCTCTAACATTATCATATGTGCATCATAACAATCTCCTTAGGTCCGCTACCCCTTAACCCAGGGATCTTCTACATCAAGATATCTCATCTTGAATCTCCATTAACCTTCTGTTGGAGAAAATTCCTTTATTGTTTTGAAACTGACAAAACGTTTCCAATAGTCTAGACTGAAGACTTCCAGACTTGAGTATAATCGTCTAAAGAACCCCAGACTCTACCATTGCCAGACTCAAGATTCAAAGTCTGCTCACACTGACAGTTTCCAAACGAAGAACGAAGACTTATCCAGATGCGGGATTATCTTCAAGGATTCGTTTCGTATGGTTTTTGGAAGACCTTATGGATGGATATAGTATCTACTTGATTGATTATTTTTATTGAAATTTATTCCGATATGAAGATCTTTTGATAGACAAGCAAACTTGGAAGGTTCTACTTATGGAAACCAAAGATCTTGATTGTATGGGCGAGCAAGATTGACGGGCTTTTATCATATCTCATCTAATGACTAAAGATCACATTGATTGATTATGTCCAATGGGTAGATTGGTCGAATTCCTTTGGAAAGTGTCAACGGTTGTGAAGGCATGAAGGAGTATATAAGGAGGACTCGCTAGTAAATTGAGAGTGCGAAAAAGAATAATTTCAAAGTCTAAATCTCCATAGTTCCTTGTTCTTTCATCTATCAAACTCAAGTTGTAGACAAAAGAGAGAAACTCTTGTGAGACGTAGTGAGAGACCAATAGAGTCTTTCTTTTTGAGAAGTCTAGATCGCACTGTTGTAAAATCTCTTTTGATTCATAGTGAAATCCAGCCAATAGGCTGTCAACACGGGAGAGTGAATGTAGGCTTGATCTAAGCCGAACCACTATAAACCTTGTGTCTTAATTGTCTTTCCTTGAACTACTTACTTTATTCATAGTTATACTCAATTGCTCAGAATTGAAATACAATTACGGTCGGTTATCTTATATAGGCAATTTATTTCTACTAAGTCTTGTTAAATTTTTATTTACACCTATTCACCCCCTCTAGGTGTTTGCACTAGCCATTTCAATTAGTATCAGAGCTTGTGTGCTTATTTATTGAAGTGTTTTTACTTCTTAAGCTAAAGATCTATGACTAGTATTTTGGCTTCAGGTTTGGTTGAAGGCCAAAGCAACACCAGACCTCCTTACTTTGATGGGAAGGAGTACAATGTGTGGAAAAACAAGATGAAGGCGTTCCTAAAATTGAAGGATCCCCTGGAATGGGATGTAGTAGAAAAAGGAATTATTCCTAAAGCTACATCAACCTCAGAAAGAGGAAAGGAAGTTGCAGATGCTGACGAGATGACACAAGCTGAAATAACCAAGAGACAAGCTCTTGATGGTAAAGCTATCTACTCTTTATACTGTGCTTTATCTCCTGCTGAGTATAATATAATTTCATCTTGTGAAATAATAAAAGAAGTCTGGGATAGATTGTATGTCACTTATAAAGGAACTGATCGAGTCAAAGAAACAAAAATCAATATTTTACTCGGACAGTATGAAGCCTTCAAGATGAAGCCAGGAGAATCCATCACTAATATGTTCAGTCGCTTCACAGAAATCGTAAATAGATTGGCATACCAAAGACAACCAATCTCAAGACCAATGAAGGTCAATAAATTGCTGTGTGGACTCTCCAAAGAATAGAATCACATGAAGACTTCAATTAGAGAAACCTAGAGAATCGCACCTTTTTTCAGTAGATGAACTTGTTGGCACACTTCAATCATATGAAGTGGAACAAATCAATGAAGAAGAAGATCCTAAAGGTAAGAAGTCAATTGCTTTAAAGTTTAACGTTGATTCTGGTGATACAGATTTTGAAGATGACATGAATGATGAAGAACTAGCTCTCATGATAAGGAAGTTTAGAAAGCTGAATAGGATGGGAAAAAGATTCAACTGGAAGAAGCAAATGACTCAACGATTTCAAAAGAATCTAACTGAGGACTATGAAAACAACAAAGATGTGATTTGCTTTGAATGCAAGAAAAATGGGCACATCAAACCCAATTGCCCTCTATTGAAGAAAAAGAAAGAAAAAACAAAGAAATACAAAAAAACTCTCAAAGCAGAGACATGGAGTGATACAGAATGCGAAAAAAGTGATGAAGAATATGCCAACATATGTTTAATGGCAAATTTAAATCAAACTCAAACTCTGAAACAGACTTAGACTCATACAGGGAAGTCGAGGTTAGTAATTGAAAAATTCCTATTAAAGTCTCAAAATATATAGATGAACTTTGTATTTGTCTCAAAACATCTCTTAAAAGGATTTCCGAGCTTAAAAGAGAGAATTCTAAACTGAAGCAACGGAAAATTTCTTGAAAAGAAAAATTTGAAAATCTAGACAAAAGCTTTGTTGATTTAAAGGATAATGCAGATTCTCTTTCAAAAGAAAATACTTTTTTGAAAGAAGACATTTCAAATATCACAAAAAGGTTTTCAAAAGGATCTGAAAAATTGGAGAGGAATCTTTTAGTACAAAGACCTTATTTTAACAAATCTGGTTTAGGTATGACACCTGAAATTGTTCATTTAATTGATTTTCCCAAGGTAAAAGAAAGAATCAAACAAAGACCTATAAAAATATTTTACAGAATTCATTTTCAAAAAGCTTTTGTAAAACCTGTTGGCCGAAGTACTCTCAAATGTTTAAAGTGTAACAACTTAGAACATTTCGAGATGAAATGTCCCAAAGTTTAGAGACCTGTTAAAAGGGATTGGGCAAAGACTGTTTATTGTACTAACTCCCCTGTACCCAAGAAAATGTGGATACCAAAGAAAGCTTGAGTTCTTTTTATAATTAAAGGTTATTATCAAGAAGAAGATCAAATGGTATTTAGATAGTGGTTGTTCAAGACACATGACAGGAGATTCAAGTTGTTTTATAAAGTTTGTTCAAGTAAATGGTGGAAAAGTTTCCTTTGTAGGAAATAGCAAATGAAGAATTGTTAGTTGCGGAAATGTGAAGATTAGAAGTCTCACAATTAATAATGTTTCCTTGGTGGAAGGCTTGAATTACAATTAACTTAGTATAAGTCAACTGTGCGATACTGGATTCAAAATCAATTTTCAAGAAGGCATTTGTTCGGAAACTAGTAAAGATTTCTCTCAGTCATTTATTGGACAAAGACATGGCAATATTTACATTCTAGATATAAAACCAGAAATTTCTCAATGTCTAATTTCCATTCAAGATTAAGCAAATCTCTAGTATCAAAAGCTTGGTCATGTTAACATGAAGCAGATTGCTAAGATTTCTTCTAAGAAGCTTGTTCGTGGACTTCCTAATTTGGCTTATCAAAAGTCTAAATTATGCACGCCATGTGTTTTGGGAAAACAAGTCAGAAGTTCTTTTAAACCTATAAATCAAATTTCTACTAATCAAGTTTTGTAGCTTCTGCATATTGACATCTTTGGACCAATCAGAACTCAAAACATTGGTGGAAAGAGATTTTATCTAGTAATCGTGGATGATTACTCTCGCTTTACTTATGTATCTTTCTTGACAAGTAAGTCTAAAGCATTCTTCTACTTTTCTAAATTTGCCAAGAAGGTTCAGAATGAAAAAGGATATGTTATATCAAGCATACGAACATATCATGGAAGTGAGTTTGAAAATTAAGACTTTGCAATTTTTTGTGATAAATTTGGTTTGTAGCATGTTTTCTCTTCTCCATACACTCCAGAACAAAATGGAGTTGTGGAAAGAAAGAATAGTTCATTGCAGGAGATGGCGAGAACCTTCTTAATTGAGAGTAATATTACCTCTCATTTTTTGGCCGAAACGGTTTCTACATCTTGCTATATCATTAACAAAGTATTCTTAAGGTCTATTCTAGAGAAAACTCCTTATAAAATATTTAAAGGGAAGAAGCCAAATGTTTCTTTTTTTCATATGTTTGGTTGTAAGTGTTTTGTTTTGAAAAATGCAAATGTTCGAACTGGTAAGTTCAAAGAAAAATCATACGAAGGAATTTTTCTTGACTACTCAACCTCAAGCAAAACTTACAGAGTATTCAACAAAAAGAATCAGTCTGTGGAAGAATCTATGAACGTCAAGTTTCAAGACTCTATGCAAAATCAAGTGGACCATATTCAACATGAAGATTCTGAACTTGCTCTAAACTTTATAAAGTCTACTTCCCCCGAAGCGGTTCATACTTCTGAAGTTCAACAATAAGAAAACCAGAAATCTCAACTGAAGCAGAGGTTCAAGAGACTCATAAATCAACCAACAACTGGAAGCATAAGTCAAGTCATCCCAAAGAACTCATTATTGGCAACATTGATGAAGTAATTAGCACCAGATCCAAAAGGAAAGAAGAGTTTAGTGCTTTAGCACTCATTTCTAAGATTGAACCTAAAAGTATAGAAGAAGCCTTGGTTGATGAAAGCTGGATTGAAGTCATGCAAGAAGAACTCAGATAGTTCAGCATTAACGATGTTTGGGAACTCATTTTTAAACCTAAAAGTAAGTCCATTATTGGAACTAAATGGGTTTTCAGGAACAAGATGAACGGGAAGGGAAAAGTTGTTAGAAACAAAGCAAGACTCGTGGCCAAATGATATACGCAAGAATAAGGAATAGACTATGATGAGATCTATGCACTAGTGGCGAAGTTAGAAGCAATTAGATTATTACTTGTTTTTGTTTGCTATAGAAATTTCAGGTTATTCCAAATGGATGTAAAAAGTGCATTCCTAAATGGATTCATTCAAAAAGAAGTCTATGTGGAATAACCACCTGGTTTTGAAAATTCAAGAAAGCCAGACTCAATCTACAGACTGAAAAAGGCTTTATATGGATTGAAGCAAGCACCTCGAACCTGCTATGGAAGGTTAAGTAATCTTTTAATCCAAAATGGTTTTGTTAAAAGAAATGTAGATACTACTTTGTTCATTAAAAATGAAGGTAAATATTTTCTACTTGTTCAAATTTATGTTGATGATATTATCTTTGGATCAACTAATGAAAATCTATACAATAATTTTTCTAGAAGCATGTAGGATGAATTCGAGATGAGTATGATGGGTGAGTTAACTTTCTTTCTAGGGTTACAAGTTAACCAATTGAAGAAAGGTATTTCTAGTCACCAAGAGAAGTATGCGAAAGATCTCATTAAGAAGTTTGGATTGGAGAACTGCAAAAAGACAGAGACACCAATGTCAAGTTCTTCAAAGCTGGATAAAGATGAAGGGGCAAAGAGTGTAGATTAAAAGCTTTACAAGAGTATTATTGGTTCGCTTCTTTACCTTACTGCATCTAGACCTGATATTTTGTTTAGTGTTTGTCTTTGTGCTAGATTCCAATCAGATCCCAAAGAATCTCACTTAAGTGCCGCAAAGCGTATCATCAAATACGTTGCAACTACTCCAAAGCTAGGTTTGTGGTATCCTCAAGATGGAGACTTTATTCTCCTTGGATATTCAGACGCAGATTTAGCAGGATGCAAAGTTGATAGAAAGAGTACTTCTAATACATGTCAATTGCTTGGCAACAAGATGGTATATTGGTTTTCAAGAAAACAAAGTACCGTAACTCTTTCAACAACTGAAGCAGAATATGCAGCTCTTGGAAGTTGCTGCTCTCAAATATTGTGGATATGGCAACAGCTAAGAGACTATGGTATTGAAGAATCATGCACCGAGATCAAATGTGACAACACCAGTGCTATTAATCTCACAAAGAATCCAATTCTTCATTCAAGGGCAAAGCATATAGAGATTCGACATCACTTTATTAAAGATGATGTTCAGAATGGAGAAGTTATGATTCAGTTCATTGACTCAAAGAATCAGCTAGCAGACATATTTACAAAGCCACTGGAAAAAAGCTTATTTGAGTCTATTCGCGCTAGACTGAACATCTTATCTTTTACCTGGTAAAATCTGAAGGTATTCAGACTCAGAATGACCAAAAGTTACAACTGTAAGTTAGCTCTTTCTAAATGCACGTGACTTTATTTTTGGATGAATTTTTGAAAAGGTATCGAATCGTTACTTGCTTATTTTATTTTTAGAATTTTTCTTTTTCATGTTTTGAAATTATGACAGTTTTTCATTTAAAAAAAAATAGTTTTTACTGTTTCCTTTGTGACATTTCATATACCCTGTTTCATTTTCTATATATACTGTTGATTTTCATCTTCTCCACTCTCAAACCCTAAAATACAAAAATCCCACTTGCTCTCGCTTTCTCTCTAGTTTAATCCAAAAAGATTTCACCTTTTTCACGAGCGAGTTCGAGAATTTCCCCAAGAAAGTGACAATGTCTTCCCAAATGAAGTCTTCTAGAATCGCAAGCAAGGGACCACAGCATATGCGTGAGGGTCCTACGCACTTCGATCTGATCGAGGAAGAAGATTCTCCTCAACAGCAGCAGCAAAGTCAACAACAATATTCTCAACCGCGTCAGTCTTCTCAACATAGGACACAAGATCCTCCTTAGCAACAACTAGATGAAGAGATCATTGAAGAAGTTGAGCCAGTAAAAGCGCAAAAACCCTAATTTCTCTTTAAACTCTACTCTAACTTAAAGGAGGGTGGTTCTGCGATGACTTTGATCGATGAGTTTCTGAAAACAAATGATTATAAGAATGAAATTTTGTTCTTAAATGCGATGGAGAGGTTAGACATTGTGCCTAAAAGTTTGGCAGCAATGACTTTTGCGAATTTTTCAAGTGATCTGTGTTTCGATGCTTTCAATCAACCTGAAGGGAAGGATGATGATGAGAGTATGTATATGCATTTTCAGCCTAGGATGGGCATTGCTGCAAATGTTCGTGGTGAAAGGATGGACCTTTTTCGTTCTAAGGACCACAAAAGAACTTATTCAAAACTGCTAAAGCGAGGGGTGATGAACCCTAGAAGTGTGGATTTCCATTTTCTTGATTTTGTGAAAATCAATCTGAGGAAGAAGTTTGCACTCCTTCAACTCGAACGTTTTTGCTCTGAGACGACTATCGCCTATCCAGAACTCACAGCTTACTTCTATTCAAATCTCTCATTTTTGGATGCGAATAGATTTTCTTTTACGTTTAAGGACAAGGAATTTGTGGTCGATGTAAACACATTGGTTGATTTGATTGGGGGTGGAAAAAGGGAGTTTCCAACCAATTAGTGTGTATGTTGCTCACGCCACTCTGGAACTTGTTCGGGACAGATTTGTTGATGGCAAGATTTCCTACAATAGGATGAATGACTCCAATATCTTGCTTCACAAGATCGTGATCAACTGCATCAGGCCCAAATCAACATCAAAGACTGATGTCTCTCACTTGGAAGCGAAGTTGATGTACGCTATCAACATTGGTTATAAGTTCTTACTGCCTCACACTATCCTCATGCACATGTACAGGACAGTGGTGAAGGACAAGGGACAACTCCCTTACTCTGCTCTTATCACACGATTCTTCAGACACTTCAAAATTCATATTCCCGCCTTTCTGTGTGTTTAAAAGCCTTACTCCAATGGTGATTGGACTGAAGATTGTCACAAAGATGCGTCTGAAGGAGCTCAACAAGGTTTTGGAGCGCATGATGGAGAAGTCCCTTGTCAAGGCAACACAAGGCTCTACAACCTAGAAGAGAAAAGGCAAGGAACCAATGAGCGAACCTATCAAGAAGAGGAGAACACTCATCTTGCAGGACGAAGAAGATGAGGATGATATTACTCTCTCTGCCTTCACTTTAAGAAATTTACGAAGCTTTGTTAGCTTTCAAAAGCCAAAAGACAGAGAGACAAGAGAAAGAGAAGAGACAGAGAAGAGAGATGAAGAAAGAGGAAGAGGAAGAGAAGAAGAGGAAGATTAGGGTCAGGATGACTCATTTGAGCCTACATTGGCTGTATCCTTGTTAAGTGACCTAGAGAAGACAAGGAGTGGAACTGCTGGAAAAGGAAAAGAAAAACATCATTCAAATGCTGTAGTAGAGCAAGAATAGGAAGAAGAATTTATTTCTCCACTTGAAGGCATACAAACAGAGGGAGCTATTGACAAAAGAGGTTTTTCTTCACCTGCTCTTACTAGTGATATTAGTAGATCTGTAGCAAATCCAGAGGATGTGTATGCCTCTCACTACCCTAAAGTAGACATTGAGGCATCTACTCCCAGTCCTGGTGATCGAACTACTAATATTCCCTCACATTTTCATACTCTTGGAACTGACTCGGCTGGACCTAGTGCTGCAACAGAACCAATAACAAATTTTTGAAGGCTGTTGGAAATCCTTTTGGATGTGAAGGCTCAGTAATATGGAATGGAGTGCGAGATTAAGAATCTCCAAACAACTTTCCAGTCAACTTTAGCCTCTCTACAAGAACAGATACAAGCCTTGAAGCTTCAAGTGCAAGAAACTACAAAGGGTGAGGATGTTCAACAGTTGCAGGAGACTCTGAAGAAGCTGGAAGAGACTGTCAAGTCAATGGAGGATTTCCAGCTCGTTTGAATCCCAAAACATCCATGATTTTTACCCAACTCTTTTTTAATCATTCTCCACTTTTTGATGTTGACAAAAAGGGGGAGAAGTTATGCAAATTTGATTTGACCTGACTTATCTTTATCTTTTTGGGTACTTTTTACTTTGATATTTATGGTTTAGCTTTGGACTGATATTGCGGACTTTTGACTGTTATTGAATCTTTTGACACCTGTAATGACTAAGCTTGTGATACTGATTGTGGATGGATAGTTATCTTATCTTACATGATTAATATGTTTTCTGTGGTTGCAGAATCGATGCTATCCAAGTCCTAATCAACTTATTTTTATAAGATATCATGTATTACTTTAGTGTTGTTTTGCAGGTCAAAAGTTTTCAAATACGCAGGAAAGTTTTGTCACCATAAAAAAAATGGGGGATTGTTAGAGAAAACTCATTTATTGTTTTGAAGCTAACAAAACGTTTCCAATAGTCTAGTTTGAAGACTTCCATACTCAAGTATAACAGTATGAAGAACTCCAGACTCTACCGTCGCCAGACTCAAGATTCAAAGTCTACTTACACTAATAGTTTCCAGACGAAGAATGAAGATTTATCTAGATGCGGGATTATCTTCAAGGATTCGTTTCGTATGATTTTTGGAAGACCTTATGGCTGGATATAGTATCTACTTGATTAATTATTCTTATTGGAATTTATTCCGATATGAAGATCTTTTGATAGACAAGCAAACTTGGAAGGTTCTACTTATGGAAACCAAAGATCCTGATTGTATGGGCAAGTACGATTGACGAGCTTTTATCATATCTCATCTAACGACTTGAGATCACCTTGATTGATTATGTCCAACGGGTAGATTGGTCAAATTCCTTTGGAAAGTGCCAACGGTTGTGAAGGCATGAAGGAGTATATAAGGAGGACTCACTAGTTGTTCGAGAGTGCGAAAAAAAAGAAATTCAAAGTATGAATCTCCATAGTTCCTTGTTCTTTCATCTGTCAAACTCAAGTTGTAGACAAAAGAGATAAACTCTCATGAAACGTAGTGAGAGACCAGTAGAGTCTTTCTTTTGAGAAGTCTACATCACACTGCTGTAAAATCTCTTTTGGTTCATAGTGAAAGCTAGCCAATAGGCTGTCAACACGGGAGAGTGGACGTAGGCTTGATCTAAGCCGAACCACTATAAACTTTGTGTCTTAATTCTCTTTCCTTGAACTACTTACTTTATTCATAGTTATACTCAACTACTAAGAATTGAAATACAATTACAGTCGGTTATCTTATATAGGCAATTTATTTCTACTAAGTCTTGTTAAATTTTTATTTACACCTATTCACCCCCCTCTAGGTGTTGACTAGCCCTTTCACCTTCAACATCATCTCAAAGTCTACCATTGGGCCCGCGTTGCTACATTATAACGCCTACTGTCCAAAAACCACATTGGTCACTAATCATTGGCTTTAATACCATTTATTGGGAGCATGCAATAGAAGTCTGATACTTTAATCCCAGGAGATCGCCAAGAGGGAGCCCAAGTCTAAGCCCCTCAATATATCCAATTGGACTCACCTTCACTCAAAAACTTAAAGCATTGAGTTATGGGCAACTATGATATATATATATATATATATATATATATATATATATATATATATATTAACCGCTCCACACCACATCAATTCTCCTATATAAGTTTTCTCTTACACAACCCACACATACATCCTGACAGGAGCTTTGTCGGTTGACTAGGGAGTGATGTGATTCTACTTGATTTCCTTGCATAAACATGTCTTCAAAATTCTTCGTTGAAAGAATAGCATATCTATTACTCATTTCGAATAAACTCATAGCATGATTTATTAATTGTTTTTGTAAAGATATCAACTAATTTATGCTATGAATCAACAGAATGAATGCAAACATCTCAATTGTTAACATGATCGTGCATAAAATGTATGACCATGTTTAGCTCTAAAATGAATAAAATGATTTTGGTTAACATAGTTGCACTAGTACCGTCACCCCATAATGGGAAAATTTGTGTTTTCTTCTCCAAAGTCTTTCAACTGTTATCTCATCCATAAAAACCATGCATAGCAACTGCCTGTAACTATATCTCAGCTTCTTTAGTAAAAAAGCAACACAATTTTGCCTTTTCGAGAACCATGACACAAGCATGCATCTCATCATTTGATTGTTAGCAATTAAACCATATTTTGGCTATAATTTAGTAAGTTGAAGTTGTCATGGGGACAGGTTATCGATGTAGCGGACAAGTTATCGATTTTAATGATTGTCAATCGGCAACCTAGTTGTCAATTTGATTTCGATGTCAGTTCGGCTCTCAAGACTAATGCATAAGTATAAAATTTTTTATTGTAGTGTAATTTTCAAGAGTTTGTTTGTTTCTCCTTGGAATGCTAGATAAATTTATGAGTCATTAAGAGTAAGTGTAACAAGCCTCTAAAAAGGTAAATCTTCTTATCATTTTGTATAAGGTAAAAAAAGGTGAATTAATAAATTCTAGATCTACAACAATCTTCCCTGAATCGACAATTCACCTTCAAATTATCCTATCAAATAGGTATTAGAGCTTACAGTTTGTGGCCATGGCCTCAACAAACACTTAGCTTCCTCTTCATTACCCTCATCTTACCAAAGGAAATCATGGTAACTGGGCTATTAGAATGAAAGCTCTACTTGGTGCCTATGGTGTATGGGAACTTGTCAACACCGACCATGATAAGCCAAAGGATGAAACCACCTTGAGTCAAAATCAAAAGACTACCTTGGAGAAGGTTTAAGCAACATATCAATATGCTCTGTCAATCATCTATCGAGCTTTAGATGATTCTATGTTCAAGAAGGTTTCAAACGCTACTACTTCTAAGGAGGCATGGGATATCCTTCACACACACATCAAAAAGTACAAAAAAATTAAGAAGATGCACCTTCAAACTTTGAGAGGTGAATTCAAGGCAATCCATTTGAACGAATCTGAATCGATTGCTAATTATTTCACAAGAGTCTTGTAATTGTCAACGAGATGAAAAAAAATTGGTGAAGATGTTCCAAATGTTTGAGTTTTTTAGAAGATTCAATCCCTAGACAAGAATTACAGTCACATTGGTGTTATAATCAAAGAGTCCAAAGACCCGGATACCATGATGATCAATGAGCTTCCAGGATCATTGCAAGCCCATGAAGAAATTTTTTAAAGAAACAAGCATGAGCCTGTGGGGGAAGTACTCCAAACTCAATTAACGATTTCAAGATGAGGAGGAGAAAAGTAGAGATCCCGTGCAAATTTGAGGGACTAATCAAGATTGTGGTCAAGGTCGCTTTCAAAGTAGAGGTCTTGGACAAAGCAGAGGAGATATTGCTCAAAATGATGGTAGATACAAGAATCAAAGAGATGTTTGTGAAAGAGGAAAGAAATTGAGAGGCCAATAGTATGATAACTCTAAAATTTGATGTTATCATCGCTATAAACTTGGCCATTTTGTTACTGACTGTTGGTATAAAGAAAGTAATGGAGCAGACGAAAAAGCAAATTTAGTGGATGATGCGGAGCAAGTTTTTTTATTGGCATTTAAAGAAGATAAATGTTGACAAAAAGAGACGTGGCACTTGGACATTAGTGTGAGCAATCACATATGCGGCCAAAAGGAGATGTTTTTAGATGAAACAATCAAGGTGGAAGTCTCGTTCGTTGATAATTCCAAAAATTTTGTTGAAGGCAAAGTTATTATATCATGTCCTGATCTTGTCTTCCTTGGAAACGGAAATGCAGCACAAGATTGAAACTATTATTTTATGTTTGGTCTATATGGCCTTTGTGAAGCTTCTCCTCTAATCACAAGCTTCCCACTCTACCCTTTGTGCCCACAAATTCTTGATTTTCAGCTCAATCCCCATGATGCTATTCAAGAAGGTCATAAAATTCAAAATTATTCTGCAAATGGGACTATGATATTTGGGGAGATGGGTGCATAGAATGAGCCCGAGAAACGTGTTTTGCTACTCCATAACAGTGACCAAGAAAATAGGCACAATGAAGTGGGTGGTAGCGATAGGAGACGCCCAATAGATAAGAGTGATAGCCACAACAATAGCAGATTGTTGTCGAGGGAGCAAATATTGTAGTACTTTTACATGCCGATAACTCATGTAGTAAAGGAGCTCAACATCGGAATGAGCTCTTGAAGAAATGGTGTAGAGAGTTAGGCATCCATGTCCGTCAATGGCCCCACCAGAAGTTGATGAGCCTCCAAACTCTCATTAAGAATGTCTAGGAAATAGAAGGAGATTCACATAACGAGCAGCTCATAAAGGTGGTGAATTTGCTTGAGCTAGAGAAGAAGCTAATGGATAATTTCCCTGATATACGGCTAAAGGATGAAAGAAGAGGCTGAGACAAGCTTGTTTTAAAGTAAAATATGAGAAGAATAAGAGAATTTGATTGAAGGGGGAGTGCTAATAATTTAACCAAATTTTGGATATAATTTAATAAGTGGAAGTTGTTGATGATGTGGAGAGGTTATCGATGCAGTGAACAAGTTATCGATTTTAATGATTGTTGATTGCCTACCTGGTTGTCAATTTAATGTCGATGTTAATTCAGCTCTCAATTCGACAAAAAAAAAAAAATCAGCTCCCAAGACTGGTGCACAAATTTAAGAGCTTTTATCGTAGTGTCATTTTCAAGAGTCTATTTGTATCGTAATTTCTAATTTAATGTTTTGAAAATTTCTAGGAATCTATCTCTTTTCAATGCTACATATATTTATGAGTCCTTAGAGTAAGAGTCATGTAATAAGCTGTTGACACCTAATTTGTTTTTTTTCAAATACATATTTTTAAAAAAAAAAAAAACGTGCTGAGGGGCCGGTTTGGGCCAAATCCGGCTTCGGCCCAACCCGCCCCTCCTTTCTCCCTCTCCTTCTCGCACAGTCAGGCCCGGCCCAGCCTCCTCTCCTCTTCGGCCCGGCCTACTCCCCCAGATTGTCTTCTTCCTTGAGCTGGCTCCGCGCGACCTGCAGAAAGCGAAATGGACAGCAGCAATGGAGCGGAGGGAAGGACGGAAGGACAGGGGGCAGGGGATGTCGAGTGGCTCGCGAGGCAAGGACGGCGGAGGATGGTCGCCAGCGAGGACGTCCTTGCCGAGCGGAGAGAGAGAGAGCGGGATAAAGGGGGCTGGTTCGTTTGAGAGAGGAACACAGAAGGGGGAGACCGAGAACGAGAGAGAGAGATGGTAAACGGAGAGTGAAAGGTCCAAGCGACTGAGAGAGCAAGAGAGGGCGCCTCGGCCTCGCGCAGACCCGTCCGAGGACCTTCCCGGCGACGTCCTCAAGCCGAACAGGTACGCTCGGCTCTGCTTGCGTTCTGTTTTGGGCACACCGGGCTGGAGATCGCGGCCGTCCGGCTCGCGCGAGCTCCGGCCCTTGTTGTCCTTATATTTTGTTTCCACATTCCCCGTACGTTGTGCGTCGAGGTCGCCAGCGTGGATTCGAGTCCCGGCGGAGCCGGAAACCTTAGGATTTGTTAGCGCACGTCAACTGTTTGTGAAAATGTCTCAGTTAGATTTGTGAACACTTACACCGATTTTTGCTTTGCTTTCGGAATGCTAGTTGTGATTCCATTTTTCCTTTGTTCGCGGTGGCTTAGTCGGCATTTCCTTGTCACCTATTTGGACCAATGGTGGGGTCGGGTCCGTCAAGTCTCCGAGTCCGTATTGGGTCAGTGGGGTCGCTGGAGTTTGGGGACCGCTGGAGGCGACCGCACCGCTCGTTCGTGGCCACGTAGGTTGGCATCAGCGGTTGGTGTTGAGGAGAAAGAACTTTCCGGTGAGAGTTCTGGAGGATGGCTGTTTTGGTGAAGGTGGGGGAACCAACGTGAAGAATTTCGGTCTCCCGACACGACACGACGACACATTATTTCTCAAAAGAGGCCAGAAGAAAGATGGAGAAGAAGAAGACCAGAAGAAAGAAAAAAAAAAGAGGCCACACGACACGACACGACGACACATTATTTCTCAAAAGTGAAGAATTTCGATACGTTCCGATACGTTATATATTAAATAAATATTTTAATACATAAATGCATAAATAACTAAATAATAATAATAATAATAAAAAGAGCCTAGAATTAATCTATACTAAAAACATTAATCCTACATTTGTTAATATCATTCATTGTTTTAATTTGACAAATTTAACTACATTTCATTATAATAATCCATAAAACTTAGAAGAAAAAACAAGTAATCCACGTTCCACTATTAAATTTAAAATTTAACAATAAGAAAAAAATAATCAACATTCCATTATTAAATATAACAAAAATTCATTCATCCACATTATCCACTTCTTTTGAAAAAAAAAAAAAAAACTCCGTCTCCGAATCATCAATTGAAAAATTTGTAAATTTGTTTTAGCTTTTATTATTTTATTTTTATTTTTTTCATATATTTATATTTAGACTCTAGAAGTTTTGGAAATTTGTAAAAATAACCCCGTGCATGTCGTAGTCATGTGTCGGAATTTCCGACTCGCGTGTTGGAGTGT
This sequence comes from Eucalyptus pauciflora, assembly GCA_007663325.1. Lineage (NCBI taxonomy): Eukaryota > Viridiplantae > Streptophyta > Magnoliopsida > Myrtales > Myrtaceae > Eucalyptus > Eucalyptus pauciflora. The sequence goes on along the minus strand of VMYD01000114.1, from coordinate 785,402 downwards.
GTCGAAAGTAATTGACTGTGTGTCAGATATTCCAACACGCGTTGACCACGTATCAGAGCGTGTTGAACACGTGTCGGAGTGTCAGACACGACACGAAAGGTTCCAAAGAGTGTCCATGCGACCTAGTGAGGAAGTGCAGAAGATGGAGCAGCAAAAAAAGACAGAGCAGGGATAAGACAAAAAGAGAGAAAAAATAAGGAAAATATATATTTTTTAAGGGAAAAAGCCACCAAAAACCCCAAATTTTGCCTAAAGTGACAAATTTACCCCAAACTTTTTTTGTGACATGAAAAACCCCAAACTTTGCAAACTGTGACACATTTACCCCATTAAGGGCATTTTCGTCTTATTTTTTATGTTTTTAATTTTTCTTTTTTAAAATTTTTTTTTCTTCTCTCTTCCCTCCACCGGCCATGGCGGAGCCCTCACCTGACGCCGGCGAGGGCGGCCCTCGCCGGACGCCGGCGGAGGGAAGAAAAAACGAAGAAATAAAATAAAATAAAATAAAATAAAAAGTAAAAAAAGCAAAAAAAAAAAAAGTAAAAAAAACAAAAAGACCAAAATGCCCCTATGATTTGGGGTAAATGTGTCACACAAATGAAAGTTCAGGATTTTTTATGTCACAAATAAAAGTTTGAGGTAAATGTGTCATAGTTAGCAAACTTCAGGGTTTTTCACGTCACAAAAAAAAGTTTGGGGTAAATTTATCACTTTGGGCAAAGTTTGAGGTTTTTAGTGGCTTTTTCCCATATTTAAAAAAAACTAAAAAAAAATATTTTTTTTATCCGAAGTGGGTTGGACTTGGGCTCAGATCATATCAGCGGGCCGGATTGGGTTTACACGATCTGAACCCGTTTTCCTGAATATAATAATATTATATATTAAATTATATTAAGAATTCAAAAAATTTCAAAAATTTTCTGAAAATTCAAAAAATCAGAAAGCATAAAAAAATTCGACCTTTTTCTCAATTTTTTTAGGAAAATTCGAAAATTCATTTTCTAAAAAAAATAGAAAAATCCAAAAAAAAATCGAAAGAAAAAAAGCTTCTAATTTTTTTTTTTAATTTCTAGAAAGGGTTAAAATTAATCTTTGTAGTAATTTTATCCTAAAAATAGGAAGCTTTTCAATTTGGAATTATGCCCAAGTTTGACTAGACCTTTAGGACTTTACCTTAGGGTTTCAATTGTCCTTAAGACAAATGCCCTTGATTGTGCGGTATTGGTATATTGATTTTGGGTTCCCTTTAGTCTAGTTAAGATTAATATTTACCTCTTCCTTAGTGTTAATTTTTTGCTATCCTATGATGTGCATTTAATGCTTTCCTTGACTATCGATTATTATGTTGATGATTGTGCATCTGCATAATCACTTCACGTGTTAGCGGATATGCCTAAAATTAATCTAGACTGCCTAGCAAGAAATTTTTTTTTTTTAAATAAACAAGATTAGGTACCGAAATGGCACTTATTAGTTAATTAGTATAATCAAGTTCTCAATCCTAGATTCTCTAGTTGCGAACTGTACACTTTCATGCCTCACTTGATTCCTAGCCGACCCCAACAAGTTAGTGGCGACTCATTCTTTAGAAAATTTTCTTCAATTTGAACACCAAATGTCACGCGAGGTATGGGCTTGGGAGGGCCCATGCCTAATCATGAATCATAAGCTCGTCTTTTAGGCAATACCTCTAAACATATTCTCTCTCCCTCGAGGGGTAGGTCGCAACATGAGCATATACAAAGGCAAGTCTTGTGATCATTTCATATAAGGTGAAATAATAATTTTTGGGTCAACAACTCTCTTCCTTGAATTGACAATTCACCTCAAAATTATACTCTCACTGATGAGTACAAGATGTGTTGTTTCTATCTATCCTACAACCAGCAAAGTCAGCATTTGAGTACCCTAATTAAAGAAAATCTGAATGTTTAGGGTATGACAAACCAAGTTATGGAAAACTTGAAATACATTCAATGATGCACTTAACTGCCCTAAGGTGTGATTCTTTAAGGTATGATAGAATGTCCAATTTAGAAGCAGTAAGATATAAAAGTGATCGTTTCATGCTTCTATAGAGTTTCCAGTCTACCTCCTTCTCCTATGTCAAGTTTTGTAGAATGAGCCACGGTTTTTTTTACCTTCTGTAATTCCCCATTCTTAACTTTATGATTAATGTTTCATCTGGTTTTCTTTGATTAATGACTACGATAACAGGATGCATTATGCTCTATAAGATGTCGCTTGGTGGTGAAATGATGCATCTGAATGGTATATCCCAGGCATATAATCTACCTTCTCGTGCTGTGGTTGGGTCACGTAACATGCTCTGTGTAGCACACGGCTCGTCTACTATAGATATTTTATTATGGCAGCAAAGTGCTAAGAGTCATAATACAAACCAAAGTCATAATACGCACCATACATCGCATATACAAACCTTTCGCAGATCAAGGTCGGACATGCAAAAAAAAAAAAAAAAAAAGGTCGGACACATCCACCCACAAAAAAAGGAGAAGACTGCTTCACACGAGTCATGGAAAACACACAGCTAAAAAGTAACTGTTAGGCTTTATTACAGACTTCACCATCACAGACCCATCCTTCTCTGGCGTCTACTCCATCCTTTCCTCGTCCCCAGCCACTTCATCGTCTACATCTCCTTCACAAGACTCACGTTATTCGCTTTCCTCAAACTTCTTGAGATGTTCGGCGGTGAAAGGATGTGCATCAGCCCCGTGCTCCATTATAAGAGTCCTTGCTTTATTAGTCAGCGTCCGGCCTGTTGGGCCAATGGCTATGAGCGTGGGAATCCCACGGACCTTGAATTTGCGACTCAGAGATTTCTTCCTCTCGTCACCAAAGGGAAGCGCCAGCCATGGCATCTCAGCAAAATAATTGTCAAAGGCAGTTTGGTCCTTGTCGCTGGAGAGGAAGATCACCTCAAAGGCATTGTCTTTGGCCTTGATCTTTTCATATGCCTCGATAAGCACTGGCAGAAATGCACGGCAGGGAGGGCACCAGTGTGCCGAGAAGTAAAGGAGGACAGTCTTCCCTACCAAGTCCGATACAGGAATCTGCAGTCGAAGTTAAGAAACAACCTGTTAGATGAACCACCAATGGAAGGAAAAGGCATGTGAAAGCTGCATATTAGGAAAGGATTTCCTATTTATAGTCCTGGTTTCAATCCTTTCCTCAGCTCGTGTAACCCAAGGGATAATGATATTTAGGGTCTCATTGTAGACATTAAAAACAAATTTACCTGGGCGCCTTCCTTTCCAATGACGAAATCCAGGTCCCCTGAAACCAAGAGTGACTCCAAGGTCTGAGATTCTTCCCTTTTCTTCTCTATCTCTGCAAGTTCTGCAAACTTTTCTGGCGTGAATGGGTAAGCTGCAACGCCATGCTCTTCAAGGGTTTCAGCAACATTGGAATGCATAGTCTTCCCATCGGGACCAATTATAACCAAAGTGGGTACAGTCGAGAGCTCAAAGTATGTAACCAACTTCTCACATTTCTTGTCTTTTAATGGTAACGAAAGCCATGGCAAGCTTTCAAAGGTTTGGTTGAATGATGCTTCATCATCACCAAGAGGTATCTGCACGATCTCAAAACTCTCTCCTTTGGCCTTCAATTTCTCATAAACCTCCAGTAACTTTGGTGTGAAATCAACGCATGATTTTTTCTTGGATAACGAGAAATATAGACCCACGGTTTTCCCTTCAAGCTCAGCAACTGGAACCTGGTTTAGCCACATGATTAGATTAGTAGAAAGAAAAATGGAAAACTAAATCATAAGCACACGTGGCCATCAGTTTCAAATGCATTGATGATCTTTTTAGGTTTACCTTATTCCCAGCAGACGAAACTACGAAGTCGCGAGATCCATGGGCCAAAAGAGAGGTCAATGATTGATTTTTCCGGGCAGCTTCGTCCTGGTCTTTCAAATCTTTGATGCGTTCAGGAGTGAAAGGGTAACCTTCCACTCCATACTCACGGACGATCTTGTCACCTTCATCTGTTAAGACTGTACCGTTGCCATCGAGAATGACAAGGTGGGGTATTCCCCTCACCTTAAACAATTCATCCAAGCCATTGCGCTTGTCCGAGTCAGAAAATGGGATTGCAAGCCACGGCATCTTGGAAAAGTATCCACTGAAGGACCCTTCATCCTTATCTGCAGAGATAAAAATGATCTCCAGATCACCTCTTGGGGAAAGTTCATTGTACACCTCCGCCAGAATTGGGGTGAACTGGTGGCACGGACCACACCAGGACGCGGAGAAGTACAAGCCAATCTTCTTGCCCTTCAAGCTATCAACTTTAACCTGATTTAGACCAAGAGTTACTAATTTGAGTTCTTTCATACAGTAATCAGCAAGTAAGGCAGGCCAAATTGATTGACCACCATGCAAAATCCTAAGAATTCTCAAGGCACACCCCACTGACAACCAGAGAAGCACTCTCATTAATTTTCTCGCGAATCAGCAGTCTCATCGACAAAAACAAGTAAACAACATTGAAGGTGTGAGCATTTAAACTAAAGGGCGTTGCAGTATAACAGGGTCGTATCCTTACACAGTGTCCGCGTAACTCTTAAGTATATTTGTTTCTTCGAGTAGTAGTAACACATCATTTACCAATCATCCAGTTTATGAATGAAACAAATAGACAATACTCGAAGATGATAATCAAAGATCAGACCAAATTAGTTTATCCAGAACTAAATTCGCCAGCTTAGCCATCACAAACCATGGCTTCGTAATCACAAACTCCCAGCAAAGAACAAACAAAGGAACATCCGAAATTTAAACATAAAAGGCGCAAGAACCACATCTTCCAATCCTTCAAGAGGACCACCAACGAAGAATCAGATCAATATTATTTTCAGCCATCCCCCTAATTTGAAATTTAAGAACCGATTATCAGAACAAGAATCGTCTGCGCGAAACTGTGTAGTTAGTCAAACAACTCACACGAAGACCACAAGAACTTCAACCCACAATTCTTTTTTCCTTACAAAAAGCAAAAGTAGAGAGAGTCGAGTTTACCTGATCGCCGTTGTTCCGGATGAGGAAGTCCCTGTCCGGAGAAGACAAGAGGGACTGAACATCGTGAGAAGAAGCCCCGCCTTCGACAACTTCCGCCATTCTCGTCGCCTTCGCTGCAGTGTTCTGGTGTCCTTGCAGAGCGTGCCTGAGGTATCCTCCGATGGCGGGCTCCTGCACCTTGCTCCTGTTTATATACACAGAGAAAAAACTGCAAACTCAGGCAGGCGGGTGTTTTTCTTTTTAATTTTGAATTATCACCAAAATTAACTTTTTTAATTTTTCCTTCTTTTTTTTTTGGGGGAGGGGGTTCTGGATTGTTCCTTGGACTTTTCGGGGGTGGTCGGAAACCGTTCATGTGAGCATATTAGGGCACGAATGATAATCATTTTGAACAGAAATTAATTTCTAGAAGAAAAATAGATTTTTCTATTTTTATTTCTAGATGAGTTTCTAAACAAAAATACTCGTTTGATAACAATATAAAATTTCTACTCTAAAAATAGAAATTCGTTTGATAACGACACAAAATTTCTTCTTTTCAGACGATAACGAACCCGACCGGCGGTCGGCGGATGGCAACAACGATCGCCAGCGACCGATGGACGGTGGTCGGTGGTGACAGATAGAGGACCGGTTCATAGCAAAGACGAACGATGAGAATAATTTTTATTTCTCATTTCTGTTTCAAAAATAGAAACATAGAAATTTTTTTCTTTTGATTTCTATTCCAAACATATTTCTGGAACAAAAATCTATTTCAAAAATAGAAAAATAAAATAATTTTATCAAACGGATTTCTATTCCAGAAACAAGGTGGAATATTAAGGAATTGTTATGCACCCTTTTTTTTTGTCAAATATGCACCCCTTAATGTCTTCTTTTTCCTTTACTTCGATTTTTTTTTCTTATTTAGCCCTTTTGCCATTTTATGCTTCCTCCTCCCCCAAGAAATCTCCAGTGTAGAAGTTTGCAAAGAATTATTTATTTTTACCCTCTCGATATTATAAAAAGTTAAATCTTAATTTTTCGTTTTTTATTCATGACTTTAGGTTTTGTCTTTTCATTGGCACGTGGGCGGTGGGTGAATATATCTCTAAATGGTCGGTTCATCCTTCCTGCAACCGCAACCGTTGAATTATGATTATTAAAACCAAAAGGTGCGCCTTCTTAGCCCTCGTCCAAATAAATGGTAATCAGAAATTGAAAAATTATAAAAAAATTCTATAAAATCGAAAATTTCGCAATAATTGGGAGGATGAGGCTGATTTGCGGGGATGGGAAGAGGGGAAGTTGAAAAGTATTATGCAAAGTATTATTCTTAGTGGCTAAGATTGTCATCCGTTAGTCAATCGCCTAGACATGCCGGCAAAGCTATGTCCTTATCTTCTCATTTTGTTTAGTATTGACCCGTTGACCATTCTTTGCTTCCTTTCCAAGTAGTCCATCCCCAAAAATTAAACTTTGACAAAATTTTACTTTTTAACCCTCTCAATTTTCATATAAGTTTGGTTTAAAAAATTTTAAGAGCAGATCTGCAACCGGATCCAAGCGAAAGGATTGGCAACTAATCACTGAATTACACAGTACTATCAGTGATAAGCATACGCCAAGATCTCCATTTATAATTACGGTTTTGCCTTTTGACCGTGTTCGCCTAAGTTCGGTGTCCACAACATCATCACCGTATGTAGACAACATAAGCATATTGAAAAATCTCAGATCTAACACTTGTGAGAGCGAGTCTTGCAGATCTAGTTTAAGCACAAAAGGTTTTACTATAATCAATATTGAAAACGTATTGATTTGCATTTATTATTTCTCCTTTTAAAAACATGACTCCATCACCATTTTAATACCTAGTCATTATTGTACAAGCTTTTACTTTACCTTTTTACTTTGCTAAAATTACGTAATCCTATTAACATTATATTTATATTGATTTAAAAAATAAGGACAAAAACATAACGGTTTCTCAGTGAGCTTAATAGAAACTATATAGAAGAGTCTAAAAAAAAATTAATTAACCTATGTAAGTATAGAAAGTCATTGTAAAGTTGAACAAAAAAATTTAAAAATACAGGTACGTATCATTATTTATGTACTCGATGCAAAAATTTAACGAATAAGAGTAAGGTAAGAGGAAAATGTCCATATAAAAGTCCGATTAAAGGCAAATCGAATATAAATTTTACCAAAAATAAAAATGAAAAACACGTGTTGCGTGAGAATCTGCACAACGCAAGGAAAGGACGATAATTTTATCCTTGTTTTCTCACAATATCCGTGCGAAGAGGGAGCTTTCCTAGTCTGCTTCGCCGGGATGAGCTGCCTTGGACTTGGCCTGGTCGGCAATAATTAATGCCCGAACACTTGACGTCGACTCTCTCTTCTAAGTCTTTCCCTTCCAAAATTAATAGAGCCACCCGGGTGAAGAGGCACCTGTAGTGCGTTCCAAAACGATGTGGCTTTTGTGTTTCTTGAAATGTATATTTCATAAATTGCAGCACCTCGACACCGGGTGCTGTAGCTTCTTGGAAAAGTTCTTATAAAACTGCTGAAATTTCGAAGCAATTGTAGCCACGAGGCATTTACTGAATACTTTACGGAAGAAGCAACTCTTCAAAGCCATTCCAAATGATAGTAAGCATATGAATTTTTGGATCATAATGAAGGGGGTTTCCAAAGATTTTTAGGAAGAATTCCCTAATCATTATTGGCTTAATAAAAAAAGAGAGTGAATTCCATTTTTTTTTATAAAAATTATGAAAGAAATAAATAATTATGAAAAATTACGATTAGGAGATTTTGTCCTCCGCCACCGTACAAGTGGTCCATAATGAATGAACTGATGTTTGGGATTAGGACCAATATGTCTTTTGCAGAAAATAATGTTTATTTTCAGGATTTGTACATTAATTGGTGAAAATCTCAAGCCAACGCAGATTAAAAGATTAACTGGTCACCGCTCAATTTGAAAAATAGGCAACACAATGGCTAGTTGTGTAGAGCTACATTAGGAAAGGATAATAATGATCCGTTGGACGTATTTGTTTAAGCGAAAGAATTCTTTATGAATTAATTTTCTGAACTTTCATACATTAGATTTGTTAAAAATGATTAGTTGATGGAAAATCAATTGTAGTAAATATATATATATATATATATATATATATATATATATATGTATAATAAATTCCCTAATTTGAAAAAGGGAAAATATTAGCCTGAAAAATAAAAATAAAAATTCAAAAGCATTTTCTTCTTTTGACAAAAAAAGCATTTTCTTTTATCATTTGCAGTCGGAAACCTTAGTCGTGAATCTAATACTATCAATTTTTGATCTCCTCCTCCCTTGTTGAAAGTTTAGTTTGATCTCAAATTTCATGTTACCTTTTTTTCCTCGAATGGGTGTAGATAAAGGAGCTTGACCAAATAGTGTGAACACCAAATGGATGAGATCAAAGACCAATTTCCAAGAAGAAGCATCTACATTGAATATTCCCTTGTTTTTGTACATGCTTGGTCTAAGCGATAAAATATTACGTGTTCAAGTGATAGACACGTCAGTTTTACATAAGTCTATTCCAAAAATAAACACATATTACTTTTGGACCCACCTATCAGAAATCCTTGCATCCTCTCTCTCTCTTCTACATCTTTCCCTCCCAAAATTAGTAGAGCCAAATGAGTGTAGAGATAGTTGTGGTGTGTTCCAAAACAACGTTCAATTCAAAGCAGTTGATTGCTGAAAAGATTCCCCTCAATAAAAGACATTCCCCCCGGCCCTAGATTTAGTTTATGAGGAAGGGGATAGGGATACAGATTTGGATGCCTCAGTGGATTCCCATCCTTGATTACGCAGATTCGTATGCCTATTTTGTTGACTACGATGCAGAGGGATCGATCGCACTTGCGCAGGTTTTTCATGAAATGAATGGTTATTCATTCGGGCTTTTGTGTTTTTAGAAATGTATATTTCATAAATTGCAACACCTCAACACCGGGTGTGGTAGCTTCCTAGAAAAGTTATTATAAAACTACTGAAATTTCGAAGCAATTGTCGTTGTGAGGCGTTCACCGAATACTTTATAGAAGCCGCAATGCTTCGAAGCCATTCCAAATGATAATGAAGAGGGCTTCCAAAGCAATTTTTGGATCATAATGAAGAGGGTTTCCAAAGATTATTGGGAAGAATTCTCTAATCATTAATGGCTGGATAAAAGAAGAGAGTGAATTTTACTATCTACTGTAAGTCCTTCTAAGTTTTCAATTGTGTTACGATATTTCTTTAATAAAAATTACTAAAGAAATAAATAATTATGATAAGTTGCGATAAGGAGATTTGGTCCTTCAACACCATGTAAGTGGCTCCATAATGAATGAATTTATATTTGGGATTAGGACCAATATGTCTTTTGCAGAAAATAAGTTTATTTTCAGGGGTTGTATATTAATTGGTGAAATTCTCAAGCTAAAGCAGATTAAAAGATTAACAGGTCAACGCTCAATCGGAAAAATAGGCAACACAACTAGCTAGTTGTGTGGAGCTACATCAGGAAAGGATAATAACGACCCTTTGGATGTGTTTGTTTGAGTGAAAGAATTCTTCGCGAATTAGTTTTCTGAACTTTCATGCGTTTGATTTGTTAAAAATGATTAGTCGATGGAAAATCAATTATAAAATATATATAATAAATTTTCTAATCTGAAAAAGGGAAAATATTAGCTTAAAAAATAAAGTTCAAAAGCATTTTCTTTTTTGACCAAAAAAAGCATTTTCTTTTATCATTTATGGTCGAAAACCTTAGTTGTCAATATGATACTATCAATTTTTGATCTCCTCCTCCCTTGTTCAAAGTATAGTTGATCTCAAGTTTCATGTTACCTTTTTTTTTTGAGTGGGTGTAGATATAGAAGCTTGACCAAAGAGTGAACGCCAAATGGATGAGATCAAAGACCAATTTCCAAGAAAAAGAAGCATCTACATGGAATATTCCCTTGTTTTTACACAAATCCATTCCACCATTGACAAGTATCACTTTTGGACCCACCTCTCAAAAATCCTTGCATTCTCTCTCTCTCTCTTCAATTATGTGACACTCTCTCCTCTCTCTTTTGCGTTTTCTGATACAAAGGATAAAGCCTACTCTATTTTTTGTCAAAATGCTCTATTGCTTCCAAGACCTTGCCACCTCAATCTTCGCTCACTTCTTCTCCAACCTCTAGCACTGCCACCTCTTGTCCAACTCCTCGTGTGCCCTCTATGTTGGTGCCCACATTAGCTAGGAGCTTGAGGCCCTCCATCGCGTCGACGAACCATGCTGTTGCCTCCACCTCCGCCTCATTCCTTGCCTAGTCAAGCTAAGCTCTAAATCACAAATTTAGGGCTTACTCGAGCTTAGACCCAAAATTTGAGGCTCAAGTTCATTGATTCAGCTTGAGCTTGATAATGGAAGACTAAGATGATGGTGAAGTGGTGGTGGAAGGGAATTCACGGGATTAAGTTGATAGTGAGTTTGAGTTGAGGTGTTGTCGTTTCTGGCAAAGTGAAAGGAGGAAGAAGAAGAAGGAAAAAAAGGAACAAAGAAAAAGAAGAAAAAAAGTAAAAACATTAATTAAAGAGAGAGGATATAAGGGTTTTTCATAGGTGGGCCCAAAAGTGACATGTGTTAGACATTAAATGGATATGTGTAAAACTAATGTGTCTATCATTTGGGCACCTAATATTTTCTTCGGTCTAAACAAAAATAATCACATTACATGTCACCATGGCCATGTTAGTGCATAGTCATTTTCCAACCACTCTCTCACATTCTTTCCTCTTTAGCTCCTTTTTGACAAGAATTATGTTATCGAGAACAATTTCGGTTCATAAATGGTTTTATTTATTTATTTATATTCTTGGGAATAAAAAAATATTTTTTTTTAACTTCTTATCTTTATTCTAAATCTATTTCCTGACCACTCATCTATTCTGAAAAATATAAAAATTAATTGACATACACAAACGGATTTATATTCTGAAAAACAAAAAGATAGAAAACAGAAAAATACACTAATTACCAAACAAGCCATAAGTTTCTTATGGCCCTCGTCAGCCATTAGCCGCGTGGCCTCCTTCTTCTTCTGCCATAAGTTTCTTATGGCCCTTGTTAGCCATTGGCCGCGTGGACTTCTTCTTCTTCCTTATGGCCCTCATTAGCCCCTCGTCAGCCATTGGCCGCGTGGCCTTCTTCTTCTTCTTCTGCCATAAGTTTCTTATGGCCCTCGTCAGCCATTGGCCACCCATTGGCCGCGACCTTCTTTTTCTTCTTCTTGTTCTTCTCTTATCACAAATGTACCGGTTTGAGGTTTTTCATGGTCAAAAAAATAGTTTGAGGCAAATTTGTCATAGGTGTACCAATTTGAGGTTTTTCATAGTATTAACCCTTAATATTTTAATGTGCATTAGCTTGTGATAATATGCAACTCCTTGGAAAGAATTATTACATTCTACAAAAGACATATTGGCCCTAATCCCACACGCAGTTCATTATGAGGGCACTTGCATGGTGTCGAAGGACAAATCTCTGGATTGCAATTTATCATAATTATTCATTATTCTTTCATAATTTTTACACAAGATATTGAAACACACAAAAATTTTAGAAGGGTTTACAATCAATGGTGAAAATCACTCCTCTCTATCCTATGGCCATCATTGGTTGGATTTGCTTACCAAGAGTCTTTCGAAGGCCCTTTCATTATAAACCAAATTTTGTACGCCTACCATAATTTGGAACAGACTTCCAACAACTACTTTAGCTATGCAAAAGAACGTTTTGACTAGGGATGAACATGGTTTGAATGGCCGATTCCCACCTTAAAATCAAAAACCGCCCACTAAAGATCATTTTTGAAAAACTTAGAACGGGGAATTGCCTATTGATTCCATGGATCCACCTGGGAACGGATCCCCAATCCTTATAAAATTGCATTCATCAATTTATATTATCAAACCTAATTTTTATTTAGAGCACCAAAGTTTGCTTAGCTTTAAATTAAGGTTGAATTGCGAGTCATTGATTTTGAGTAGAGATTGAAAAATATAGAGCAAAACCAATAGACAACACTCGTTAGTTAAGAACTTAATTTTTTCAATTGTCATGATGTGGTCCTCTTAAGGTTTTCCGATATCAAGAACGTATAGAGAATTAGACTCCACATTAGAAGTCCTAACCTCCAAAGAAATTAAAACATTAATCACTTGATTCTTTTTTTTTCAACCTCAACTAGTTTAATCACGGGCATAGCTAAGAAGAAACCTAATTATGCTTTTAATATGAGCCATTGACTCTTAATTTTGTATTAATACAATAAAGTGCCACAACATTTAGGGATATCTCTTAGGGGTGATTAGTTCCCGGTTTGGTCCTGTTCCACCTTGGAACCAGGAACCGGGAACCGGACCGGGAGAGCCGATTCCAAAAATTGGGAACCATGGACCGAACCATTTGGTCTTAAGACCGGGAACCAAACCGGACCATTGGTTCCGGTCGGGTCCGATCCGGTCCAACGAAATTGGCGTTTTTTTTTCACTAAATAATGACCGTGCTCCGGACCAATCAATCCAATTTGGTTCCCAAGCGATCCAATAAAACTAATCACACATGTTTCCACATGCAAAATATTCAAATTCACTCGCGTGATTCCGAATTATTATTTGGTTTCCTAGAGAAAATACGTGGTGGAGGCAGCACCATTGCCCTGTTGGGAGGACAGGGACAGAAAAAGACAAAGTGTTTTAATTGCAACTATTAGATTGATGTGGATTGGTTTAGTTAAGGTCAATTGTTACCTGGAATGAGAATTTTAGCTTTTTAAGACTCCTTGAACCAAGAAAAGATAAAAAGATGAACACACAATGCTCGCATTAAACACACTTTGCAATATCACACTTCGTGTGCTTTACAGCATAAAAGCCATGAAAAATTTGGCTAAGGGTTGTGCTTGACTTAGGTTTTATAAACATTCTCTCTTCTATACTTTGAATGTTTAGTCTATGTGGGACTCTTGGAGGCTTGAAGTGTGAGCAAGAGAGAGAGTGTGAGCATGAGGAACTCTTGGAGCCTTGTCCCACTTGAGTAGAAGCTGAAACTAACAAGTAAGTTTTCTCTATGAATAAAGAATACCAAGAAGAGTTTTGATGGTCTCTTGGTCATACAAGAGGTTGTTACCTCGATTTCAATTCTGATTGCAATAATTTTTATATATAATAGTCATGTATTATATATAGTGTTTATATATTATATTTATTATATGTATATAAACTATATAAAAAAAATTGGTCTGTCTAGTCAATCCGGTTCCCACCTTGGAACCGGACCAACCGGTCGCCAATTCCAATATTAAGAACCGGAAACTGGACCGTTGACCATGGGAACCACCCAAAACTGGCCAGTCCGGTCTGGTCCAGCCAGTTCTCGATTCGGGCAGTTCCCATTGCACACCCCTAATATCTCTAACTGGTCCTATCCTTTCTCTTCGTTTGTCTATTTTGTTTTGGCTTAGAAAGTAAGTAAATATATTATTAGAATGAAAAAAAGAAGAAGGTAGGGGGTTAATCCTATTATACATTCGAGAGACAAAATTAGTCAATACTGTCTATTAAATATATATTGGTCAAAAAAGCTACAAAATAATTAAGTAATCAATATATATATGTGTGTGTGTGTGTGTATATACATACATAATGGTCTCATCTAGGTGGGCAATTCCACACCTAGAATCGGGAATTGAATCGGTACTCACCCATTCCACTAAATTGGAACTAAGAATTAGATTAGTCCCCATGGAAATTGCCGGTTTTGTCCGATTTAATGCGATTCTCGGTTCCTTTGATCCATCTTTTTTTAACATCGACTAATAATTTAATCACGGGGATGGTTAAAGAGAGACTTTATTATGCTCTTAAAATGAGCCATTGACTATTAATTTTATATCACGACAACAAAGCACTACAACATTTATGAATATCTCCAACAGGTCCTCTCTTTCTTCTTTGTTTATTTTGTTTTGGCTAAGAAAGTGAGTAAATAAATTATTAGAATGGGGTTAATCCTATTACACATTGGGAGGACAATTTTTTTTTTTTTTTGTACCCAGGGAACCTCTTTGCACCGCTTCGCGGCGGAGTAAACCCTGGAGGAGCCGTAGAGTCACCACCACCCTTGCTGTCCTGGGTAAGTCGTGGGTTCCTTTCTCGCAAGGCAGACGACGCAGCGAGTCAAACTCAGGACCTCTCCCGAAAGGAACCTGCACTCAACCACTATGCTGCTACCACGGGTGGTGGAAGGACAAAATTTTTCATAATGTCCAATAACTACAAACATATATTTTGGTAAATTACAAAATAATTAAGTAATAAAAATATAATTTTTAATATATATATACTGGGAATAAGACCGGTACTTACCAGTTTCATTAAATTAGAATCGAGACCTAGGCTAGTCCTCATAGGAGCCATCGATTTTGTACTGGTTTCGGCCCGGTTCTTTGCAATTGAGGCGATTCTCGATTCCTTGACATTGTTACGGCTACTTGAAAATTTCAGCAGCCTTTGATAACTTTCTAGGAAGCTACCGCACCCGACATTGGAGTGCCACAATTTATAAAATATGCATTTCATAATCACAAAAAGGCACGTCATCTTATAAATTTTTACCAAACTGGCTCTACTAATTTTGAAAGGGAAAGACCAAGAACATACAGTCAACGTCAAGTCTTTGGGCATTATCTATCACCGACCATACCTAATCCAGGGCAGGTCGTCCTTTTTACTTATTGTGAGAACGTACTCTTTGCACGGATATTGTGAAAAAGACAGAATATAACACGTGTTTTTCCTTTTCATTTTTATTTACAAATTATTTTCGATTTGCTTTTAATCTGACTTTTATATGGATATTTCCTTTTTACTTTCTCTTGTTCGTTAAATTTTTGCATCAAGTACATAAATATTGATACGTACCTGTATTTTTCAATCTTTTTTCATTTCAAATTATTTTCATTTACCTTGCTTGATTTTTATTTTATTTTTTTGCAACTTTACCATGACTTTCTAAATTTACATATGTTAATATTTTTATTTAGACTCTTTTATATGGTTGTATCAACTTCATTGAGGAGCTATTTTGATTTTGTCATTACTTTTGTTATTAACGTAAGTATGGTGTCAATAGGGTTATGAAATTTTAGCAAAATAAAAAGGTAAAGTGCAAGTTTATGCAACCATGAAGTTATGATTTTAAAAGGAGAAACAATAAATGCAAATCGATTCATTTTGAATATTGATTACAGTTAAAAAACTTGTGCTTCAAGTGATATTAAATAAGATTTGCCACACTCAACTTGAACCATGGCCAAGTGAGAAACTTGAACCAGATAGAGAAGCTTAGTATCCCCAAAGCCTAATCTTTTTATTATTATTAGAGCGATACAAGTATTCTTTCTAAGGAAAAATGTTGTAAAAATCATTTATCTTTTACGAAACAAATATAGGTTAAATAGACTTAAACAATCATCTTAGCATACTTTCTTCTCTATTATAACACTATGGCCTTAAAAATAAAAATACAACTATAATAGTCCAATATCAATGAGTGATCTACAACCTTTTGAAAAGATAGAAGATTCCAACACTATCGATATTTATTATAAGATGAATAATAACGATTTGAATACTGTATAATATATATTTTGATAACTTGGAAAGATTGATATGAACGTCATCTTATTCCGTAATATATCTGATTAGTTCTATAATTATTCTACTTTTGCACATCAAATTGTATTTTGGATTCTTCTTTAGAACTATTCATATTAGTTGGTGGCCTTTTTGTTGATAGACAAAAACTCATTAATATCCTTTCCTGATGTAACTCTGCCCAACTAGCTTGCTGCGTTGCCAATTTTTCCAATTGAAGTGACCCTTTGATATTTTAATATGCATTAGCTTGATATCTTCGCCAATAAATATACCAATCCTGAAAAAGAAAATTTTATTTTCTAGAAAAAGACACGTTGGACGTAAATCAACAAAGAAAAAGATACTATTATAAATGTCAATTCATTTTGGGGCACTTGTATGGTTTCGAAGGATGAATATCCGGATTGCAATTGATCGAAATTATTTTTTCCATTATTTTTATTTAAAATATTGTAACACACAAAAATTTAAAATGGTTTGCGATTAATGGTGAGGTTTACTCTTTTTTCTCTCCAACCCCATCAAGGATTAGGGATCTGCTTTCGAAGAATCTTTAGGAACCCCTTATTACAATCCAAAATGCATATGCCTAGGATTATGCCTATTATCCTTTTGAACAGCTTTCCGTAGTAATTTTTTTTTTTTTGGTCGGTCCTAGCTTTCCGTAGTAATTTCAGCCGTGAAAAGGAGTGTCATGACTTTCGTAAATTTTTTGGTTAACACCTCACAGCTACAGCTATGACCACTTTAAAATTTCAGCAGCTTATAATAACTTTATAGGAATTTGGAAGCTACTACAATTTATAAAAAATATGCATTTCAAAAACATAAAAGCCACCTCATTTTATAACACACCATAACTACGTTTGTACCAATCTGGCTCTACTAATTTTGAAAGAGAAAGCCCAAAAACAGAGAGTCACGTCTAGTCTTCGGGTATTAATTATTCCTGACTGGGCGTGGACCATGAATTGCAAAATGAAGCTCTCTCATCCCAATTTTGCACGTCTGATAAACTAGCTAGCAGATTGGGTGGTAAAAGCCCCACGAAAAAAAGAATTCCCCCAGAATTGGCTATTTCATCCCCGGGAACTTATGTTGGATAAATTATATCGGATAAAATTCACCTATAACACTTTTATTCTAAACTTTTTTTCGTGACAAAAAAAAGCTCCAAACTAAGCTAATGTCACACATTTACCCTAAACTTAGACAGTGTGACATCTTTATCCCAAATTTATTTTTTGTGACAGTAAAAACCTCAAACATTTACTTGTGTGACGAATTTACCCAAAAAATTTGGTGTCCTAGGAAAAAGTTCGGGATTTTGGCATTACAAAAAAAAGTTTGGGGTAAATATGTTACATAGATAAAAGTTTGGGATTTTTTGTATCACAAAAAAAAAAAATGAGGTAAATGTGTTACGGTGGATAAATTTTTGAATTTTTAGTGTCATAAAAAATAACTTAGAGTAAATGTGTCATTATAGGCAAAGTTAGGGATTTTTTTTTTTTTGTAGCTTTTGCCCTTATATTTTCACAAACCTAGCTTAAGTTGATAAAATTTTCGTTTTTTAGACTATTTTTGTTGTAGACTAGGAAAACCGACTCTTTGCGCAGGCATTGAGAAAAAAAAGAAAAAAATTATTTTCCTTTTCTTGCATCGTGCTGATTCCCACCCAATACCACGTGTTTTTTTTTGTTGCTAAAAATCAATTTTCCATTTGCTTTGAATATGACTTTCATATACTACTGCTTTTACTATTGTTATCTTGTTCCTTAAATTTAAGAGAAGATAGTATAAATGGTCCATGAACTTTTCTCTTGATCTACAATATTGTCCTTAAACTTTTAATTTATTTAATGTAGTTCTCAAATTGTTGGTAAGTATTCAATGCCATCTTTAGGCTTGCTCAAAAGGACGTAGATTACTATATGTTGAGTTGAATTTTTAGAAATGATGATTCAATATATCTATCATTTTACCCATCTGCTTTAGACAAGGAAAAAATTTAAGCATTCACATGTCCATTGTTATTTGATGACATGGATTATTATATCCAAATTAAGATGAATATCTTACGTGGATAATTCATAAATAACTTCTTCTTTTTTGCCCACCATTCAAACCTAAAAGATCGGAAGCTACATCACTATTCTAGGAATTAGATTGAATACTTGCAAATAATTCAAGGATTATATTGTATATTGAACCAAAATTCATAAACCATTTATGTCATTTTTCTTTGAATTTTTTTAATCAAGTACATAAATATTGCAATGTACCTATGTTTTTCAATTTTTTCATTTAAATGAGTTTTATTTGGAGAGAGTCCCAAAAGGGCTTTCTGCTTCATTTATAAACACGGACAGGATGTAATAAAGTCAGCGGGGCACTTCCAAAAAGCTTCCATTATACCTTGATTTTACTCAAATTATCTAATAAATGTTTTTGGAGGTAGAACCCACTGATTTGTCAAACCCATTATGACTAATCCCCGCCATATCTCATTAAACTACAGTTTAGGTTAAATAAAATATATGCTAGAAATGAAATAGTATTTCTTTACACTTCGGTTAAAATATTTTTACAACTTTGCCGTGAATTTCCAAATTTAGATGGATTGATTTTTTCTATTTAAAATTTTTTATATCATTGTATTGACCCCATTGACAAAATGTTCCTGTTCTGTATTTGCTTAAAATCAATATAGATATAATGTTGATAGGGTCATAAAATTTTATCGCAATTAAAAAGTAAAAGCTTACGCAATCATGACTGGGTATTAAAATTGTGATGGAATCATGTTTTTAAATGGAGAAACGATAAACGTAAATTACATATTGTATGTTGATTTTAGCAAGAACTTTTGTGCTTCAGGTAATATAAAATAAAATTTGCCGCTCTACTTGAACTAGGTACATGGCCAAGTAAAAAACTTGAGCCAGAGAGAGAAGTTCAGTATCTCCATAGCTTCATTTTCTTGATCGAAAGTTTTGTGAACTATACATGGGACTCCAACCATTTCTCGACATTCAAGACTCGATCAAATCTATTAGAGTTAGGTCTCTTCTCGAATCGCAATTAATACCGACATCTTTTCGTCCTTGCCAGAAAAAGAATTCAACCAAAAAAGGAAGTGTGGAAATGTGGAAATTGAAAGCACGTGGCGTTGTTGAATGTATCGAGTTCCTTTTTCTGCTAGAGAAGGAAAGAACATTCCACGTCGATTCTATCCTCAAATTCAACCTCTTCAACGAAGTGGAAGAAAAACGAACATCAATTCTCGTGTTCTTGACATTACATTTAGGTTTGATATGTGGGGAAAACAGTCAAACTAATCTATCTTCTTTGCCCAAGAACTAGACATATTGCTAACAGATGCTCTTTCATAAACGTGAGCTGCATTTGGGCCTACAAAAGCCAACACTTCTTGCAAACCGGGCTACTTTATAAGCATCGAGGATCAGCAAGGAATGAACTTTTGCAGCGCCTTCTCTGTCTTGTTTTTCCCGATCGCTCTTCCTTAATACGACTAGCGACGTGCATTCCGAGAGCATGGGATTATACACCAAGAGTTGGGGGGTACTTAATGGGAGCTGATTAACTTTCCATTGTCACAAATTATATCAACCGATCCGGATCTAGAGTTACCATCTATTGATATAACAGAGGATCTGTTACCATAATGCCGAACTGCACAGGAACTAACCACTAGGACTTTAGGACTGATCCATCCAGATTGTATCGATTAGGCACGTTCTATTAAGTCCAGTGTGCATGCGACATCTCAAAGCCGCATCTTTAAAAGGAGAGACGGAAGTGCGTGTACGACAACTGCCGATCAAAGAATATTCGATCCTACTGCTCTACTTAGCACGCGGCTTGTCGACAATAAACATTTTATTAAGACGGCAAACTGTCAAAGTCATAACGCACGTCATATTACTCGTATACAAACCCCTCGCAGATCAAGCTCGGAAACATCCACCCAGAAAAAAAACGGAGAACGGCTCCAAACGAGTCATAGATAACGAGACTACTATACAGCAACTTTCAGGCTTTACGACAGACGTCACCATCACAGACCCATCCTTCTTTGGCATCTCCTTCTTTCTTTGGCTCCTCCCTAGCTGCTTCATCGTCTTCATCTAACTCGTTTTCAGTTGCTTTCTCTTCTTTAACAGCACATTTTGGATGGAGATTAAATTTACACTCCTCGCAATAATATGACCACCCCTCCCCTTCCTCATCGCAGCCATCACAAGTGTACCGTCTCCTCTGAGCTGGAATGAGCTCGTGCTCTTCATGCAAAGGATGCTTCAACTTCTCTGGCCAGCCTTTTATACTTTCCTTGAACTTTTCATCATACTTCTTGAGATGTTCGGCAGTAAAAGGATAAGCATCAGCCCCGTGGTCCATTATAAGATCCCTTGCTTTGTTAGTCAGCGTCCGGCCCGTTGGACTTATGGCTACAAGCATGGGGATGCCCCGGACCTTGAATTTGTGACTCAGGGATTTCTTCCTCTCGTCACCAAAGGGGAGCGCCAGCCACGGCATCTGAGCAAAATAATCATCAAAGGCAGTTTGATCCCTGTCACTGGAGATGAAGATAACCTCCAAGGCATTGTCGGCAGCCTTGATCTTTTCATATGCCTCCGTAAGCACCGGCAGGAATGCACGGCAAGGACGGCACCAGTGTGCCGAGAAGTACAGGAGGACAGTCTTCCCTACCAAGTCTGATACTGGAATCTGCAATCGAAGTTAAGAAACAACCTTTTAGATGAACCACAAATTGATGGAGAAAGCACATGAAAACTGCATGTATGGAAAGGATTTTCCTAGCTATAAACCTGGTTTCAATCCTTTCCTCAAGTCAAGTAACCCAAGGTACAACTTTATATGGGGCCTCATTGTAGACATTAAAAATTTCTGAGTCATTAGCTTCTAGGAGAAAAAACAAATTTACCTTGGTTCCTTCCTTTCCAATGATGAAATCCAGATCCCCTGAAACCAAGATCGACTCCAAGGTCTGAGATTCTTCCTTTTTCTTTTCTATCTCTGCAAGCTCTGCAAACTTTTCTGGAGTGAATGGGTAAGCTGCAACGCCATGCTTTTCGACAGTTCCGGCAACATTGGGATGGACAGTCTTCCCATCCTGACCAATAATGACCAGAGTGGGTAGGGTTGACAGCTCGAAGTACCTAACCAACTTCTCACATTTCTTGTCTTTGAATGGTAATGAAAGCCATGGCATGCTTCCAAAGGATTGGTTGAATGATGCTTCGTCATCATCGAGAGGTATCTGAACAATCTCAAAACTCTCTTCTTTGGCCTTCAATGTCTTATAAACCTCAAGCAACTTTGGCGTGAAATCAACGCATGATTTGGACATGGACAACGAGAAGTACAGGCCCACAGTTTTCCCTTCAAGCTCAGAAACAGAAACCTAGTTTGACCACGTAACTAGATTAGTAAAAAGACGATGGAAACCGAATCATAAGCACATGCGACCATCATTTTCAAATGCATCAAAGATCCCTTTAGGTCTACCTTCTTCCCATCAGACGAGACTACGAAGTCACGAGTTTTAATGACCAAAAGAGAGGTCAATGATTGATTTCTCCTAGCAGCTGCTTCCTGGTCTTTCAACTCTTTGATGCGTTCTGGAGTGAAAGGATGACCTTCCTCTCCATACTCACGGACAATCTCTACTCCACTATCTGTTAAGACTGTACCTGTGCCATCAAGAAGGACAAGGTGGGGTATTCCCCTGACATTAAACAATTCATCCAAGCTATCGCGCTTCTCCGAGTCGGAAAATGGGATTGCAAGCCACGGCATCTTGGAAAAGTATCCACTGAAGGACTTCTCATCCTCATCTGAGGAGATAAAAATGATTTCCAGGTCACCTCTTGGGGCAAGTTCATTGTACACCTCTGCCAGAATCGGGGTGAACTGTTGGCACGGACCGCACCACAACGCGGAAAAGTACAAGCCAATCTTCTTCCCCTTCAAGCTATTGACCTTAACCTGGTATAGGACAAAAAGATTCCTAATTTGAGTTCTTTCAACAGCAATCAGCAAGCAAGGCATACTAGATCACTTGACCACCACGCAAAGATCCTGAAAATGCTCAAGATACATCCAAATGCCAACTGGAGAAGCACTTCCCTTAAGCACTACTCATTAATTCGCAAGCAAATCAACAGTCTCACCGACCAAAACAAGTATACCACATTCTATGTGTGGATGTGTGGACCTTTACACTAAAGAGCATTAAACTTCATAGTTTCACGAAATTCATATCTACTACATCTGCACGGCTCTAAGTATATATCTTTCCCTAAAAACTAATGCATCAATTACCAATCATCCAGTTTCTGAAGGAAACAAATGGCTAGCACTCGAAAAATTAACTTATTTGGAACTAAATTCCCCTGCTTAGCCATCACAATCCGACGGCTTGGTAATCAGAGACTCCCAGCAAAGAACCAACCGGAAAGAACATCGGCATCTAGACTTAAAAGGCGCACGAACCCATCTTCCAATCCGGCAAGAGAAGCCCCAACCAAGAATCAGATCGGCAAATGCTCTCGACCCCCACCCTCCCCCAGTTCGAAATTCAAGAACCAATCACCAAGAACAAGAATTCCTCGCACGAAACTGGGTAGTCAGCTAAACAACGAGAACTTCCACAAGGACGCCAACCCACAATTCTTCTCCCTCCCTCCCTCTCTCTCTCCCTCTCTCTCTCTCTCTATTATCTTCCAGGGAAAGAGCGAAAGTCGAAAAGGGAACCGAGTTGCACCTGATCGCCGTTGTTGCGGATGAGGAAGTCCCTGTCCGGAGAAGACAAGAGGGACTGGACATCGTGAGAAGAAGCCCCGCCTTCGACATCGTCCGCCATCCTCGTCGCCTTCGCTGCAGTGTTCTGGTGTCCTTGCGGAGCATGCGTGAGAAATCCTCCAATGGCGGGCTCCTGTTTATATAAAACTCGGGCGGGCAGACAGGTGTTTTTTTTTTTTTTTTTTAAATTAAATCATCACTAAAATTAACTCTTTAATTTTTCCTTTTTCTATTTTTTTTTTGGGGGGTTCTGGATTGTTCCTTGGACTTTTGGGGGGCGCAAGGATGGCATCTCGGGAGATGGGCTTCAACGTTGGAAAACGTCCACGTCAGCATATTAATGTCTTCTTTTTCCTTACTTAGATTTTTTCTCTTATTTTGCCCTTATGCCATTTTATGCTTCCTCCTCCCCCAAGAAATCTCCGGTGTAGAAGTTTGCAAAGAATTATTTATTTTTACTCTCTCCATATTATAAAAACTTAAATCTTAATTTTTTGTTTTTTATTCATGACTATAGGTTTTGTCTTTTCATTGGCATGTCGGTATCTCTAAATGGTCGATTCATCCTTCTTGCACCTGTTAGACCAAAAAAAAAAAAATCCTGCAACTATTGAATTATGATTATTAAAACCAAAAAGTGCGCCTTCTTAGCCCTTGTCCAAATAATTGGAAATTAGAAATTGAAAAATTATAGAAAATTCTATAAAATCTAAAATTTCGCAATAATTGGGAGGATGAGGCTGATTTGCAGAGATGGGAAGAGGGGAAGTTGAAAAGTATCACGCGAAGTATTATTCTTAGTGATTAAGATTGTGTCATCCGTTAGTTGGTGGCCTGGACACGTCGGCAAAGCCATGTCTTTATCTTCTCATTTTATTTATTATTGACCCGTTGATCATTCCTTGCTTCCTTCCAAAGTAATCCATCTCCAAAAATTAAACTTCGACAAAATTTTATTTTAACCCTCTCAAATTTCATATAAGTTTGGTTTTAAATTTTTTAAGAGCTAAATTGCATTTTAACCTTTTCTTCACTCGTGGGAGGGCATCCAATGAGAAATTAGAGGTATAATTGCTCAAGTCAATTTTTTTTATTATAAGTTGGTTTTAATTTTTTTGAGAATCTCAATTTTACCCCTTAATTTTTCTTTTTCTATTTTTGTTTTAAATTTTCAAAACTTTACTAATTTGCAATTATTTGGCATATAAGATCAATAAAGACTTACGATTAACAATAATAGTGAGCACAGTGAAAACTATAAATTTTCAATTCTTATTAAGATTTCATGTTTAATTTACCCTCTTA
Organism: Eucalyptus pauciflora; assembly: GCA_007663325.1. NCBI lineage: Eukaryota > Viridiplantae > Streptophyta > Magnoliopsida > Myrtales > Myrtaceae > Eucalyptus > Eucalyptus pauciflora. Next base: position 761,450 of record VMYD01000114.1, on the reverse strand, counting down.
AGTTTCCATAACCGGAAGTATCAATTGTCCTGCAGTTTTATGTCGAGAAAATTACCTAACCAATCACGAATCTGTTATATAGATGTCAATTCAAAATGAACTTTTCAATTTTCTCAATTTAATTTTAAATATTTCTGCAAAAATTGGCAAAATTAAAATTTAGGATCGAATTGGCATTCACATAATAGTTTTAGGACCAATTGGACAAGTAGAAGCGGAATGTTATTTATTTCTTTTTTAATATTTATTTTGGTGGTGTATCGTTTAAAACCTACAAGCCAAAGAATGCGTCGGGGTCAGTCGAAAGGAGCAAAAAAAATAAATAAATAAGAAAACATAAAAGAAATGATGGTGATGGACCCCTGCATTTTGGGACCCACGCCGACGAAAGAGGGGACGGGGAGACTTGCCACCGGAAAGAGCATTGAACAATTTAAGTAAGGAAGGTTCCATCCTTATCACCCGCGACTAAAGTTCCTAATTAAATAGACATAAAGAGAAGTAAACGGTAATTATCTCGTGTCCTAACATAACACGCCATGCGATAATAGCAATTTTCTCCACCATTACAGCAGCATGATCTTGAAAAAAAGAATTATAATAGTTCGATCTCAATGGATATCACATCCTCCATCATACTCTTGAGAAATGAACCGGATCTTTACAAGCTTCTTAAGCGTCTCTTTTTTTTGGGATTGAATGACTTTCTCTTAAATCTCAAACTCTTCCTCTTTTATAAAGGAAAACAATTCCGATTAAGGATCTGTTTGTTTCACAAAAGTTATTTTCCAAGAATACATTTTCCATATTTTCCGGCATTTGGTTCGTTTATAAAAATAAGTCAACGGAAAATATTTTCCTAGTTAATGAAAAAGATTTTCCTATCAAAACTTAAATTTAGGAAAATGATTTCCGTTTTGAAAGAATCGGAAAACATTTTTCTAAATGTTTCCTAGTCTAAGAGTCTTTGGTTAATGAAACACTTACTCCTATTAAAATAATGTATTTTTAATTTTTAAAATTTTTTGGATTTTGTTATTATTATTATTATTATTATTTTCCTTTTTTTCTTTTCTATTTAGTTGTGTAGAGCTACATTGGAAAGGATAATAATGACCCTTTGGATGTATTTGTTTGAGTGAAAGAATTCTTTACGAATTAGTTTTCTGAACTTTCATGTGTCTAATTTGTTAAAAATGGTTAGTCGATGGAAAATCAAATCATAGTAAAAAAAAAAAATGTATAATAAATTCCCTAACCTGAAAAGGGGGAAAATATTAGCCTAAAAAATAAAAAAAATAAAAAAGCATTTTTTTTTTATCATTTACAGTCGGAAACCTTAGTCATGGATCTAATACTATCAGTTTCTAATCTCCTCCTCCCTGTTCAAAGTTTAGTTCGATCTCAAATTTCATGTTACCCTTTTTTTTTTTTCTTGAATGGGTGTAGATATAGGAGCTTGACCAAAAAGTGTGAACACCATATGGATGAGATCAAAGACCAATTTCCAAGAAGAAGCATCTACATGGAATATCCCCTTGTTTTTGCAAGTGCCCGGTCTAAGCGATAAAATATTAGGTGTTTAAGTGATAGACACATCAATTTTACAGAAGTCAGAAATCCTTGCATCCTCTCTCTCTCTCTTCTACGTCTTTCCCTCTCAAACTTAGTAGAGCCAGATGGGTGCATAGACATTTGTGGTGTGTTCCAAAATGATGTGGCTTTTGTGTTTTTTGAAAGGCATATTTCATAAATTGCAGCACCTCAACACTGGATGTGGTAGCTTCCTAGAAAAGTTATTATAAAATTGCTAAAATTTCGAAGCCATTGTAACTGTGAGGCATTCACCGAATACTTTATAGAAGCCACAATGCTTCAAAGCCATGCCAAATGATAGTAATCATTTGAATTTTTGGATCATAATAAAGGGGGTTTCCTAAGATTTTTAAGAAGAATTCTTTAATCATTTGTTGGAAGATATGCAGATTATTCTCTGGATATATTGGGAATTAATTGATCCATATTTTGATCAATTAAATATTAGATTGATTTGTAAAATATTACATTGTCTTTCTTTGTTTATACACTCTGTATTATAAACAGCAAAGTTATGTACATTGATTACATATCGAATACAAGAAAATCTTCTTCCAGAAAACTTCCGACTCTTCTCTTCTTCTCTGTCCGATTCTTGCTTGCCTTCAACTTCTGACATGGTATCAGAGCTTTGGCTTTAAGCTCCATCTTCCGCAATTGATTGCTTTCGAAGCTGCAAGACAGATCAAAGTCTTGATTACGAAAGAATCAAATTCTGTAAGAAGGAAGAAGAAACAGAATTCTTACCATGAATCCAGAGAATCTGATCCCTGGAACATCTGTCGCTCCTCCCACAGGCGATCCCACAACAACGGGAGAAACACAAGGCCACAGCATCCAAGCGATACCTACAATTTCCACAACCCAGCAACCAATCCAGACTCAATGGCAGATGTTCCCAGCTCAGGCGAATATGGGGCAATCCATTCTGGGCCATCCTTACCAATGGGTACCTTATCCATGGTACGTCGGGCAAGGCCCGAATCCATCATTGCCGGGGGTAACGAGTTACCAAAGTAACGTTCAACCTTACGGGAGTCTACCAGCCGCAAGCGAGGCAAACTCTAACGTCGAGGCAGAACGCACAAACGGGTTTGGAGAAGCGAGTTCGGGAACAAACCCTCATCCAGGACTCTTTAATGCGGGTCATGGGATCGAATTCAATGGGTCGGGTACAGGGACGAATCCCTACCCGAACCTTTCACCCGGATTCTTACCGTTTCCAATTGCGGCCATCACCAGCCGACCGGAGCCAGGCGATCCATTGCACGTATCAACTGCCGACGGCCCAAAATTGCGACTGATTAGTTTGCAACTGACCGGGCCAGAAAAATACAACAAATGGTCGCAAGACTTCCGGCGAGCCCTGGTGACCAAAGATAAAGACGGTTTCCTTGATGGAACAATACCTATTCCGTCGGATGAGAGGCTGGCGAGGCATTGGCGAAAGTGCAATCACCTGATCCGCACATGGATCGGCAACTGTGTCTCTCCAGACGTCGTAGCAGGTCTCCCATGGACGGAAGATTTGAAAACCATGTGGGACAACATAAAAGAAATGTGTGGGAAGCTCGATCGAGCAAAATTTTTTTGTCTCATGTAGGAACTCACAGATCTCAAGCAAGGGAATCTATTAGTCACAGCAGTATACAACAAACTGTCATCGCTCTGGAACGAGCTCGAAGGCACAGAAGAGAAACTCGAAGGACCCCCAGAAACCCTCAGGCAGTACAAATCCATGAAGGAGAGGGAGAAATCCACCCGATTTCTTTTGATATTGAACGAAACGTACCTAACATTTCGTTCGTAGATCTTGGCGATGGACCCCGTGCCGCCCCTCGGCCGGATCTTCCAGTTGGCTGTCCAAGAAGAGAGCCAACGGCTCACGGCACCGGAGACGACATGAGGGAGCGAATCTATCGCTCTCGCCCTTTGCGGAGAACGCCGCGGAAGAGAATCGGGGGCGAGAACCCTAGCGCGGGAGAGAGAAAATTGAGAGGGGCTAGGGTTCGCAAATGCAGAGAGAACCCTTAAAAGGGAAGGAATCAATGGTGGAGATGCAATCCGGCGATCTGACGGCTCGGATTTCTCGCGAAGATCTGACGGTCTTGATTTTCCACGGAGATCCGACGGTCTTGATTTACCGCGAAGATCCGATGGTCTCGATTTCTTGCGGAGATCTGACGATCCGCAAGGAGTCGATCCCTACGCTGCATCGGACGGTGGAGATTATTCCACAATCAAATCATCCAACTGCCAGATTTATTCCGCATCAATTAGGAATTTCGGTCAAAATTCCCGGGGAAGAGGTAAATTATAATGTGAGCATTGCAAACGTCCACATCATACCATAGATAATTGCTAGAAATTACATGGAAAGCCAGGAGAAAAAGGCAAAAATAAATAATATTCTGCAGCTTACCAGGTAACTGGACCTACTGGACCAAGTACTGACCGACCAATTACTTATGGGCAATATCAGCAATTGATGCAGGCATTACAGAAAACATATATTGGAAATAAGGGAGGAAATTTCTCAGGTATATCTCATTGCCTGATTAATTCAATTTCAAAAAGGGCATGGATAGTTGACTCAGGAGCTAGTGATCATATCATTTGTGATATAATTTTTTTCTCAAAAATACATAGGCAATTGGCCACGCCTATTTCTGTGCAGCTTCCAAATGAGAATATTACCCACGTCACATTGACAGGGACTGTTCAACTTAGCCCTCAAATTATCCTGCACAATGTCCTTTATGTCCCACAATTTCAATTCAATCTCATTTCCGTATCCAAAGTCTACAAGGAAAATTCCTGTCAAATACTCTTCAATGCTAACACATGTTTTTTTCAGACCCTTTCGACTGGGAAACTGATGGGCTTGGATAGTCTTTCTGAAGGTTTATATTTCTGGACCGGTATTCCAAGTCATCTAGATTTGAATTCAATTCCTTTCAATAAATTGTCATTGTGTAACGCCATTGCCAATGATAAAGACTTTCTTTTACATTCAAGGATGGGACATAGTATTTTTTTTTTCCTTATTCCAAATGTCCTATTTGTCCCCTTGCAAAACAGTCTCGCAAATCTTTCCCTTTGTATACAACGCGTTCCACCACTATTTTTTCTTTAATTCATGTGGATGTCTGGGGACCATATCACACAGCACATCGTGATGGTTCACGGTATTTTCTAACAATTGTGGATGATCACTCTTGGGCCACATGAGTATTCTTGATGCAATCAAAGGCTCAGGTTCCATCTCAATTGAAAACGTTCATCACCATGACTAAAAATCAGTTCGGGAAGTCGATCCAGCGAATAAGAAATAACAATGGGAAGGAATTTTTTAGTCATGATTGCAGATCACTTTTCTTGCTCCATGGCATTTTACATGAAAGCTCCTGTGTTTATACTCTACAACAGAATGGAGTGGTAGAACGCAAACATCGTCATTTGCTAGAAATTGCCCGAGCTTTGAAGTTTCAAGGATCCATTCCAGCCATATATTGGGGAGATTGTGTCCTCACTGCAGCCTACCTCATCAACTGTATGCCTACTCGGATATTAGCTGGTAAATCACCCTTCGAATTACTTTATGGAAAAAAAACCAGCAATAGATCATCTACGAGTTTTCGATTGTCTTTGCTATACTGCAACTGTGGGACCTCGAGACAAAATGAGCCCACGTGCCAGGTATTTTCATGGGTTATCCTACCCTGCAGAAGGGTTATTATGTTCTAGATCCATCTACAGAAGAATTTTTTGTAAGCAGGGATATCATTTTTCACGAAAATATCTTTCCATTTTGTGAATCTCCAGAGGATTTGGATATCTCCACCAGTCCTCATCACTCCGCAATTGAGGAGAATATATGTACTTAATATATTCTTGCAGCATCACCAGGCCAAGATATTCCATCTTCTTCTGTTGATCAATCAACTAAGCCAGCAATATTGGAAAGTGCTCCTGTTATTCCAATGAACGTTGAAGATGATTCTGGCGATCAAACAGCCACTAATGCTGCGGAACTTTCTCCACCTCCACCACCAATGGATCACCCACGACGTTCAGGGCGAGCTACGAAACCACCAACGTGGACCAACGACTATGTCTGTGCCTCTTTTAACGGACCAGGTATTCACTATCCAATATCCTCTTATGTCTCTTTTGACCAACTTTCGTCGGAGCATAGATGTTGCATTAGTTGTATATCAGATGAGAAAGAACCCTCTAATTATGATGAGGCATACAACGACCCACGTTGGCAAAAGGCCATGGAAGCAGAATTACAAGCCTTGACTGATAACCACACTTGGGAGATAGTTCCTTTGCCCACAAATAGGAAGTCCATAGGATGTAAATGGGTCTATAAAGTTAAGCATAGAGCTAATGGATCCATTGAATGATACAAAGCTCGATTAGTGGCGAAGGGATATATGCAACGAGAAGGTTTCGATTATCACGAAACTTTCTCCCCTGTTGCTAAAGATGTCACTGTCCGCTCATTCTTATCAGTTGTAGCCATCCATGATTGGCCGTTACACCAAATGGATATTCCTTAGGGCTTACGGAGACATGGGGAGAATAGAGTATGTCGTCTCCGCAAATCCCTTTATGGGCTGAAACAAGCTTCCAGACAGTGGTATGCTAAATTTGCCAATGCTCTTATCAATGCAAACTTCAAACAATCCAAGTATGATTATGCCTTATTTGCATGGACCCGAGGTACGTCATCTATTTACTTGATGATCTATGTAGATGACATTCTTATCATGGGAAATGATGAAGTTGCAATAAAGAGCCTGAAGAAATATTTGCACACTACATTTCATATAAAAGATTTGGGAGCACCAAAAATATATTCTTGGGATTGAGATCGCTTGATCTCATAAAGGAATTTCCCTCAGTCAAAGGAAGTTTGTGTTGGAAATTATATCAGAGGCTGGTTTATCAGGATGCAAGCCAGCTGTCATTACAATTGATCAGAATATCAGGTTAACTACAGCAGATCACACCGGAGGAACTTCTCAGGATGATCCTATATTACAGGATCCGACGAGTTATCAAAAGCTCGTTGGAAAGCTTATTTATCTGACCATGAACAGGCCTGATATATCATATGCAGTGCAAAATCTCAGTCAATTTATGCACAAACCGAAGGAATCTCATATGAATGCCGCTCTAAAGGTGGTGAAGTATTTGAAGGGATGTCCAGGACTCGGGATACTTCTATCTAGAAGATGCAACATGGAAATGACAGCATATTGCGATGCAGACTATGCAACGTGTCCTATGAGTCGAAGATCTATAACTGGGTTTTGCATTAAGATTGGAGATTCTCTTCTTTCATGGAAAACCAAGAAGCAAGCAACAGTTTCTCTATCATCAGTTGAAGCAGAATATCGGGTCATGGCAAAGACCACGTGTGAAATTGTGTGGATACGAGGATTGCTTGGTGATCTTGGAATACAACTAAAAGGGCCGACGAGATTATTCTGTGACAATGAATCAGCTCTGAAACTTGCAGCAAATCCTGTAATGCACGAAAGGACCAAGCACATAGAAGTGGATTGCCATTTCACTCGGGAGAAGATTCAAGAAGGGACAATCGAGACAAGAGGGATTGGAACTGCTGAACAACCTGCAGATGTGTTTACCAAAGCCCTATGTCAAAAACAACATGCATGTCTACTGAGCAAGCTAGGCGTCTTAGACATCTACAAGCTACCAGCTTGAGGGGGAGTGTTGGAAGATATGCAAATTATTCTCTAGATATATTGGGAATTAATTGATCCATATTCTGATCAATTAAATATTAGATTGATTTGTAAAATATTACATTGCCTTTCTTTGTTTATACACTCTGTATTATAAACAGCAAAGTTATGTACATTGATTACATATCGAATACAAGAAAATCTTCTTCCAGAAAACTTCCGACTCTTCTCTTCTTCTCTGTCCGATTCTTGCTTGCCTTCAACTTTTGACATCATTAATGGCTGGATAAAAAGAGAGAGTGAATTTTACTATCTACTGTAAGTCCTTCTAAGGTTTCGTGTGTTTATAAAAATTATGGAAGAAATAAATAATTATGATAAATTGCGATAAGGAGATTCGGTCCTTCAACACCATACAAGTTGCCCCCATGATGAATGAGTTGATATTTGGGATTAGGACCAATATGTCTTTTGCAGAAAATAATGTTTATTTTCATGAGTTGTATATTAATTGGTGAATTTCTCAAGCTAACACAGATTGAAAGATTAACAAGTCACCGCTCAATTGGAAATAGACAACACAACTAGCTAGTTGTGTAGAGCTACATTAGGAAAGGATAATAATGACCTTTCGATATATTTGTTTGAGTGAAAGAATTCTTAGCAAATTAGTTTTCCGAACTTTTTTGCATTTGATTTGTTAAAAATGATTAGTCAATGGAAAATCAATTACAATAAAAAAACATATATGTGTAATAAATTCTCTAATCTGAAAAAGGGAAAATACTAGTCTAAAAAATAAAGATTTTTCAAAAGCATTTCCTTTTTTGACCAAGAAAAGCATTTTCTTTTGTCATTTACAGTCGGAAACCTTGGTCGTCGATCTGATACTATCAATTTCTGATCTCCTCCTCCCTTGTTCAAAGTATAGTTGATCTCAAGTTTCATGTTACCTTTTCTTTGAGTGGGTGTTATATAGGAGCTTGACCAAAGAGTGTAAACGCCAAATGTATGAGATCAAAGACCAATTATCCCCTTGTCTATTCCACAATCGACACGTATCACTTTTGGATCATCGCGCTCTCTCTCTCTCTCTCTCTCTCTCATTGATTGAGCTCGGGCTTGACGATGGAGGACTGAGATGATGGTGAGGTGGTGGAAGGCGATCCACGGGATTAAGTTGATAGTGAGTTTGAGTTGAGACATTGTCGTCTCTAGTGGAGTGAAAGGAGGAAGAAGAAGAAGAAGAAAAAGGAAAAACAGAAAAAGAAATAAAAACATCAATTAAAGAGAGAGGATATAAGGGTTTTTGATAGGTGGGCCCAAAAATGACATGTATTAGACATTGAATGAACTTGTGTAAAACTAACGTGTCGATCATTTGGGCACCTAATATTTTCTCCGGTCTAAATAAAAATGAGTGTGTTACACGTCACCATGGACATGTTAGTGCATAGTCATTTTCCAACCACTCTTTCACATTCTTTCCTCTTTAGCTCCTTTTGACAACAATTATGTTCTCGAGAACAATTTCGGTTAATAAATGGTTTATTTATTTATTTATATTCTTGAAAATAAAAATAAAAAGTAGTTTTTTTTTTTTTACTTCTTTTTATTCTAAATCTATTTCCTGACCACTAATCTATTCTGGGAAATAGAAAAATTAATTGACATACACAAACAAATTTATGTTTTGGAGAACAAAAAGACAAAAAAACAGAAAAAATAGACTAGTTACCGAACAAGCCCTAAGTTTCGCATAATACTTTTTCAAACTCCCCCTTTTCACTCATTGGAAATCATTCTCATCCTCCTAATTGTTGCAAATCTCAAATTTTTATAGAATTTTCGATTCTCAAAATTATCATTTGGAGTGATTCTTTTCTTTTAACTTCTTCTTCTTCTTCTTTAATCTTTTTCTTATTTAAGATTTTCTCATTGAATTAAATAGACTAAACTTGACGATTTTGCAACTATTCATTTGGATTAGGGTTAAGAGGGCCCTGATAATTTGTTTTGGTAACCGAAAATTATCGAGGGTGAGGCGAAGCTGAATCGAACCGACACAGACCTGTTCACTTAAGGCTCCCTTGCTGATAAAAGGGCAAAATCGCAAGCTTAAGAATAAGATATGCTTTTAAAAAATTAAGATTTAACATATTGTAATATCGAAATGAAATTCTTTGCAAATTTCAAAAGGAATGGTAAAAGGGGTAAATAAAAAATAAATTGCGGTGTGTTGTAAGATGACGTGGCGCTTATGTTTTTGAAATGTATATTTTATAAATTGCAACACCTGAAAGTCAGTAGCTTCCTCAAAAGTTATTATAAGCGGCTGGAGTTTTGAAGTAGCCGTAATTGTGAGGCGTTTACCAATTACTTCATAAAAGTCGTAAAGCTCCTTTTTACCATTGAAATTGTTTCAGAAAAGTTGTTCCAAAGAGTAATAATAGGCATATGAATAGATTACAATGAAGGAGGTTTTTAAAAATTCTAGGGGAGAGCATCCCTAAGCCTTAATGACCATTAGATAAAAATTTGAAAAATAAAAGAAGCGAGTATCACCGTTGATCACGAACACGTTTAAATGTTTCCATATTATAATATTTTATATAAAAATTACAAAAAAAAGTAAAGAATTACGATTATTTGGGATTGGGAGATTCGTTCTTCGAGATCATACGAGTGCCCCATAATGAATTGACGTTTGGGTTTAGTACTTTTTCTTGGTTGATTTAGGACTAATAATTTTCTTTCTAGAAAAAAGAAATTTTCTTATTCAGGATTTGCACATTATTTTGTGAAAATATCAAGCTAACACATATTGAAATATGGGAAAATTCCAAATAAATGTATGAAGTGCTATCATTTTCTTAGATAAGGGCTTGAAGTGGGCTTTGTGTCAAATAAGAACCTAAAGTGGCCATGATTGTTTCAAAAAAGGGCCTAGCTAAATATTCCGACTGATCAAGGACATTTTCATCCAATTACAATTTTAGTTTTAAATTATTTTTATCATTTCCTTTTCTTTTTTCACTTTTTCGTTTTTTCCTTTCCTCAACGAGGGCTCGGCAACCCCTTCCCAGCTGCGGGCAAGGGTACCTTTTTTTGGGGCCAACGAAGGCTTGGTGATCCTCGTCAGCTGTTGGCTGCCTCACCCAAGGCAACATCGCCCGATGTTTGCGGGGGCGACCTCCCCTAGGGCAAGGCCGTCCCTCGCCAGTTGTTTGTGAGGCGACCTTCGCTTATATCTAGCAAGGGCTAGTCAGTAGCAAGGCAACCATCGCCTAGATCTAGAAAAGGCCGGCCTCGTCAATGGCTGCAAGGGCGGTCTCCCTAGGGGAGGTCGTCCTTCGTCGATGGCTAGTGAAGATAGCCCTCACCTAGCCTTTTTGACATCGTCGGTGGTCGCCTGGCCACTAGCGAAGAAGAAAAAAAAATCAGAAAAAAGAAAAAAATCGAAAAAAGGAAAATGACTAAAACATCCTTGACTAGCTAGAAAGTCAAACCTTTATTTGAAACAGACATAGTCACTCTAGACCTTTATTTGAAACAAAATCTACTTTAAGACTTTTTTTGAGAAAATAATGACACTTCAAGCCTTTATTTGAAATAAATTTCACTTCAGGTTTTTATTTGAAAAAATGAAGTATTTCAAATTTTTAATTGGAATTTTCTGTTGAAATATTAATGGGTGGCTGCCCCATTGGAAAATAGGTAACGCAACTGGCTAGTTGTGCAGAGTCCCGTCAAGAAAGGACAGTGAGAAACTTGAATTAGATAGTCTTAGAGAAGCTTAGTATACCCAAAGCTTCAATTTTCTTGATTGTAAATTTCGTGAGCTATGATTCAGCTAAAATATCTAATTGTTCTCAAACCCAACTCTGAGTTTGAGCATAATATTTCAAATTCAGCTCATTCGGGGTAATGAAAATATTTTTTTATCGATTAATCATTTTAAGTTATACAAGTAATTGTTTTTAAAGAAAATATTTTTCAAATTACTTATTTTCTACGAAACAAATTAGATATCCAAAAACAAACCATAATGATCACATACTAGCACAATGTGTAATGTGATGTCGTGATTCCTTTTCTATTATAACACTATGACCTTAAAAATAAATATACAATTATAATAGTTCAATCTCAATGAACATCCATCCTATGTCATACCTTCCAAAAGAGTGATAAACAACTTTTTGAAAATACAAAGAAGATTCCGACACGATGGATATTTACTATAAGACGAATAATAACAATATAAATACTGAATAATAGATCAATTGATAACTTGAAAAGATGGATATAAACATCGTCTTATTGTAAAAAATCTGAACTTCCACAGTTTTCTATTTTTGTACATCCAATTGTATTTTGGATTCTTATTAAAAATTTGAATCGTGCTTTTTGTTCTGTATTAATTTTTTCTTTCATTTTTTGTACATATTAGTCACTGGCTTTTTTTTTTTTGGAGACAGGAGGAATCCAGGAGGAACCAGCTTGCAGCCGACAGCCACGCTGTAAACCCCCTGGTGACGCTAGCGCATGACCCACCATCATGACATCACACTTAATACCACTAGCAGCTGCACGCCGGGGGTTTGAACCCGTCCCCTTCGTGAGGGGGATGGAAGCCCAAGCCAGCGTGGCCATCACATGAGGTGGTTTGCTAGCTTTTTTGTTAATAGACAAAGGCTCAATAATATCCTTTCCTGATGTAACTCTGCCCAACTAGCTAGTTGCGTTGCCAATTTTCCAATTGAAGTGACCCTTTGATATTTTAATTTGCATTAGCTTGAGTTTTTCATCCATTAATATACTCCTGAAAAAGAAATATTTATCTTCTAGAAAGGACTTTGGTCCTAAATCAATCAAGAAAAAGATACTATCCCATCATGGGGTGTTGGAAAATAGAGAGGAAAAGTAGAAGAAGACGTACCGAGGAAAGAATATGTAATATTGTTTGTTGTAACCAGAAAATAATAAATTCGAGAAAGTGAGAACAAAAAGAATAGTGATTAGAGGTGGAATATGACTAATTGAATCTCCTTAAAATGATTAGTTCCTGCTTAAGGTGCTAAGTAACTTCATGAACTTCATGTCCCAAGATAAAACACATTGAACTTGTTGTTATTAGAGGTGTGCAACTGGACTAGGTATACCCGGGAACCGGACCGGCCCACCAGGAAAATAGGGTCGGGAACCGGTTCCCGTTGAAACTGGTCCGATTGATTACCCACTCGGGAACCGGTTTGGGAACTAGTTTTGTATGTATAGGTTCAAAACCTTATTTTTTTCCCCTTATTTCTACTCCCACAATCACACGGCGTTTTTCCTCTTGGCTCTCTCAAACACGCACGGCACTCCTCCTTCATCGTTTCTCTTTCTCACTTGCTTCCCTCCCTCATTGGCTCCCTCTCGCATTGTCCAATGGACGGACGATGTTCGTTGCCGCCAAATTCTTATGTACCACGTGGATTGGCTCGCCTAATTTCTCTTTTGTAGGAAGAGTAATGCTTGCATAAATGAGTAACTTCATGTAGTAGTTGTGGGAATAAGACTACTATTAAACCCATGTTTGTTGCTAATTTTTTGCCTTATGATTTTATTTATTATAATTAGCCCCATGAATCCTTAATTTTTCATTTAGTCAAAAAGTTCATGTATTTATTTATTACAAATGATTAATGTTTCAATACAAATTAGGAGGATTATGTTATTTTCTTGTGTATTAATATAAAATTCAAAGTCGTATATGATATCGGGATATTACAAAACAGGTTCCAATGGAAATAAGGTTGACCCTGGAATCGAACCAGAAAAACATAGTGGGTTGGGTACAAGGTCCAATACAAACATGGTCGGGTACAGGGTCCAAAAAAGGGGAACCGGTTATAATAAGATCAAGGTCTAAGACCCTACCCACCCTAAACCTGATCACCCTTAGTTGGTATTAGCACTGTACACATATGATTCTATGGAACACTTCTTAAAATCGGCATAGTTAAAGAAACTTGAAGAGATTAGATTTTCGCTTCTCTTTGTAATGAAGACTTTGAAGTTTGTTGATAGAGTTTTTGAATTCCTATATAGAAATGGTATATGAACCATGACCACCACTCTCAGCGACGCAGCTGGCTCGGGCTCTCTTCCTCTCACGAATGAGAGAAGTTCGAATCCCAGAAACGGCGTTAGGGATTCTTACCTGGAGTACTATGGTGGTGGGTCCTACAGTCGCTCTCCCAGGGTTTGCTCGCCGATTGTTAGCTTACGGGGTTCCCTGGGTTGCCAAAAAAAAAATGGTATATGAACCATGAATTAGATAAAAACAAAAATTTAGAAGATACATGAATTAAATGAATTCAAGAATCTTGGAGATGCATGAACTGTGAATTAACTAGATACACGAATCCAAGAGATATATGAATTTGAGAGGTCCACGAATTAATGAGATATATAAACGGCGCATCTCATTTTGCTCACTTTTGTTGATTCATTAACCCACCATAATTACAACATGGGGCATGGTCTTGATGAACAAAACTCCCTATCGCAATTACTTATTTATTTATTTTGTTATTTTTATATAAGATACCAAAACACGCAAAAACTTAAAAATGTTTCTGATTAATGGCGAGATTCACTCTCTTTTTTCTTTTTCCTATCTGACCCACGTCAAGGGTTAGGGATCCGCTTTGGCATATTTTTTAGAACCCTTTATTACAATGCAAATTTCATATGTCTATTAAGGTGTGTTTAGTAATAATTTTGTTTTCAATAATAATTTTTATTTAGAAATGATTCTTTTTTATTTTGTTCCTAGACGAGATTTTGAGCATTTGAAGACGTTTTGTAACTGATCAAAATTTCTATTCCTAAAATTGAATTGAGTTTGGTAAGATTCTTAATTTTTTTTTTGTTTCTTTTAATTTTTAAATACTTTTATTATATTTTTCTTTTTCTTTTCTCTTTTTCTCACTCCTTCCTCCTTCTTCTCCCTCCTTGATTGTGGTCGGCTATCGGCAGAGCAAGGTTCGATAGTTCGCCGGAGGCTTGCTTGGCTACGGCGAGCCTCTAGCGAGGCTCAACCTTGCTAGATCTAGGTGATGCCGAGCCTCGTCGATGGACAGGCAAGCCTCGCCCAATTGGTGTGAGGTCAGCAAGACTTAGCTTCGTGGTGGCCAACCGAGCCTTCGACGAGCTTGCCTAACCTTGCCTAGTCGGTTGCTGACGAGCGATAGTAGTTGGTGACTGGCTGGGAGGAAGAAGAATAGAGAAAAGGAAAAAAAGGAAAAGGAAGAGAAAAAAAAACGGGTAGGATTGATTTTGGAGTTGTTTCCAGGAAAATAAAATAATTTTTTTTTCTACTTCTTGATTCTATTTCAAATTTATTTTCGAGAATAAAAAATCTACCAAATGGATCTCTGTTTTTTTGGTCCTGGAAATGAAAAAATAGAATGAAGGACTATTTATCCAGTGAACAACCAAGTCCTTACCCTTTTGAACGGCTTTCTTGCAGTAGAAGTAGCTGTGGAAGGAGCGTTGCGACTTTCATAAATCATTTGGTAAATACCTCAAGCTACAGCTGCGGCTATGGCTACTTTAAAATTTCAGTGGCTTAAGCAACGCGCAATTTATAGATATGCATTTGAAAAATATAAAAGCCATATCATTTTATAACACACCGCAACTTCATTTGCACCAGTCTGGCTCTACTAATTTTGAAAGAGAAAGCCCAAGAACAGAGAGTCAACGTCAAGTCTTCGGGTATCAATTATTACCTAGGGGGCCTGAATCGCCGATTGCAAAATGAAAGTGGCCGGTCTCAGTTTTGTGCGTCTAGCCCATCGTCCAAAAGAGATAAACAAGCTAGCAGATAGGGTGCTAAAGGCCCAATGGAAAATGGAATTTCCCTCTAGTTGGCTGTTTTGTTCTTCGGAACCTATATTGGAAATTTTATGTCTTGATTTTCACAAACTTGGCTTGAGTTACCGACGTTTTCAGTTTTTTCATAAAAAGTTCTTTTTAGAAAATCATTTTCAAATTAGGGAATTCGTTTTCCTAACTTTGATTATGTATATTTTCTTTGACCTTAAATGATTTTTCGCTCACTGATCATTTTCAACAAATTAAACACGTGAAAATTTAGGAAGCTAATTCGTAGACAACTCTTTCACTCAAAGACACCATAAACTACAATTTAGAGAACCCCCAATTTGCAAAAGTAATAAAAAGGCCCAAATATCAAACAAAATAAATTCGGTTTCATCATTTTAAAACTGAACTGGGGATGTCATTAGCTAATTCACTTTTTTTTTTAACGAAACTAACTGATTTTGTTGATTTCTTTTCCCATTATTGCAAAAAAGCCTTACCGTAATAATGAATGGATTTAGCAACCTTTTCAGACTTAAAAGACATATAAATTAAGGATCAAAAGCTGCTATATATTTCCACTTCTGAAAGGATGATGTGTGTTAGAATATTTAGATATTGAATCATACCTTTATCAAATAATTTAAGTTTTTAGAACAGTTCACGTCTACCAATCTATTCATGATATTAAAGTAAGAGGTCTTGAGTTTAATTTTTCTTTTCTTTTTTTATGCAAGTATTATGGACCAGATGAAGTACAACAACTTAAAGGCATTCCCTAGCATTACAAATTGAGCTAATATTTCAAAAAGATGGAGGTAGGAAGTCTCCACATACTAGCCAATATGACATTTATCTGGAAAGGTCCAATTTTTTTTTTTTTTTTTTTTTTGTAGAGTGAAGCTCTACCGTTTATGTTTTTATGCATCTTAGCTAAGTTAATAGGGATGTCAGTTGACTTGTTCAGAGGAACCATCTATGGTTATACTCCATCCAAATGCAGTATATAGGTTCCAATATTTGTGGAACTGTTTATGGTTATACTCCATCCAAATGTACCATATGGGTTCAAACTTGGGCCAAAATCTCACACCACGCTTATTGTTCCTTCTTTAGCTTTGCCGAATTTTTTTTTACAATTTTACCATGACTTTATTGGGATGCTACGTAATTACATATCTCATACATATATCAAAAATATATATATTGTAGATTAATAAATATTAAGTCTATACCATCTAAATTTTTCTATACTATAAATTACAATAAGAATTATAGCTTGTATGGTAGAAAGAAATAGATGAATCTTTCTACCGAACTATTGGATCTCAGTTTATGCTATACCTTACATAATTTAATTTATTTTTATTTGAACTTTTTTATATCACTGTGTCGGCCGCAACAACAAAATGTTCTTGCTTAAAATCAATGTGAATTTGGTGTTAATAGGGTCATAAGATTTTACCCCAAAAAAAAAAAAGAAGGTAAGTGCATCGGACCAACGCAATGATAAGCATGGGTGCTCCCGGCGTTCGATAGTTTTCCGGTGGTTTGAGTTCGGTTTTGGCAAAATGAGCTCTTGCCGGAAGCTCAGACATGGTTCTGAAGCTACGAGCGGCCATGACCGAGCTTGCCACTGTCATCGACTGTCATCGCCGTCCACTTTGTCTCGTTGTCCCCACCGCCAACTTGCCCGAGAGATGATCGGGCCGCCCAAAACAACATCTCAGGTTTTCTCTTCTTTTAATTTATTTCCTTTCGATTTTTCTTTTATTATTTTTCATTTCTTTTAAGTTAGCTGATGTAGAAGCCATCTCAGCGCATCTTTTTTAAGAAACAATAAATAAATAAAAAAGCCACGTCAGCCCTTTCGGTCAGCCAAATAAGATGGAACTACCGAAGGAAGTGGATTGCACCAAAATTCGATTATACTTTTTGGAAATTTTAGGACTTAATTATATTTTGACGAAAAATTTTGGGACTTTTTGTACACTTATAAAAAAGAAGAAGAAGATAAAACCTTACATAATCATGACTGAGGATTAAATTTGTGAATAAATGCGAATCATTGCATTTTGTATATTCATTTTGGGAGCTTTACTCTCCCAATCTTATGACTAGGTGATTTTCTCTTCAAAGTGTGTTTGTTTTATAGAAAGTATTTTTCTAGAAAATATTTTTCATATTTTTTGGCATTTGGTTTACTTATAAAAATGAATCAACGGCAAATGTTTTCCTATCAAAGCATTAATTCAAGAAAATGACTTCCCCTTTGAAAGAACTGTAAAATATTTTCCCAAATATTTTCTTAATCTTTGGGTACTTGATTAATAGAAATTTTATTCTTGTAAAAATAATTTTTTTAAAAGTCCATTTTTAATTATATTTTATTTTAAAAAAATTAAAATAATTTTCTTTTCTTTTTTAATTTTCTTCTTTTCTCTTTTCTTTCTTTTCATTTCTCCTTCTTCATCCATCATCTACGTGCCTCGACGACGGTCAGCAATCCAACGATCGGCCATGACGTGGGCACGTGAGTTTGAGGCTTAGCCGATCCAAGTGAGCTCTAGGTGGCCGAGGCAGTTGAGCTCAAGGCCCGCCAAATCCAAGCAAGCTCATGGCTCGCCTGGCCATAGTCACAACCAAGCTTGTTGCCGACGGTCGGTCACGACGGAGGAAGTGGGAAAAAGAAAAAGAAAGAAAGAAAGAAAAAGAGAAAAATTTAAAAAAAATTAAAAATTCAATTTTTTAAAAGAAAATAAAAAAAATAAAAAAAAGTAAAATTAATTAAAAACTTGATTTTTTAAAAATTAAAATTTTTAAAATGATTAAAAATTTGAATTTTTTTCCTATCATTTTCCAATAATGAGGCCCAAATATCTGAAAATGTTTTTGATCCTATATCACTAAATAAAAGAAAACCAATCATATTCCTAAAAAATACTTTCCACGAATGCCTTTTCCTTCATCATTGAGTTTTCTAGAAAACAAATGCACCATAATTCTACATTTTGGGTTTTAATGAATAAGTACTTCGCCTCAAGTTTCAATGATATTCATTGCAGTCTTGGTGTCAAATTTGTGCTCATTCAACGTGTTTTAATTAAAAGAATCATAATTCTAGATTTTGGAGTTTTAGAATAAGTATTTCGCCTCTAGTTTCAATGGTACTCACGGCAGTTTTAAGTGTCAAATATATGCTTGTTCAACATGTTTTAGTTAAAAGTTTTGGCGCATCGCATTAGCTAAAAGGCTCATTGTCATAGGCGTCAGATTCAAGCTTCTCAACATATTTTATGTTATCTCCATACAATAATGTTGTTGGGGACGTCGAACCCAGATACACATTGTCAAAGTTAAAGACATAACTATAGAAGGAGATCTTGACGTGTGTTTATCACTAATGATGATGATGATGATGATGTGTGATTCAGTAATTTGCCGCCAATCATTTCACTTAGATGCAGTCACTGATCTATCCTTAAAGGACAAGTCTTTGAATATTTTTACCAACCGTGCTTTGATGATATGCCCTAATATCTAGTTTTTGGTTTATTTTGGATTTTTATGGGCTTGTCTTATTATTGTGATTTTTGAGATTTGTTTTCAAGTATCATTTCGGTAATGAATGGAAATTTCTTTTGACCAACAAAAAAAAGTAGCATTAGTAAAATTCGTCCTTCAACTAGAACTAGATACTTGGCCAAGTAAGAAGCCTCAACAGATAAAGAAGCATAGTATTCCCACATCTTCGTTTTCCCAATTTAGAAATTTGCGACCTCTTATTCAGCCACGGTCAATCAAATGGGTTTTCAAAGACTCGATCAAAATCTTTAGAGGTAGTGTTGCGATTAAGCGAGCGATCAAACAATAATATAGACAGAAAAAGAAAATAAATCGGACACCAGATTTACGTGGTTCGGTCGTGAAGACCTACGTCCACGGGAAGAGCAGCAGCGAATTTCACTATAAATCAAGCGATACAAGGAGATTACACACTCAAGTCACTCAAACACTCTCTCGGTATTTCCCAAACCCCAATTACAATCAATAACTCACACAGTGTTTAGCCCCGAAAATTCTTCTAAAATAATCTCTCAATCTCAAGAAAGAATTACACGCAAATCTTACCTCAAGATTTAATCGGCTACAAACACTAAACTTCTTGGATGTAATTCACGAGTAAGAACGACAAAGAAAATCCCTCACAAGCACTCGACAACCAGACAGCGCTTCAAGACCAACTCTTCATGATCAACGGCGGAACACCAAGCACTCACGCGGCGCTTCAAGACAATTTGTAATCCACCTCTACCACCCACGGCCACAAGTCTATATATAAGTAAAACCCTTATTATTATGCCAACTTCTAATAGGATTATGTTTCCTATTTAAAACGATTTTATCCAAAACATATCTCTATATATTTTGAACAAAATCCAAATCTAAGTCAAAGTTGAACTTTCCTATTTCAACGGCCGAATTCTCCAATGCATATTCAAACTTTGGGAAGTTGATCTTCGGATCTTCTTTACTCAATTTCGAACGTCCGCAACATATCCAATTCGAAATATTTTGAATTTCATATTGGACTCAAACTCGAGACATATTTTAACAGGTAGGCCGAGTCTGGAATCGCAGTTAATGCCGGCATTTTTTCATCCTTACCAAAAAAAAAAAGAATCCGACTCAAAAAAGAAGTGTGGAAATGTTGAATCGAAAGCATATGGTGTTGTTAAATGTACCAAGTTCTGCTGAAGAATGAAGAACATTTGACATCGAATGTACCGATTCTATCTGCAAATTCAACCACATACACGAAGTTGAAGATATATGAACATCATGTCTCATGTTCTTGATATCACGTTTAAGTTTATATATGGGGAAAAAAGGTCGAATCAAGCCATCTTCTTTCCCCAACAACTAGACATATTGCTGATAAATGCTCTTCCTAAACGTCAGCTGCAGAATTTTTTCAGTCAGGTATTCTTGATCCTATTCTCAACAAGACATACATTACTCTTATACCCAAAGTTAAAAATCCAGAGAATATAAGCCAATTCCGTCCAATCAGTTTGTGCAATTTCAGCTATAAAATCATTTCGAAGGTACTGGCAAACAGATTAAAACAATGGCTTCCACAGATAATTTCACATGAACAAAGTGCTTTTGTTCAAGGTAGACAAATCCAAGACAACATCCTACTTGTTCAAGAAGTGCTGCATCAAATGAGAATCAAGAAGAGGAAAAAGAAATTCCAGGCAATTTTGAAGCTGGACATGCAAAAAGCTTATGACAGAGTGGAATGGGACTTTCTTCAAATGAGCATGCTTAAGATGGGCTTTTCTAACCAGTGGGTTGAGTTGATTATGCAATGTGTGTCAACAGTTTCCTTCAATGTGAAAGTAAATGGAGAGCCAACAGAATATTTTGCTCCTACACGTGGAATTCGACAAGGAGATCCCCTATCCCCCTACTTATTCATATTGACAGCCAATGTACTCTCATGGATGCTACACAAAGCCCTGGAAGACGGCAGTATTAAAGGAATCAAACTAAACAGGTATTGCCCTACGCTATCCCACCTCCTGTTTGCAGATGATGCCATTTTCTTTATGGATGGGACTATTAGAGAATGTCAAAGTTTGGCGGCTGTCCTAAATCAATATTGCTATGCGACGGGGCAAGCAATTAATCTGAATAAATCAGGTATTTTTTTCAGTAATAGCTGTCCACAGGAGTTAAAAAGGAATATGACCCAGGAAATGAGAGTGCCAAACATTGACAAAATTGGAAAATACCTTGGCATACCGTCAAACTGGGGACAAACAAAAAAAGACATGTTTGCATGGATATTGGCAAGAGTTGACATGAAGCTAGCGGGATGGAAAGAAAAATATCTATCAAAAGCTGGGAAAGAAATTCTGATCAAAACTGTTGTGCAAGCATTGCCGCAATATGCAATGGCAATCTTCAAGATACCTATATCGGTTTGTCGAGCAATTGAAAAAAGAGTTGCAGCATTCTGGTGGAGACAAAATGCAGCCAAGAACAGCATGCATTGGAAGAAATGGGAGGTTCTCTAAACCAGGAAAGACAGGGGAGGTCTAGGTTTTAAAGATTTAATTACTTTCAATAAAGCTTTGTTGGGAAAGCAGGCGTGGCGATTATCCCAATCACCTTCAACATTATGGAGCCAAGTCCTAAAAGGCATATACTTTCCTAATGGAGACTTATGGAAAGCAAACAGAGGCCAAAGACCATCTTGGGGATGGCAGAGTATTCTAATGGGACGTGAAGCCATTGCACCAGATCTAAGATGGATTGTGGGGGACGGGAAATCCATTAATATCCGCCACGATCATTGGCTATCACAAGGAGTACTAGGAGGCCCAGAAAACAGAGAAGATCCCAAAACAGTGGCTGAATTAATTGATGAGGAAAGGAAGGAATGGAAAGAAACGATTTTAAATCAGATCTTCGAAAGAAGAATCGTTAACGAAATCTTGTCCATCCCTATCGCTATGCAGCCAAAGGAAGATCATTTGATTTGGACAGGCAACAAAAATGGGAATTATACCGTTAAAAGTGGGTATAACAGTATGCAAAACAGATTCCCACAACAAGATAGAAACAGAGCATCGTCCTCATACCAGCCTCCCCGTGCCCTATGGACAAGACTATGGAACTTATCAATCCCCCCCAAACTGAAAATATTTCTATGGAACCTATGCCAGGACGCAATACCAACAAAAGAAAAACTCTACCAAAGGAAGATCTTACCTGACCCACTATGCCCTCTTTGCTCTAAGCACCCTGAGACAATCGAGCATATCTTTTTTTACTGCAAATCAGCCCGCAGAATATGGTCAGATCATCGAATCAACCTTAGTCACAGCACAAGCACGGTTACCAGAATGGACAATTGGTTGGCGGATTTTCTAGAAGCAAAAACACAATCACCTGATGAAGGAATGGTCGCGGAGGTGCTTTGGCAGATCTGGAAGAATCGGAACAACTCTGTTTTTAGGAACAGAACGGCACATCCAGAGGCTTTAATTGAGAGTGCCCTAGCACAAACTCAGAATTATCAACGCTGGAATCCGCGCAAGAGAAAAGGAACGACACAAAGGGCGAAATTACCTGCGAAATGGAGAGCACCAGACGACCCAGATCTGAAACTGAACGTCGATATTTCGTGGGTGGACGGAGATGAACTTAGCTCGATCGCTGGCATTCTCCGCGACTCCACAGGCATCATCATTGATGGGTTTGCCAAACTCATTCACGCGTCCTCGCCCTTGCAAGCGGAAACCCTAGCTCTGCTGCACGGGTTGCTCCTGCTCAAACAGAGAGAAGCACTTCAAGTGAACACCGCACACGAACTGAGACGAAGTGTACTTTGCGAAAGTGATAGCCGCACGCTGGTTGATTCTGTCCTGGGCCGAGAGGAAGCACCATGGGCCGTGAAGGAGCAAGTACAGGAATGTAAACAGCTGTTGGCCCAACAAACCAAAGTAAGCGTCGCCTTTTGTCCGAGAGAAACCAATCATGCCGTAGATTGGATTGCGAAGGCACTACGCCTTAATTTTCTTCCTTTTAATTGGCTGCGTGAACCACCCACCCCCCTTTGGACTATCTTATGTTTCGATTCCAGCTTATCTTTTCCATGTAACGATCGTCGTTTTCAATGAATGAAAGAAGCCAATTATCGACCAAAAAAAAAAAACGTCAGCTGCAATTTGGCCTAGAAACGCTTACAGTTCTTGCTAACCAGCTGCTTTATAAGCGTTGAGGATAGGCAAGGAATGAACTTCTTTTGCAGCACTTTTTCCATCCTGTTTTGCCTGATTGCTCTTTCCTTAAGACGACTGGCGACATGCGTTCCGGGAGCATGGGATTATCAAGCAAGACTTGGGAGACTTAATGTGGGGAATTAACTTTCCATTGTCACAAATTATATCAATTGATCCGGATCAAGAGCCACTGTTTAATTATATAATGAAGGGCCTATTACCATAATGGCGAACCAAAAAAGAACTAACCACCGGGACTTTAGGAATGATCCACCCAAATTGTGTTGAATGAGCATGTTCTATTAACTCCAGTGGGGATAAGAATTTCAAAGCTGCATCTTCAGAAGGAGAGACCGAGCCGCCCGTACGACGACTGCCGGTCACAGACTATTTGAGCCTACTGCTCTGTTTGGCACACGGCTGGTCGACTATAAACGTTTTATTAAGACAGCAAATTGTCAAAGTCATAATTCAAACATGTTTTTCACACACACAAGCCCTTCGCAGATCGAGCTCAGAAACATCCACCCAGAACATAAAAAAAAGGCGAAAACTGCTTCAAACGAGTCATAGAAAACGGAACAACTAAGAAGTAACTTTTAGGCTTTATAACAGACTTCACCATCGCAGACTTCTCCGGCTTCTCCTCCTTCCTTTGCCTCCTCCTCAGCTGCTTTACCGTCTTCTTCATCTCCTTCTTCATCTGGCTCGTTCCTAGTCAACTTCTCCTCCAACTTCTTGAGATGTTCCGCGGTAAAAGGATAAGCATCAGCCCCGTGCTCCGATACAAGATCCCTTGCTTCTTTAGTCACTGTCTGGCCCGTCGGGCCAATGGCTATGAGTGTGGGGATCCCCCGGACCTCGAATTTAAGACTCAGGGATTTCTTCCTCTCGTCACCAAAGGGGAGTGCCAGCCACGGCATCTGAGCAAAATAATCGTCGAAGGCTGATTGGTCCTTGTCACTGGAGAGGAAGATCACCTCAAAGGCATTGTCTGTGGCCTTGATCTTTTCATATGCCTCCGTAAGCACCGGAAGGAATGCTCGGCAAGGAGGGCACCAGTGTGCCGAGAAGTAAAGGAGGACAGTCTTCCCTACCAAGTCCGATACCGGAATCTGCAATCGAAGTTAATAAATAACCTTTCAGATGAACCACCAATCGATGGACAAGGCACGTCAAAACTGTATATTTGTAAAGGATTTTCCTAGCTATAGACCTGGTTTCAATCCTTTCCTCAGCTCAAGTAACCTGAGGGATGATGATAATCGGGGCCTCATTGCAGACATTAAAATTTTCCAAGTCATTAGCCTCTAGGTTAAATAAAAACTTACCTTGGTTCCATCCTTTCCAATGACGA
Source organism: Eucalyptus pauciflora (assembly GCA_007663325.1). Lineage (NCBI taxonomy): Eukaryota > Viridiplantae > Streptophyta > Magnoliopsida > Myrtales > Myrtaceae > Eucalyptus > Eucalyptus pauciflora. The sequence goes on along the minus strand of VMYD01000114.1, from coordinate 737,100 downwards.
AATCCAGATCCCCTGAAACCAAGATTGACTCCAAGGTCTGAGATTCTTCCCTTTTCTTCTCTATCTCCGCGAGCTCTGCAAACTTTTCCGGAGTGAATGGGTAAGCTGCATGGCCATGCTCTTTGACGGTTTCAGCAACGTTGGAATGGACAGTCTTCCCATCCTGACCGATTATGACCAGAGTGGGTAGGGTCGACAGCTCAAACTGCCAAATCAACTTCTCACTATTCTTGTCTTTCAATGGTAATGAAAACCATGGCAAGCTTCCAAAGGATTGGTTGAATGATGCTTCGTCATCATCGAAAGGTATCTGAACGATCTCAAAACTCTCTCCTCTGGCCTTCAATTTCTCATAAACCTCGAGTAACTTCGGCACGAAATCAACGCATGATTCGTCCGTGGACAACGAGAAGTACAGACCCACAGTTTTCCCTTCGAGCTCAGTGACAGGAACCTAGTTTGGCCACATAACTAGATTAGTAAAAAGAGGATGGAAAACCGAATCGTAAGCACACGCGATCATCAGTTTCAAATGCATCGAAGATCTTTTAAGGTATACCTTCTTCCCATCGGACGAAACTACAAAGTCACGAGATCCATGGACCAAAAGAGAGGTCAGTGATTGATTTCTCTTAGCAGCTTCTTCCTGGTCTCGCAACTCTTCGATACGCTCTGGCGTGAAAGGGTGAGCTTCCACTCCGTGCTGGAGGACGATCTGGACTCCGCTATTCGTTACGACTGTACGGTGCTGTCGAGAATCACAAGGTGGGGTATTCCCCTAACCTTAAACAATTTATCCAAGGTGTCGCGCTTCTCCGCGTCCGAGAACGGGATTGCGAGCCATGGCATCTTGGAAAAGTATCCACTGAAGGACTCTTCATCCTTATCTGCGGAAACAAAAATGATCTCCAGGTCACCTTTTGGGGAAAGTTCGTCGTACACCTCCGCCAGAAACGGGGTGAACCGTTGGCACGGACCACACCACGACGCGGACAAGTACAAGGCGATCTTCTTCCCCTTCAGGCTATCGACCTTAACCTGACATAGGACAGAAGATTCCTCATTTGAGCTCTTTCATACAGCAATCAGCAAGGAAAGCACAATAGATCAATTGACCACCACGCAAAATCCGGCAGAATTACGAAAAAAGTCATAAACCTATTTCAATTATGTCAATTTAATCTTAAACCTTTTGTAATTATATCAATTCAATCCACTCGGTTAATTTGGTCGACGATTGTTGACATGGATAATTTTTAATAATATTTTATGTTTTTCAAACTTTTTTATTTTTGCTTTTCTTTTTTCACTTCTTTCTCCTTTTCCTTTTTCCCAAAGAGGGTTTTGAGCCTTGTCTAACCTTACCCAGATCTGGTGAGGCCAGCCTCATCATTGCCTTGCCGACGGCAGCCTAAGGCAAGGTCGCCTAGATCTAGGCAAAGCCGCCTCGCCCAAGGTCCTAGGCAAAGGTGACCATGGCCTTGTTAGTCACAAGCAAGCCTCACTAGAACCTTCCCGTATAGTGTGGGGAAGAAAAGAAGCAAAAGGGGAAGAGAAAAAAGAAAAAATAAAGGAAAAATAAAAAAAAAAATTCACAAAAAAATTTGTTAAAAATTGTTCACATCAATGTTGGCTGGACGATTGGTATTGGCTAACAAAAATTGGTCAGATAAATTGAATTAACACAATCGTAAAATGTTTAGAATTGAATTGGCACAATTGTGATAAGTTTAGGACTAGTCTAGTAATTTTTTCCACAAAATCCCGAAAATGCTCAAGATACATCCAATCCGACTAGAGAAGCACCAACAAAGAATCAGATCCCAATTCGAAATTCAAAAGCCGATCACCAGAACAACAATTTCTCGCACGAACACGGGTGCTTTACCGGAACAACCCACGCGAAGGCCACGAGAATTTCGACAAGAACGCCAACCCACAATTCTTTTTTTCTCCTTTTCCGAAAGAGCAAAAGTGAAAGAAGAGAACCGAGTATTACCTGATCGCCGTTGTTCCGGATGAGGAAGTCCCTATCCGGAGAAGACAAGAGGGACTGAACATCGTGAGAAGCTGCGTCTCCGACAGCACCCGCCATTCTCTCTCGCTCGACTCTCGTGATTTGGGGTTGCTGCCGAGCGTTTCGCGTGAATATATATATCCAAGATAGAGAAAGATACCGTGCACATAGTTTTCTTGGTAATCATAAGGAATAATAACACGGATGGTCTTTGAATTTAAGGATCAAATTTTAGTCTAACATGCAATGTGATCCTTAAATTTAAGCTTAATATCCAATGTAATAATTAAACTTTTAATATGTTCAATATGGTTCATAAAATTTTTATATATGTTTAATGAAAGAGATAATATCGAACATTTTCATATAATTAAAAAACTAAATTAAACATGTATCAAAAGTTCATGTACTATATTGAACAAATTAAAAGTTTAGGGACGATATTGTACATTATATTAAAATTTATATGTCACATTCTACATTGAGCCAGAGTTTATAAATCATTTGTATTATGTTTCCTTCCTATAATGATCATTGACTCTTTGATTTTTTTCTTTTTTTCCCATATTCCATCTTCCTTTTCTGGGCCTGTGGATGCTTCTTTCCTTTTGGGACATTTGGGGGCGCGAGGAAGGCAATCTAAGGAAATGAAATGGGCTCCGATCGTAGTATAGGAAAGACGAGGATGCCTCCGACACGTCAGCAAATCCATGTCTTCATTTTTTTTCCGAATTCACATGGTTTAATATTAAATTCAAATTCATCATGCGTGTCGTTTAGCTGCTTTTTTTTTCGGTCGGTTGTTTAGGGTGCGTTTGGTAACATTTCTGTTTAAAAATTGTTTTAGGGAACAGAAATAGAAAAAAGTGTTTCTGTTCCGGGGAACAATTTTTGAACAAAAAAACGCGTTTGGTAAACTTGTTCTGGGAATAAAAAATGAATAGAAACACGTTTGGTAAATTTGTATTCTTTTTTTATTTCTTTTATTTTTTTATTTTTTTATTTTTATTTTCTTTCTTTTCTTTCTTTTTTATTTTTTCTTTTTTTCCTCTTTTGGCACGTCGCCGGCCTCGGCCATGGCTGACGACTGGCCAACGAGGGCCGGCTGCCTCGCCCAGCCACGGCGAGGCTCGCCGTGGTTGGGCGAGGCTCAGCCTCGCCTTGGCTGGGCGAGCTCGAGCTCTCCCAAATCTGGCGAGCTCGAGCTTGCCGAATCTGGGCGAGCCCGAGCCTCACCAGGGGCCAGCGACGCTCGGCCTCGCCTGGGGCCGACGACGCCCCGACAAGGTCACCGGCCCTCTTTGGCCGGTCGCCGGCCATGGCCGAGGCCGGTGACCGGCCAAAGAAAAAAGAGAAAGAAAAAAAGAAAGAGAGAAGAAAAAGAGAGGAGAGAGAAAATGTGTTTTTAATTTTTGTTCCAGAAACAAGAAACAACTTTTTTTTGTTTCTTGTTTCTGTTCCAGATGTGTTTCTGGGAACAAAAAATTAATTTTGGAACAAAAACGCACACAAACGCGTTTCTGTTCCTTTTTTGTTCCCAAGAACAAAAAAACAAAAAAGTTGTTCAAAAATAGAAAAAAGAAACGAAAACAAATGAAGCCTTAGCTGCTTAGGGACGCGGGGAACAGACGCGGATGGCCTGGACACGGCAGCAAATCCATGTCTTTATCTTCTCATTTTATCTATTATTTGACCCCAAGAAGTCCGCGTGTTTAGTCTCGAAAAATTAAAGCTTGACAAAATTTCATTTTTTTTAACCCTCTCAATTTTTGTATAAGTTAGATTTTAAATCTTTTAAGAGCTAAATTGCATTTTTGCCTTTTTATTCGCACATGGGTCAGCGTTAAGTGAGAAATTAAAGGTATGATTGATTAGGTCATCTTTTAATTATAAGTTGGATTTTAAAAAATTTAAGAATTTCAGTTTTAGCCCTTAAATTTTGGTTGGTTGCCAAAAAAAAAAAAGTTGATGCGCCTTCTTGACCCTAGTACAAATAAATGATAAATTAGGGTATGAAAAAATGGCAAAAATTAGGAGGATAAGACCTGATTTCTTTGCGTAGAAGCGCCGACCAACCCAAATTTGACCACCATTGATGATTCCCTTTCTCTTGCTCTCTCGTGGCACCTTGGAGCTCCACTAAACTATTTACCCTTTTCTTCTGTTTTTTTTTTATTAACAATAATAATGATCAACGAAATGTCCATGTCAAACGGATAAATCTCGTAGGTTTTTCCTAAGCAAAACTACAATTAATTTCATGTTTAATTTATCCTCTTACGTGTCAATACTATTGATTGTCTAGTAGTGTTTACAATAGAAAAATTATCCAATTAACTCTAAACCTATTATATAAATGTCAATTCAATCCTAAACTTTTCAATTTTCCCAAACTTTTGTGTAAAAATTGGCCACAAGTACTGAATCGACATTATTGAAATGTTTGGAATCGAATCGGCATTCACACAACAAGTTTGAGATTGATGGACGATCATAAGTGGGATGCTAATTATTTCTTTTGGGCGTATTGTGCACAACTTAATGGCCAAGAATGTGTAAGGTAGCCAAAAGAAGCAAAGAAATAAGAAAACATTAAAGAAATAATGGGGTTGGATCTCTCCTTTTTGGGATCCACGCTCCTTGGTCAAAGACCAAGGTGCATTGGACCATTCGGGTGAGGAAGACTCCATTCATTGTAATGTGCAAAGATATCCAATGGATGAACAAAAACTTGATGAAAGAGAGACCTTTGAAACCACAATGGAGTTTTTTCCCTATCCCACGAGGTGATAGCAGCCACACCAAACCCTAAACCTTCCGATTACAGTCTCCACCTCTCCCAAAATGAAAAACCCATCAATTCCAAACCCTTGGAAATCGTCCTCCCATTACACAAAACCCAAGATGCCCCCCTCCAAACCCTAGATTACAGTCCCCATCTTCTCTCTTCAGTTCTGAGCTCCCTCTTGTTTTCTTTGGTAACCCTGCCTATTATGCGATCAAAGGAAGATGGCACTGCTCCATTACTACAAAGTCTGCGAGAATCCATCAATCTTGCTTGAGCTCCCTTCGATCAGAACACACGAACACTCCAACAGCAGGTACGTTCTTAACAACCTTTGATTCTGCATCAACAAGAGTTAGAATGGACAGCCAGGAGGAAAACCAGCTCCGTATTGCTGCTCTATGCAGAAGTTTAGGGCATTTATGGTCGGAGGATGATGTGGTTCCTGTTAGAGAGGAAGCCCCACCGAACAAGATTATTGAATGCAAACACACTTTATTTGGGAAACTACTATCGAAGCCGAATGTTAATTTTCATGCTTTCTGCAACACGATGAAAAAGGCATGGAGAGTTGAATCAGTGGACATTTCCCAAAAGGAACCTGGATTTTTCTCTTTTGTCTTTGATACAGAAGCGGACAAAGAGAGAGTACTAAAATCTGGCCCTTGGTCTTTCGCAAGCAACTTGCTGGTGCTCAAGCAATGCGAACCAAACATACCTGAACACTGCTACGATTTCTTGCACTATGACTTTTGGATCCATATTATAGGATTGCCTCCTGGATGGATCTTAGAAGAAGTATATGCTGATGTTGATGGAAAGGTGGGAAAAGTAAAGGAGATTCAGCTAGACAACAGAGGAAATTTGCCAAATAAAACAGGGAAAGCAAGAGTTGAAATTCAACTATCAGCTCCTCTTAAAACAGGGGCTCTAGTGAAGATTGGAGAAAAACAAATATGGGTGGAGTTTAAATATGAAAGACTCCCTCATTACTGCTATTCCTGTGGAAAACTAGGGCATTATGCATCCTATTGTGAAGAAATTCCTTATGAGAAAACAGAATGGGCAGAAAACAAGCCAGGGAAATTTGGGCTTTGGCTCAAAGCAGAAGCAAGGGAAAGAAGTCCTCACTGGGAAGCATTCTATGGCAACATCATTTTAACTCAAGAGGAAGAGGAGTACATACCTGAAACCCCCATCCAATCAACTAATCTCCAGATTGTGGGAAGGCAAGAACCAGAAAATGATGCTGGCCCTGTTCGTAGCAAAAAAAGGACAGAAAACCCATCATCCACAGAGCACAGAGAAGAAGATAGAGGAGAGTCAGCAGGCAAAACAGGGAAAGGAAAACAAGCACTATATTTGCTAGAGTCTACTGATGAAGGACTGATTGGACCAGGAGGAAGTAATAGAAAGGGATCCAAAATTATAAGAGCAAAAAAACAGAAAAAAGTTGAAGAATCGAGTCTGCTACTGATTGATGAAATGGAATTATTGGAGACTCCTATTCAACTTGTGAAAGAAGGGAAAGAATGGGCTTTGGTGGCTAGCCCTAATAAGCCACCAGCGACATCATGAGGATACTGAGCTGGAACTGTCAGGGGCTGGGCAAGCCCCTAACGTTTCAGGAGCTTAGAGCCATAGTGGCTCTTGAAAGGCCTAGTATGGTTTTCTTAATGGAAACCAAAAATAAGGAGGTGATGGTGGAAAGGGTGAAAAGGAGAATTAATTACCAACAGTCTTTCTTGGTACAGCCAAGAGGAATTGCGGGTGGCTTGGCTCTGTTGTGGAGAGAGGAATATCAAGTAAAAGTGAGATGCAGTTCGCATCATTTTATTGACACAGAATGCGAGGATCCCACAAGTGGTCAGACTATGAGGATCACTTTTCTTCATGCTTCAACAAACTTCCAGGAGAGACTACAATTATGGCAACAACTTGGCTGTTTTTCTACATCTAACAGACTTCCATGGCTATGTATGGGGGATTTTAACGACACTTTGTATAACTGGGAGAAGGAAGGCAAGAAGGAAGCAGACTATTATCGTATTGCAGCCTTTCGAGATATGTTAAATGAATGCTCTTTCATGGATATGGAGAGTAAAGGGTGCAAGTACACATGGACTAACAATAGAAACGGAGAAGAACAGGTGAAAAAACGCTTAGATAGAGCTATATGTACAATGGAATGGAGAGTTACCTTTCCAAACGCTGAAGTTCTTGCATTACCTGTGGTGGGCTCGGATCATAGCCCCCTTCTACTCTCATTAAACCCCGTTCACAGCAAAAGACAGAGAAACTTCAGATTTGAAGCATATTGGCTGGAAGAAAAAGAGTGCAGGGATGTCATAATGGAAAGTTGGCCAAAAGACCATAACAAGTTCTCATGGAAAATTCACCAAGTCACAGAAGGTTTAGCAAGATGGAGCAAGCAGAAATTTTCTAATGCGGCATCTCAAATTAAAGGACTCAAGAGGCAACTCACAGACCTCACAAACAGCAACAATGAAAATTCCAGCAGACAAGAAATGCAGCGGATAAAAGACAGAATTGACCAACTGTGGAGACAGGAAGAGATGTATTGGGGACTAAGGTCCCTGATTAATTGGCTCCAATGGGGGGATCGAAACACTAAATATTTCCATGCCACAGCAGTCCAAAGACGGCAACGAAACAAAATCACTATGCTGAAGATTGATGACCAGAATTGGAGTAGAGACCCCAAGCAGCTACAACATCACATTATAGATTATTACCATGCTCTTTATGCATCGGTGGGTCCCAGGAATTTACAACCCATCCTTAATCAATGCAAGAAAATAGTGTCAACAGAGATGAATGCAGATTTGATGGCAACCATTACACTCGAAGAAGTAAAAGAAGCTGTGTTTCAGCTAGGCACTTTAAAGGCTCCAGGACCCGACGGTCTAAATGGGCAATTCTACTAGCACTTCTGGGATGATATACAAGGGGATATGATGCTGCTAGTCCAGAATTTCTTCGACTCAGGTAACCTTGACCCCATTCTCAACAAAACACACATTACACTTATACCGAAAGTTACAAATCCAGAAAGTATAGGTCAGTTCCGACCAATCAGCTTATGTAACTTCAGCTGCAAAATTATATCAAAGGTGTTGGCCAACAGATTAAAGCCTTGGCTACCACAGATCATAGAACAAGAACAAAGTGCCTTTGTCCAAGGTAGACAAATACAAGACAATATCCTCATTGTTCAAGAGGTATTGCATCAAATGAGGGTAAAACAGAGGAAAAAGAAATTCCAGGCAATATTGAAGCTAGATATGCAGAAAGCATATGACAGAGTGGAATGGGACTTTCTTCGGCTGAGTATGTTACAAATGGGCTTTAGTGAACAATGGGTTCATTTAATCATGCAATGTGTGTCAACGGTTACCTATAGTGTGAAAGTAAATGGCGAGCCAACAGAGTATTTCTCCCCAACACGGGGTATTCGCCAAGGAGACCCGTTATCCCCCTACCTATTCATACTAATAGCCAATGTTCTTTCTTGGATGATGAACACATCAATAGAAGATGGAACTCTCAATGGGATCAAACTAAATAGAAATTGTCCTACCCTATCTCATTTGTTGTTTGCCGATGACGCAATCTTCTTTATGGATGGAACGATTAGAGAATGTCAAGGTCTAGCAGCTATCCTAAATCAATATTGCTATGCGACGGGGCAGGCAATCAATCTGAATAAGTCAGGCATTTTCTTCAGTCATGGCTGTCCACAAGCGTTGAAGGAGAACATGGTCCAAGAAATGCGAGTTCCAAGCATTGAAAGAACGGGAAAATACCTAGGGATCCCATCCGATTGGGGTCGAACAAAAAAAGAAATGTATGCATGGATCTTGGCACGAGTGACCATGAAGCTAGAGGGATGGAAGGAGAAGTTTATGTCTAAAGCAGGGAAATAAATACTGATTAAAACCGTTGTGCAAGCACTGCCGAATTATGCAATGTCCATTTTTAAAGTACCTATCTCGATCTGTCGAGCTATTGAAAAAAGAATCGCAGCGTTTTGGTGGAAGCAAAATGAAGCAAAGAAAGGACTACATTGGAAGAGTTGGGAGGTCCTAAAGTCTAGGAAAGACAGGGGAGGTTTAGGTTTTAAAGATCTGCTCACTTTAAACAAAGCTTTATTGGGAAAGCAAGCGTGGCGATTATCCCAATCACTTGCAGCATTATGGAGTAAGATTCTGAGGGGTATATACTTCCCCAATGGCAACTTCTAGCGAGCAAAAAAAGGCCAAAGATCCTCTTGGGGATGGCAGAGCATCCTAATGGGACAGGAGGCCATCGAAACAGATATTCGATGGACTGTGGGAGATGGACAATCCATTAATATTCGACAAGATCCCTGGCTATCACAAGGCGTGCTGGGAGGTCCAGAAAACAGAGAAGATCCTCACATGGTAGCGGAATTAATTGACGGGGAAAGAAGAGAGTGGAATGAACCGGTCCTGAACCACCTTTTTGAAAGGAGAATTGTCAACGAAATCTTGTCTATACCTATCGCAATGCAGACTAAACCAGATCAATTGATTTGGACTGGACATAACACAGGCAAATACACAGTCAAAAGCGGGTATTCCAGAGTGTATGACAATTCCAATAAGCAAGACAGAAACAGGGCATCAACATCATACCAGCCACCCCGAACCCTATGGACAAAACTATGGCACCTATCTATCCCCCCCAAATTAAAAATTTTCCTGTGGAGTCTATGTCAGGATGCTATCCCAACAAAAGAAAAGCTTTACAAGAGACGAATCCTACCTGACCCACTATGTCCACTCTGCTGCAAATTCCCCGAGACAGTTGAGCACCTGTTCTTTTTCTGCAAAACAATTAATAGAGTATGGTCAGATCCAAGGTTGAACCTCAGCAGCAGCACAAGATCGGCAACCAGAATAGACAAATGGCTTGTAGAACTCTTTGAAGCCAAGACAGACTCACCGGATGAAGGGTTAGTGGCGGAGGTACTCTGGCAGATCTGGAAAAATCGAAATAACCACATCTTCCGTGACAGGAAGCCAAAAACAGAGGCCATCATGGTGAATGCCCTAGCACAAAGTCGGAGCTTCAAAAGATGGAATCACCGCACTAGAAATGGAAAAGCTACAGCGTCGAACTCACCCACGAGATGGACAGCGCCGCAAGATGGAACCCTGAAACTGAATGTCGACTGCTCATGGGTGGAAGGAGATCCGGTCAGCTCGATTGCAGGACTTCTGCGAAACTCCAGTGGAGTAATTGTTGAGGGCTTCGCGACTGCCATCCACGCCTCCTCACCCCTGCAGGCGGAAACCCTAGCTGTGCTCCACGGTTTGCGATTGTTGAAGAAGAGGACTGAAACTCACGTGAGGCAAGTACAAGTTTCAACGAAGTCTTTAGTTTGTGAATGTGATTGCCGCACGGTTGCAAACTCCATTATGGGCCGGATAGAAGCATCATGGGCTGTGAAGGATTTAATTCAAGAGTGCCAGCAACTTTTGGCCCAAATGCCCCACGTACAGGCCACCTACTGTTCCAGAAATGCAAATCACGCTGCTGACTGGATAGCGAAAGCATTCCGCATACAAACCCTTCCCTCAAGATGGCAGATCGAACCACCACAACCTCTTTGGAATATTTTATGCTCTGATTTCAACTTATCCTTTCCTTGTAGTTCTCGTATCAAGGAATGAAATGCAAGTACTACTTTCGACCAAAAAAAAAACCACATTCTTATCACTCGGCTTTTCACTTTTCTCTTAATTGTTTAATTTAAGGGAAAATGACACAAATAATATATTAATATTAGCATAAATGATATACGAATTTTGATTCAATGTATAATATCGTGTTTAGGCTTTTAATTTATTTAATATAATCCATAAACCATTAGTAAATGTTCAATGTAATCTCTTTATTTGCTTAAATGATAAATCGACATTCTTTTGATGATGTGGATTATTGTATGTCGAGGTGGATTTTTAGAAATGACGAGTTAACTTGTCCACTCTTTTACCCATCTACTTTAGACAAAGAAAAGAAATTAGGTGTTGACATGTCCATCGTTATTTGATGACATGGATTGTCATAACCTAATCAAAGAGGAATATCTTACATGAATAATCTACATATAACTTCTTTTTGTAGACCATAATTCAAACCTAACAGATAAAAATCCATATCAATAGATTTTGTTAACTTGAATTAACAAAGGGATGACATTCTAGTAACTAGATTGAACATTTACCAATAATTTAAGGATTACATCAAACAAATTAAAATTTTAATTAGTACATTACACATTGGATCTAAATTCATGAATTATTTATGCCATTGTCCATTAAATTTCTTGTATCAAGTACATAAACACCTGTATTTTTTTTTTTTCAATTTAAGTCATTTTCATTCGGAGAGGTCAGAAAGGGCATTCTCTTTCATTTATAATCGACGACCTAGTGAAGTACAAGTAAGCGGGGGACTTCCAATTTCCAAGGAGCTTTCATCATGCCCAGATTTTAGACAATATATCCAATTAATGTTTTCTGGAGGTTGGACCCACCAATGTTTTTAACCCATTATCACTAATCCCCATTATATCTCATGAGACTACAGATCAGAACAAACAAAATCTATGCTAGAAATGAAATAATATTTCCTCACACTTTGCTTAATTGTTTTACAACTTTACCATCCTTCTAAATTTAGATAGGTTAATTCAATTTTTATTAGATGTTTTTATATTGTTGTACTGAGTACTGATCTCTCTAATAAAATGGTTTGCTTTGTCGCCAATTTAGGTACAATATTAATCGAATTATGAGATTTAACCAAAATTAAAAGTAAAATCTCACGCAATGATGATTAAGTATTAAAATTGTGATGGAATCATGCTTTTAGATGTAGAAGCAATAAATGCAAAACATTTTTTGTATATTAATTCTAGTAAAATCTTTTGCGCTTCAAGAAATGTAAGTATAATTTGCCACTCAACTTGAACTAGATAGATGGCCAAGTGAAAAACTTGAACCGGATAGAGAAGTATAGCATCCCCATAGCTTCATTTTCTTGATTAAAAGCTTCGGGAGCTGTGATTCAGCTACAATATCAAATTGTTCTCAAATTGTACTCTGAGTTTAAGCATATAATCTGAAATTTGGCTCATTCAGGTTATAATGGAAAACGAAATCTGCCCTAGACGTGCAAAGGCCTAAGTCATTGCGAAATTAAAACCAAAAGCACAAATGGACATAGGAACTTCTTTTTTGTCTGTTGGAAAAACCTTGTTGCATTTCAATTCAAGTTGGTTATGTAGAAGAACATCACAAACGGTTGGGGAGGAAATTGCGTGTTCACTTTCAGGCCGTGCGCTATTGCACATATAATAATCAAGTAATGTGACTACCTAGGTACGGATTGGAGGTGTCACGACATGAATCACATCTTGTAAGGTTAATCATGTGGGACTCCAAACATTTCGTGAAATTTGGAGACTTGATTAGAATCTATTAGAAGATTAATTCGACGGAAAGATGCGCGGATATGCGGAATCGATTCGAGCAGGTCAAGTAACATCAAAATTGCCAATTCCTCATGTGATGTTAAAGCAAATGTTGGATTGTTGATATGATTTCAAGATGAATTAATTTTGTTATGTTTTCACGGGACCATTGTTTCCCAAAGATTTCAATGATGATCTTATTGGACTCTGCTCCTGGTCCATTGCGCCACCCTTAACGTGTGTTGTGCTCGACCCGGCCAATTAATGTGGAGGGTCGGGCCATGCTGGCCCGAGGCCCAAGCATCAATAGGCTTCCCCGTTCTCATCTCTAAACAGCATTTTCTGACGTGAAATCGGAGAGTTGGTTCCCCCGGCTTGGTTTCGGAGAGAGAATCCAAATACAACCCGTCACAATATGAATACCTTCAAATGCCGACACGAATAGATATGATTTAACACGTTTTCATCGTTGTCTAAATTATTTGACATATAAAATCAAAGTATAAATTGTGTCTAGATATCAGTAAAGTAGTGGTCGACATCTATGTAATGTGTAATGAAAATGTGAAACGTCAAAGTATAAATATAATCTTTGCATATCTAATATCTCTCATGATGTGAACCATTGCATTTCACTCCTTTTTCGATATCTTCAATTACGTGTATTGCTAAACAAAATGTTCTCATTTGATTCGTGATTGTGAATTTAAAGTTGACACTGCAACTTTCATTCGGAATCACACTCGTGAAATTTGTTTCATTGATTTCGATTTCTTGACGTGGTTTGCGTTGTTCGGCTTTAAATTTAATCGAATGCAGAATTTTATTTATGCCTTCCAGAGCTTTAAATTTTGAATTTGTGGCTCGCAAGGAATGGTGGTGATCATAGAAAAATCCCTAATCATTATGATTGTTGTATGGATGAATGTATGATGACTACAGGTATTCTTTTTGGGGATGTAATTATTAAATGGAGGTTGCGTCCTTCCTTTTATATTACATTAATTTTTCATGAAATGTCATTTTAGCATAGTTTATTATATCAATTGTTGATGTAAATACTACGAGTTTGAGAGGAGCCATTGGAGGAGCCATTAAGCTGGAGAGCTCTATGAGCCCGGTCTTTGAAGAGTTCAAAGATTGAAGAAGAAGTGAAGAGCAGGTCCATATTATTAAAACATTAAAATGGCTAAATGGGTCTTTTTGGCTCGAGACCCATTGAACCATAATTCCATGATCACCACGTAGGATAGATGTTTATATGATATCTATTTATTTTTGTGTTTATGTTATTGCGCATGTTAAATCGGTTAATGTGCAAAGTGAGACCATTAATAACAACTCAAATCTCCTTATTAATAATATTAAGTCGAAACGGGTTTCGGACTCGTGGCATTCCATTGTCGTGGTTTGATCCAACATTATAGTGGTTAACTGACTGGCTACGGATACATAGGGGTTAATTACCATTCATAATATTGGACCACTCCATTATGCATGTGATGCTGTGGAGGTTGGAGCCAAATGATTTCCAATAACTGTCAGGTGAGGGAATCGTTTGTGCCTTCAATACTTGCATGAGACAATGGGCGAGACTTAACTATCATCATGATGCCAATAACTGTTAGGTGAGGTAATCGTTTGTGCCTTCAATACTTGCATTAGACGATGGGCGAGACTTAACTATCATCATGATGCCAATAACTGTTAGGTGAGGTAATCGTTTGTGCCTTCAATACTTGCATGAAACGATGGGCGAGACTTAACTATCATCATGATGCCAATAACTGTTAGGTGAGGTAATCGTTTGTGCCTTCAATACTTGCATGAAACGATGGGCGAGACTTAACTATCATCATGATGCCAATAACTGTTAGGTGAGGTTTTCTTGGTCTAGAGGTCGAAGTTATGATTAGGACTCGTATATGATGCGTTGAACAAGTTGGTTCACTCACTAAGTTCATAGAACACCAATAACTGTTAGGTGAGGTGGGCTTTGGGCTAGTGGGACTCCAATCCCCACTAGTAATCTTTACCCAACAAAGATTACCGCTTCCCATCTTAAGGAGTATGGGATTCGAATATAAATTTAGTGGAAGGATTTATTTCATTTAAAGGCCAAAATAAAATAGTTATTTTGAAAGATACAACGGCTAACAATTTATTTTCTGCAACAAATATATTATTACTCTAAAAATGGTGACCACAAACCCACTCACTTCTATACTTGACAATAATTGTTTGACTGGACCCAATTTCACTAACTGGGTGAGGAATTTGAGAATTGTTCTCAATTAAAAAAAAATGGGCATGTGCTTGATGAAAAGATGCCAACCTCCTTTCTTGAGGGTGGGACCCAAGAGGGGCGTGTCACTTATGATAAGTGGCGTGATGATGACTTAAAAGTTAGGTCATATATGCTTGCTTCAATGAATAATGAATTACAAAATAAGTATGAATCTATGGAAGATGCTAGGTCGATCATTTTGCACTTAAAGGAATACTTTGATGAGAATGGTCAAACCTCTAGATATGAGATATCTAAGGCGTTGTGCCGTATGAGGATGGCTGAAGGATCATCTGGTTAATGATCATGCTTTGAAAATGATCTAGCACATTGAAGAATTGGCTAGGCTGAATCTCATTATGGACAACAAGTTAGCTGTGGATTTGATTCTCCAATCTTTACCCGATTCCTTCTCTAGAGACTTTTCGTTTTTGTTTGCCTTCTAGACATGTATTGGTTTTAAAGAACTGTTTGCATTATAAGAATGCTATTAGGAACATCATCTCTATACCTCGTTTGGGTAAAGAGAATTATGAATTTTCTTTTGCTGATGATGTATGTTCTATTTATCATAATAGAAGATGTATTGGTTCTAGCTTATTAACCAAAAATCTTTATACCATTACAATGTTCGGTAATGCGATTACCGATGTCAATAAGCAAAATATAATTGATATAAATGCCATAAATAATAAATGCCCTAGAGATAGTCCAAATAAAAAGTATGTTTGGCATCTCCGATTAGGTCATATTGAAGAAGACATAATTAACAAATTGAGTAATGATGGGTTCATTGATCCATTAAATTTTGAGTCATACTCGACTTGTGAGGCATGTCTTCTAGGAAAAATGACCAAAGCGCCTTTTGTGGGACATAGTGCACGAGCTGCTAACATATTAGGATTAATACATACAGATGTATGTGGACCAATTAATGAAATTGCTAGAGGTGGTTATAATTACTTCATTACATTCACCAATGATCAGTCACGGTATGGTTATTTATACCTCATGAAGTATAAATCTGAATCCTTTGAAAAGTTCAAGGAATTCAAGGCCGAAGTTGAGAAACAATTAGGAAAATGTATTAAGGCTCTTCGATCGGATCGAGGAGGTGAATACCTTAGTACCGAGTTTTTGGACTATCTTAAAGAGAATGGCATTTTATCACAATGGACACCTGCGGGAACTCCAGAAGATAATGGTGTATATGAATGAAGAAATCGTACTTTATTAGACATGGTGCGATCTATGATGAGTTACACCGATTTGCCAATATCTCTTTGGGAATATGCCCTTGAGACAACTGTATATATACTGAACAGAGTGCCATCCAAATCAGTTCCAACTATGCCCTATGAGATATGGCATAGTAGGAAACCTAGTCTTAATCATATTAAGATTTGGAGTTGTCCAGCTTTTGTGAAAAAGCCGAAAATGGAAACAATTGAGGCAAGATCTGAACAAGGTCGCGTCATTGGATATCCAAAGGAAACTCTTAGATATTATTTCTATTTTCATTCGGACCAAAGAATTTTGGTGAGCAAGCACGCTTCTTTTTTGGAGAATCAGTTCGTCCAAGAAGGTGGTGCTAGGCAGAAAATAGTCTTATAAGAAGAAAATAATGAAGTACCAAACAACCGAGTTCAGATACCAATCTCTGATTCGATGGGAGCTTCTAATACACAACCTCTTAGGAGAAGTGCGAGAACGTTTCGCCCATTTGCTCGTTATAGACACTCGGTTGATCATATTAAACCATTATTCATTGTGAATGATAGTGATCAACCTAGTGATCCTAAAACCTATGAGGAGGCGATGTCGGACATCGATTATGGTAAATGGTTAGAAACCATGAAATCCGAAATGGGTTCAATGTATTCCAATGAAGTTTGGACCTTAATTGACCTGCCCAATGATATTATACCAATTGGCTGTAAATGGATCTTCAAGAGGAAGATGAATGCTAAAGGTCAAATTGGAACTTACAAAGCATGACTAGTGGCGAAAGGATATCGTCAGAAAGAAGGAATTGATTATGACGAAACTTTCTCACCTGTGGCCATGCTAAAATCCATTCGGATTATGTTGGCTATAGCTGCACACCTAGATTATGAGATATTCCAAATGGATGTCAAAACGGCTTTTCTAAATGGTTTTCTCGAGGAGGACATCTATATGGAACAGCCACGGGGTTTTGAATCCAATAGTGAAAAATGGAAGGTGTTTAAGCTTAAGAGATCCATTTATGGACTCAAACAAGCCTCCAGAAGTTAGAATATCCATTTTGATGAGGTAGTCAAATCATTTGGCTTCATAAAAAATCCGGATGAACCTTGTGTACACAACAAGATCAGTGGGAGTGCAATTGCATTTCTAGTTTTGTATGTTGATGATATACTTTTGATTGGAAATGATATACCGATGATATCATCGATAAAACTATTCTTGTCATAGAAATTCTCCATGAAAGATTTAGGAGAGGCAACCTACATTTTAGGTATCAAGATCTATAAAGATAGATTAAGACGATTGATTGGCCTCTCACAGTCTATGTACATTGACAAAGTGTTAACATGTTTTAACATGCAATGTTCCAAGATAGGATTATTACCTTTTAGGCAAGGGATCCGTCTTTCTAAGGGGATGTGTCCCAACACTCTTGAAGAAAGAGAGTGGATGGTGAAGATACCATATGCATCCGCTATTAGAAGCATAATGTATGATATGCTATGTACTAGACCTGATATTGCGCATGCTGTAAGTATTACTAGCAGATATCAGTCTGATCTAGGAGAAGAGCACTGGATAACAGTCAAGAATATTCTTAAGTACTTGCGAAGGACTAAAGATTTATTCTTGATATATGGAGAAGGAGAATTTAAAGTTATAACTTATACATATTCCAATTTTCAATCGGATCCTAATGATTATAAGTCTATGTCTGGATTTGTCTTTACATTCAATGGTGGCGAAGTTAGTTGGAAAAGTTCCAAACAAAACATAACTGCCAATTCCACCATTAAGGCAGAGTATGTAGCCACTTCTGAAGCAACAAAGGAAGCCGCTTAGATGAAGAAGTTTATTTCTGAACTTGGAGTCGTTCCCTCAATTGAGCAATCGATACATTGTTTTGTGACAACAATGGGGTGATAGCTCAAGCCAAGGAACCAAGGTCTCACCAAAAGTCCAAGCACATTGAGAGACAATTCCATATCATCAGAGAAATTGTTGGGAGAGGTGATATCGCCTTGCAAAAAATTGCCTTAGCAGAAAACATGACAGATCCCTTCACTAAGGCCTTACCTCAGTCTTCTTTTGAAAGGCATATTAACAAAATGGGTTTGGGGTACCATACAAGTTGGCTTTAGTGCAAGTGGGAGATTGTTGTATGTATGCCCTAAAGCTACTATGTAATAGGTACATGTTAGGGATTTTAGTTGTACTATCATTATTATTATTTAATTAATGGCAATGACGTATTCATTCATTTGTCCAATTATTTTATATTTTTGAATGATTCCATAAAATCAGTTGTAACTAGACATATTCTTGAGACGTTAAGAATATATGTGACGGGTTCATAGTTAGGCTGAATCTTTAAACTGTTCCTGGTCAATGGATTATTGAGTGGATATTTATAATCTTATTGAGACCGGTGTGTTCTTAACTTCACCATTAAGTATTGGATATTTAAGGGAATGATGAGTCGCATGTCATTGGATATTATGATGCCTAAGTTTGAACACAGGTGTGTGTATTAGACAAGTTCACTAAACGTGACGCATATGGAACGATTAGCAACATAGAAGCTTTTAGCGTGGTCAATGTCTAATTGTTCATGCTTTGGTCTTGTGTAAATAATCCTTAGACCTGAGGCACAGTTCATGGGTGCACATAATGCTAGGTCGTTGATCCGTCTTTATACCTGATGATTATAGTTTGTTCATATACGAAGTTGCACGTGTACGCAATATGGAATCTGTCTCCTTGTTACATGCAAGGTACAATAATGATGTCCTATGCGATCTTATTATGACATTAGATTGAAATTCTCGACCGGGGTTGTAACCGAGAATAAATTGTTTATGTCTCGAATAAAATATATGTCAATTAGATTTGTGCATATGATCGAATTGGTGACTTGACAAATATTTCATGGTCTTTGTTTGATTGGGATATAGTCTATGAAGCATGGACACGTTGTCCGTGCTTCTGTGTCGTGTCCGACACGTGTCGGAGCGTGTCGGACACGTCGACACGCGTTGACCGCGTGTCGATTTTTTCGACACGCGGTCAACTTTTCTCGACACGCGTGTCGATGCGTGTCCGGAAGACCCCGAGTGGAGGCGAGGGAGGGGGAGGGAGCAGAGGCCGCGAGCGACGGCGAGAGACGGCCAGAGCGGCGAGGGCCGCCACTGTCGCGATGGATCGAGGAGGAGGAGGAGGAGGAGGAGGAGGAGGAGGGGGGGGGAGGAGAAAAATCGAGAGGAAGAGAAGAGGAAGGGATCGGGGCCCGAGGGGGCGGCGGCGGCGGCGGCGACGGCATCTCCTCCTCCTTAGTGTCGCGTCTGCTCCATCGTCCGAAGCTACAAAGCGGTAGAAGCCTAGAAGGTCCGAAGGAGGAAGAAATAGTGTCGTTAGGGTTTTTGACAAAGGAATAAAAAATAATAATAATAGGGGGAGATGGCGTGTCTTTTGAGTTTTGGGGGAGGGGAAGTGAGGTTGACAGGCTGTCTGTCAATGGTGTGGGGGAGGGAAAAAAGTAAAATGAGTTTGGGTTGGAGGGAAATGGACAAACGAAAGAAGGTGTGAGTTTGGGGGATTTTTTTTTTATCGAAAAATTAAATAAATGAAATTAAAAAATAATTTCGAAAAGTAAAAGTATTGAATTTTGAATAATAATAAATTTTGGTCATTCTAGAAAATCATGAATTTATTTAAATAAATTGATTCTAATTTCTTATTAATTATTAGTTTCATCAATAACTTTTGTTAAAATTAAAAATATATTTCGCATTAATTATGAATATATCTTTCGAATTTCAAATGAATTGAATTATAGGCTTTTTTAATTAATTATTTTTAATTAATTTGAATCAAATTAATTAAAAATAAGAATATTTATTTAATATTTAACGTGTCGGAATTCTCTATTTTTTAAAAAATGACGTGTCGCGTGTCGTGTCGTGTCGCGTGTCGCGTGTCGGTGCTACATAGGATATAGTAAGACAGAGGGATTGAATTACACTATAGCCAAAGCTGATATGTTCATTTAGCCATGACATATTGCTAGATGTCAATCATGGTTTGTAGGACTTAAAGATTAATCGGGATAATTAATTCTTTTGGGAGTACTAATGTGTTAGTACAAGTCTTACTAGCTTAGTGATGAACTTAGGGATGTTACACACCATAAACAATTAGGATAATGTGGAACAAGAGAGAAATAATATTGCAAATGTGTTATCAAATTAAGTCGATTTGAAATTAAATTAAATGAGATTTAATTTAATTTGTATTATAGTCACGAGCCTACTTGTATATGATGCACACGCATGCCCAAAGTGGATACATTGTAATGTACCCTAATTGCACACACAAAGATTATGTTCCTTTTTATTTTTGTTTTAGGAATTGATTAATTAATTATTTAATTAAATAAATTATGCACACGGTCAAAAATTATTGCTGACCGTGTGCAACGCACATCATGTGCGTTTCATTTTTATTAAAAAAAAAACTAGCTTCGTGCACGTGCACGAATCATAGATGGTCAACAACTGCTGACCATCATGAATATTTGGGAAATGATTAGCAATGGTTGCTGATCCCGTCACAATATGAATACCTTCAAATGCCGACACGAATAGATATGATTTAACACATTTTCATCGTTGTCTAAATTATTTGACGTATAAAATCAAAGTATGAATTGTGTCAACGGATGCGTAGAGCCGTTAAAATATGTGACAAGCTCATATTTTAACTAATATTTATTGTAGTGGATTGCAAATGGGTCATCTCATTAGCGAAATTTGGGTAAAAAATGGGTTGTAAAAAGAAAATGCACAAATAGATCTATCTGAGACCCACTTCCAACCCACATAATAAATAGGTCTTAGGCTAAATGGGTTACTTGACAAGGTTAATTATAACTACAAACAGGTCACAAATAGGTCTTCTTCTTTTTCTTTTTTCTTTTGGTAATTTTACAATTTTTATTTTTATTTATTTTTATTTCCTTTTCTTTTTCCTTCTCACTGGTGGCCGGTCAAGGTGACGCTCAGTCGCAAGCGAGGGACAAGCTCGCTGGCGACTGATGAAACTTGAGCTTGTCGATCCAGTCAAGCTCTAACTAACTAGCCTTGGGTGCTAGCAAGATTCAAGCTCATCAATTTGGCGAAGTTGAAGCCTCGTCGACTACTAACGAGACTCGAGCTCACCATGCCAATTTGGTGGACAAGCCCTCACTAACCCATAAAGAGACTTGACTCACCAAAATCGAGTGAGCTTGAGCCTCGCCGACCTGTGGCGAGGCTCGAGGTCACTTGTAGCCAATTGTCGATAGCTGTTGTGGTTAGCAATCAAATGAAGAAAAGAAAAAGAAAAGAAAATATCGATTTGTAATAATTTTTATTTTTTAAAATAAAATAAAATAAAAGACCATAGTCACCTTCAACTCTTTGATTTTTTTGAAAAAATTTTGTTTTATTTACTCTCATCCTAATATTTTGTTATTTTAATTTTTTAATTTGATATAAAATTTTATCCAAGTAACACATTAACATAAAAAGCTTATGAGTTAAATGAGTTGGTATTTATTTTCATAGTTAGGGTTAAGTATGGACGTGTTTTACTAATATGGGTCAGATCAGGTATGGGTAGAATCATGGTAGGAATGGGTATGGGTTGTTGAATTGTATTGCAAGAAAATGGGTCAATATGCATTGATTCATTTTCAACCTAATACAAACTCAATCTGATACATTCATTTGACACCGTTATGGATACGAACTCACATAAACTACACATATGATTATGACACAGTAATACGAATTGCTGACCCTATCCTTAATAATGCGTTGGACAACTTTAGTCGGACTCTCTCTCTCTCTCTCTCTCTCTCTCTCTTCGCAATAGTTAGTATACAACGATAACATCCACGAAGAGTTGCGAACGTTGGTCGCCCTTCTCACCTTCTTAATTATAAAAGAATCATACAACAAAGTCTGAGGCTTATATGTTGGGATTAGCAATCCTTTACTTTTTCCATTGTAGGTTCTATATTTCTCCTTTTTTATGATTTCTATAGATACGTGCAAAGTCTCATCAATAACTCAAGGCTCGAGAAAAAGTAAATTCCATATTGAAATATCTAGACTAATCCCATGAGTCAGATAAGACACAAATTTAAATTCGAGTGGTTTTCCCATCTTCATTTAATTTTGTTTTAAAATCCTTTTAATGTCAACGCCAATTACTTGCATAGGAACTTTCTTTTTCCAAACTTTCTGTTGTGCGTAACTTGTTCTCTATGATTGATATCTGCGATATGTCATTTTTTCCATTGGACGATGCACCTTGTACCTTTTCACATGTACCGTCAGTAAAATTTCTAGAAAGGGTCATGTTCTCCTCCATCATTGATTTGTTAAGTATTTTTGATCGGTCGTTTATGAATAAGAATATTACCCACTTTCATATTGAACAAGTTTGGACACGAATGACGTCTCTAACTTGTAATCTACTCATTAGACTCTAAAGTTGGAGGAAACTATAGCCTATTGTCGAAAGGAGCTCATGCACTATTCTTTCTCCAAGCAAAAGGCTACGAAATTCCATGTCTCCTCGCAAAAGGAACACTTCACAAACGTCCGCAAGAGAATATCTCCGCTTCTTCCCTTCCTCAAAAAAGACAACGTGTCGCCCGTCTTTCAGCTGGGAAAAAAGATCATATTCATATATGCTCCTCACAAGCAACCTCGTTGCTTCTTCGTCACCTGAGGCAAACCAATCTCTACGGGGCTCTACATCAAAACCAATCCCTAAACCATTCCGCTTCCTTCCCATTCCACAATCCTCAACAGCCGCAAGATGTCGCTCCAGCTACTCCAGCCGGCTCCGCCACCACCACCGCAGACTGTCATGGTGTTCCCCGACACCATCACAAGGCCACAGCCGCCGTCGTCGTCGTCCCAACAACACTCTCACTCAAGCGGGTCCTTTGGGACAGTGTTCATGGTCCTCGCCATCGTCCTTGCCGTGTCTGCCATCGCCTGCTGCCTCGGCCGGTTCTGCAACCGGCGGTCCCGCACTGATGACCCGTCAGCAAAACAAACCCGCCGGCCTCATCCGAGAGAGAACGACATTGAGTTCGGCTTCGACGGAAGGACTCGAACTGGAGCTAACCCGACAGTCGGCAACAACGGAGGGATCGACGGAAGGACTCAAACCGTAGCTAACCCGACAGCCGGCAACAACAAGGGAGGATCCCAAGCGATCCATGATAATGATAAGGGAGGTTTAGGTGGAGGCTTTCATTTACAGAAGAGGGCTGATCGATGAGCCAAAGTCCGGTGCATGATGAGGTGCATGCAGCAGTCTTCGTAAAATCCTCAACACCATGAAGATGTATGTCGATTATCTTTCCATTTTATCTCGGACACTTGTATCTATTTCGTTGTTTACCAAGCATAAAAGAGAATAAATCTGTACTCTAACATTTTCCATTAATTCCTAAATGTGTCCTTTTGGGTAATCTCAGCTTTAAGCCGTCTAAATATATCGAGACTTATTAAGTAACTGGTCAAGGAAATTTTACGGTTGCTAATGCACCGTTTGCGGGCTTTGCTAGCATAACAGTTCTTGGGATACTTTGAGAATAATAGTATATTGTGAGCCACAAATTCTTAAATAAGTGGGCCGCACAATAATTTATAATTATTTGTAATTCGATTTTTTATAATTCAGAATAAATTGTTATTCTCTCGGAGTATTAAAAATTATCACGTAATCATTTCTTACCGTTTGATATTGCTTTACGCATGATCAGTGCCTCGAAATTTTTCGAATCATTCTAGATAAAGTACGTCACAATTGCTACGGAGGGGCTCATTAACGTTAACGATTTAACATTATAAATCTAAAGTGAAGCTCCTGTGACGCCGGCGATTTAAATGCATTTCAGTGCAATGTCCCAGTCGTCGGATACTTTCCTAGTTGGTAAGCAACAGCATGGAACAGAACAAGATCCCTTGCTTGGGCAAATTCTAAGGTTCCGTCCAACAATACGGTCCAACTTGATTATGCACTGTTGCGTAAAAAATTTCAAGCCAGATTATTGTTAGAAAGGTTAATTTATTTAAGGCAATTATTGACCGTAAAATTGGCAATATTACTATTGATTAGGGAAAATAATGACATATAAAGACAATTACTCGCTGATGGGTCTTTGAATTTATGAACAGTAAAGCAATGTTACAATCATAAAAGTAACTTACTACTAATAGTAAAAAGAAGATTTAACGATGAATTTAGGTTATTATAATTATTAACGAAAAGTTACTAAAGCTCGAATACGGAACTTTACGAGACTTTAAGCTAAATTATTACATGCAACATATGGTTACTAAATTGTCATTTAAATTGACTTATAAAAAAAATACTATTATTAGGGATAATTACTAAAATGACTACCATAACTTACAACAATTGAGGGTGAGCACCATGTTTCAGAAACCTAGAACCCGTCGATATAAATTCCAAGCTTGGAACTGCCGATTCTATTGGAAAACGGTCCTTTGAACAAAACAAAAAAAAAAAAAACACTTTTTATTGCATGAAGAATGGAGCCGTTATCTCGACACAAATAAATAACAATACAACCACTTGACCAACATTTAATTCAAAATAAATTAGTGCAAAGTCGGGTTTTTTAATTATAAAAATTTGATTTTTCGGACAAAACAAAAATCGGACCACTTTCCGGACCAAAATCGGAACCCCTATATATAACCTTGAGATATTTCACCGTGCCGTTCGTTGTGGTAAAAAGTTTTATTTTACGAACACTGTGTAAAGATTTCCGACCAAAAAAAAAAAACTAAAAACGTTATATGAAGACCTTTACCCGACGAGCGAGAAAATCTCCACTTTCCTCCACCAACGCTGCCCATCAAATCGATTCTCCAATGTCTGCATCGGAAGAAGCTACGCCGCCGCCGCCGCCGCCGCCGCAACAACAGCCCGACCCGGACGTCGCCTATCGCATCTGGCCTCCGACGCAGCCCACCCGCGAAGCCATCGTCTCCCGCCTCGTGGAGACGCTGTCCTCTCCCTCGGCGCTCTCCGCTCGCTACGGCACCTTTTCCCCCGACGAGGCGGCGTCCGTCGCGCGGGCCATCGAGCGGGAGGCCTTCGCCTCCACGGGCGCCGCCGCCTCCGCCGACGACGACGACGCGGACGTCCTCCAGGCGTACGCCACGGCGATCGGGAGGCGCTTGCTCCACTCCGTCCAGCCGCGCGCGCGCACCGCCCCTGACCGCGGCTCCTCCCCGCTGAGGAGCCCCGAAGAGGTGGATGTCTCCGCCGGTTTGGAGTACGAGGTCGAAAAGTTTTGATCTTTTTGAGGTGGGGTGTTCTCTTTTTGGTCGCGCCTTCCCTTAGATGACATGACCAGCTTGGAAATTTTAGGTAGTACTGTGAAGTAGTACGTCTGATGGGAGATATGTGTTGCTGTTTTGTTGTGGATTTGCGCCTACTTTCTTTTACCCTTTGCTCGAGGAGTGTTGTTGATCTTGTATGTTTTGTGATTGGAGTAATGTGGGCTGTCTGAAAGCCTCTCGAGTGTTGATTTTGCTATGAGAAAAGGCTCTTCTGTGTGCTAGATTGCACTTATATGTTTAGTTCTGTTCACACTTCCTATCTACACGAATTTCTTTGGTCCCCTGTTTTGATAAAGTTTCCTACTTTAAATTTGGGCGCTTCTACGGAACTGTTACATAGGGATCCTATTCATTAGATCACCAAAAGAATAGATTTTTCGAAGTGTTAGTGAAATGCGATGCTTTGCTATGCGAATGTCTATCGTTGCTTTTCTGTCGAAAATGGGCTGTGGACGTTTTTCATCACTAACGAAGGTCAAGTGGCAAGATCAAATCAAACCCCCTTTTCAACATGTTTTCTGCTGCAGCTTGGCTCATGGTTTTAAGCCCTCCAACCCCTTCACTTCATGTTTGCCCTTCTTGTTTTGGGCTGGAGGTGGCTTGTTAGGTTATGGTGACTGTCAGAACTCGAAAGTAATGACTCCCAGTCAAATTTGGGTTTGCACTGAAATTGCTCTAGCTTTCAAAACTGGTATACTGGCTGCTGCTGGAGGCATTTTGATGCGGTCGGTTGTGATCGTTTAAGTCGACTCATGTGCGTAGTTGCACCTCAGGAATGGAGTTTGTTTCTCTTTTTTCCATCGAAGAACCCTCCTCTCCACACGGTATTGCAAGAATGGAAGCTAGCCTTGAGTCACGGACCTCAAAGTCCAGTCGACCAATGATTCTCTCAATATCACTAGAGAAACAGTTCTGTAAAAGACAGAAAAAGAGGACGATTCTAGGAGTGCCTGGGCTCGGGCTTACTCTCTGTCTGTGTTCGAAGCTGGAGAAACTGGGCGTGTTTGATAATCCCAAGTATACAGATGTAGAGTCCCTATGATTCTTATTTTCCTTTCGGAAGAATCGATGAGCTTCGCTATAGGGCACTCTTTTTCACAAAGTTAGTCTTTGACTCTGTTCGTTTCGTGCATTAATATCTCTCTGCACAAGCGCCGTTCGAAGATAAAAAAAATCGGGAAAGGGATATGTTCGTTTTCTTCCAATTGGCCGCTGCACATAAATGGAATGGTGGGGCACATGAACGGACAGTTTCGACACGCCTCATTTAATGAACGAGTGCCGGAAGAGGACTTTCGAGTTGTCAAGCATGGAAGATCTGACATTGTAAGTGCAAAGAGAAGCTGAAGAAGATAAAGGGACGTGGGCGGGTGAGGGGTTTTCTTCATTAGTATAAATGGAGCTCTCGGAAGGGAGACACAGAGCTTTCCTGAAGCAGAACAGAGGAGCTCTCTGCGGAGGAAAAATTTACTTGTCGCTATGTTTAACTGCTTGAGTGAGTATGATATATAATGGAATTTTATGCAACTCTCCTTTTTGTAGGTATCGATATTCAGATGAAATCACGCAAATTTGATGTCCGATTTAATTGCCCCCTTTTGTCAGTTATTCAACTCGCTTGTCCCTCGTATTCACAACATATACAACTCCAGCATTTTGTGATGATAATGTGTGCAAGTCATCTTCTTGTTCAGATAGAACTTTGCACTGGTTCCGTGGCCGGAGAGAATTACAGAAGTGGAAGCCATGGCCAGAAGAAGATAGTTCCAGAATTTCATAAGCAAGTACGTAAAGTTACTCAGATGCTGGACAGCTATTCGAAAATTTCCCTCCGCAAGCACCCGCCTCTTTTCATATAATAATCAATTTGTTCTATAATTTGTTTCCACTTATTCTCATAAAGGGATTTCGAAACGGATAAACGAGCCAATTTTGTTTTAAAACTGATTGACATCTAAAAGCCGAATCAATTGATGCCGATGGAAAAATAAAAACGAACTCTAAGGCACTGTTTGGTAACCATTCAAACAGTGTTTAATTCTGATTTTTTGTTTCCAGAATCAGTTTGGGAATAGAATCGCATTTGGTAAAATTTTGTTTCCGGGAACAGTTTTGGACAAGAATTGAGAATTAAAAAAAAATGTGATTCTTGTTCCGAGAACAAAACTGAAAATCAAAACTCTTTTTCTTCTCTTTTCTTCTTCTTCATCGACCGCCATCCTGCGACTGTCGCCCGCCGTTGGTCGCCACCGTCCGCCGCTGCCGGTCGTCGGCAACCGGTCCGGCGAGCTCGCCGGAGGCTCGCCAAGCCAAGGCAAGGTTCGGCGAGCTCACTGGAGGCAAGCCCAGTTATCGGCAAGGCTCGGCCTCGCCAGATCGCCGGTGGCCAGGCGGGTCTCGCCCAGCCCCGGCGAGGCCCCCCCTGGCCACTGGCGAGGCCGAGCCTCACCGGTGGCTAGGCGAGCCTTGCAACACCCAGCCCCGCCGGTGGCTAGGCGGGCCTCGCCCAGCCCCGATGAGGGCCGGCCCTCGGCGATGAGGTCACCAACCCTCATCTGGCCGGTCGCCGGTCCAACGACCGACCTGAAGAAGAAGAAGAAGAATAGGAGAAAAAAGAAAAAAAAAAGAAAAGAAAAAAATTATAAAAATTAAAAGAAATTAATTTAGAACGGAATCAACTAGCATGGTACCAAACGTGAAATGAGCGGACTCGAATTAGCAGTATAGTATTCTATGAGATCCGATAGTATGGTAGAAAGATTCGCAATTCTATTTTAGAATAAAAAAATTTGTACAGTTACCAAACGCATTCTTTTATTCAGAACCAGTTCTCGGAAATAGAATTAAAAGAAATCATTTCTGATCAGAATTTGTTTTCAAGAACAAAATCGTTACCAAACACACCCTAATATTCTATGTCCTTAATCTGCTTTTGTTTGCTATTTGTTTACCGTATCGCTAAATTGTGAACCCATTCGTCGTGCTGGGGGGAAACCAACCCCAACTCGAGTTGGGAATCGTGGAGTGTGCAGCTGTAAATCAAGCGAGGAAATTATAGAGTGCAGGGGAGGAAAATTAAGCTTGAAAATGACAGGCTGAGAAGCAGGAGGAGGTTGCAGGCGGGCATTGGCTGACGGTGTCAACAAGAGTAGTTGCAGCTGGAATTGCAGCAATGGCAGCCCGAAACCATGCTCAGAAAAGGACCGGTTAAAGCTGGGAAGTTAAGCTTGAAACGGAAGTTGAGGTGATTGGTGGTAGCTTAAAGTGAAGGGGCTGCCGTGGCCAATTTGAGCATAGGAAAAAGGACCGGTCTTTGCTGGAAAATTGCAGGAGTGAGTAGCTAAAAAGAACAGAACTGCAGCAAAGGGTAAAGAGTGAAAATGCAAAGGGAAAATGAAGCTGGAACCAAAGGGAGAGACAAGGTAAAAGGAAGAGACTTTGAAGGTTTTCGTCATCACTCCTTCCTCTTAGGAAAAGATGGAGAACTCCTTGGACAAGTTTCAAACTTGACAATGATTCATATGTGGTTAACGCAAAAAAGAAAAACGAATTGAGATCAATGTGACTTTCAAGATGAATATAGTTTTCATTACTAAAATTAATGATGCTCCGGTGATAAAAGAAATCATATATATTTATTTATAAATGTGTGATTTTCAATATAGATTATTATATAAATATATGGCTCTAAATTTGTGACCACGAAATTTTGGATTTAGAATCCTTATTATTCCTCTATTTGTTAATAAGCTCATCATGCGGTTGGAGGGTTATCTCTAATTTTGTTATTAATAGTTATTCTTCTTTAAACTTTCTAGATAGAGGATTATCTTTTCTTCTATGTTATCTAGGTAGTATTCTGAGTACTTAATGCTTTGATAGAAAAGGAAATTGGAAATATATGGAGGTAACTGATTCTTCTATATTTATTTAGTAATGGTAATAAATTTGCGATCTGTTAAAACTTAAAACTGCTTATTTGTGAAATATTTGCTATTATAGTATACGGCTCCTTGAAATTTTATATTTTTCTTTTATAAAATATTTGTGATGATAGCTCAATCAATCGGATAATATAATTTAATATATTAAAATCAGCATGAAATATGCATTACCACCTCTTATTAAATCCTGGTTGATGAATGCAAAAAGATATAAATTTTATTTTAATTTCTCTAGTTTTATTATTATGACCATTTCTTTGTAAAATGTTGTTTATTTTGCTAGTGTTTTGAATCGGTTAAATTTCTTTTGAAAATGTAGACAATCCATACTGCACTCTACTCTTGCAGATAGTCTTTTAAAAATTCATCGTAATCCATGTAGTATCTGACAACTTTGAACCTCATTGTAACCCATAATGTATTCAAAATTCAAGATATAGGCAGAGACATAATAAAGGGACCACGAAAAAGCAATAACCGCATAAAACTTGCACGGAAAATTGCCACATCCCTCAACCTCCGACTAGTATTCCCCCTTTTGGCAATGACAGATTTTCTCAGATACATACTTGATTTTCTTTTTCAAGTGGTGGGAATTATTTGTCATAAGGAAATTAGAGCATCATTTTCTCTCATAATGGTCTCCATCATCATTACGATATATATAAAATATACCATGGGCCTTATATCCAAATTACATTAGTAATAAGTTTTTTGATATTGTGATGGACATAATCTTTCAAGTACAAGTCAAGATCCTGTCTATTTGTAGGAGGGAATTTCTAAAGAGTCAATTCCACATTACCAGATGACAAATATAGTTCCCAAAAGAGGATTCCGAGGGAAATTAATTTTTAAAGGTTGGGAACAATTTTGTGCGCTCATTGTATTTCTGAATGGATAAATAAATCCAATCTCTTGGGATTTGAATAGACTCGGTTAATATGCTTCCCGCTAATTCACGCAATCCATGCGTTTATCATCACGACTCTTGATTCTCACAGTATTACTCATGTTACATTGCCTCAAAAAGTGCGTTTAATTATATAATCGAAGCGTTTGTGTTGAATGGAATACAAAATAGCATCAATCAACGTATGATGTACTATGGAAGACAAGAACAACACAATCCATCGATAAGTTTCCTTTGTTGATAACCTAAAGACAGCGAGCATCGAGGTTTGACTACTCGAAGGATCATGAAATATCTTGTAAACCCTGCAAGCCGGTTAAGTATAGACTTTTGATCTATATAGGTGAATACAGTGTTGTTGGTGATTTGATGTATATATATTGAGCATGCAGTTTCATTTACTTAATCCAATGTTTCAGAGCCTTTCTATGGTAATGAAAGCAAGATTTGATGTGCTTCTTTAGGCTAATTTAACTATAAATTGACAGCACGTGCTATATTTGAAAATTCAACCTATAGTGATAGTAATCTTCTTCTTCCTTTGTTGTAAAATTTTTCATTATAGAAAGAGGCTTGTTTTGGGTGATTTGATAGTGTATTCATTTTAAAAAAAACTCGACAAAGTCAATTGGATTGCTTTACAAAAAAAAAAGTAGAGGTAATAACACCATAAATCTTTGAATTTTTGTCCATCTTACAATTGAGTACTTGCATTTATTTTTTCAATCAATTACCTTAACTTTTCAAATTTAGTTCAATGTGAGGCCTCCATCATATAAATTGACCTGTCGTGCAATTTTCCTAACGCGAAGCTTATTCAGCAAAAATTAAGCTTGATTAGTGATGTGGCTTGCCTATTTTGCATATTCATGTAAGCGTTTAGTGATGAGGAGGGAGAAAGAGTGTTGACTTGGACAATTTTAGCATGTCCAATATGTCTCAGCTAACGTGGTATCATCTTAAGAGGCTACATCGAATGCCAAATTGGATAGCTTTATGGTGCTTTAATGGGATTAGTGCTCATGCTCGCATTTTTCGTTTGCAATTTTAATGGAGGCCTAGTTGAGCGAATTTGAAAAGTGAAGATACTTGATACTAAACAATAAATAAATAAAAAGTTTAGATACTTGATCATACAACAAATAAAAGTTCAAGTAATTATGGTGTCATTATTTTATAAAATAGATTCAAGGGCATGCCAAGGAAAAAGTCCCACACTTCTCCATAGATACTTCATGGGAAAAGTGTTAGAAAAGTCCTAAATCTATTGTGTTTGTATCAATTTAATCTTAAACCTTTTAATAGTGTCAATTTAATAATAAACTTTTTGACTTCATGCCAATTTAGTCATTCCGGCTAATTTTGGCTGGATATTACTGACGTCAACACTGGCCGGCTTACGTGGAATCGCCGGTACTAATGTGGACAATTTTAAATAATCTCATGGATACAACACATAAAGTAAAGAATTAACCAAATTTGCCTGACGTGGAAGTCTTCTGTGAAGCAAAGCTGCGAGCCTACAACAATAGCTTACGCTTACCAAGCCTAGTCTATTAAAATAGGGCTACAGCAAGCAAGCTTTCCCCCTTCGTTTGTTGTGGGTTGCGCCTCACCGCAGGCACTGAATGAATGAAATGAGTGAAGATCTTCCTTTCCTTCCCCCCTTGTTAAAATATTATAAAAATTGTCTATGTCAGCAATATTCGGTTAAAATTAGCCCGAAGGATTGAATTAGCACTAGGTCAAAAGGTTTAAGAATAAGTTGACAGCACTAAATTGGTAGCATTAAAAGGTTTAATATTAAATTAAAACAAATGCAATAGATTTAAGACTTTTATGACATTTTTTTTTTACAATTTAATTGGCGATACATTTTTTTCTTTTTCTTATCAATGACTAAATCTCTTTATTTGTATGACTTTTGGAGTATCTATGGATATAAGTTGAAGCAGTAGGACTTTGTTTTGGCTCAATTCGTGACACAAACATGGCAAGTGCGGAAGTCGTTGAAAGGGTCAAGGACAGGAAAAAACGGGAAGAGAATGAATTGTTTTGTCCTGGACCTTGTTGGAGCAAGTTCGTAAAAGGCAAGTGCCTTTCAACAAAATTCATGCGATCAAGATTAATATTCCAGAATCCTTTCAAGAAGAAGAAGAAGAATTTCTGTTTAAAGAATATGAAAAAGTTAGTAACAAATTTAAATTCACAAAGAAATAATTTCCTAGTATTAGTAACAAATTCAAATTCAATGGCATGTTAACTCGCGGTGGCAAAAGGTATTTTATTACTTTGTGGATGATTGTATGGTTATCTTCTGGGATCAAAAGATGAAAATTGACCATATTTAAGAAATATAAGGCTGAAATAGAAAATCAAGAATTATTGTCTTAATCAGGCCAAAATAAGTATTATTGTCTTAAAGGCAAAAAATAAAAACAGTAGAGTCACATTGCTCATATGTTTCTTCTGGTGGAAATGCAAATAGAGTAGATCGATCAATCAATCATGTGAACAAGTTCATTTGAAATTGAACCCAATAATTTCTCATGCGAGAGGATCTTTTGAGTAGTGTGCAAATACATCTTCTTGCTTAAGCTTATGTTGTCTTTATGAAAAGGTTAAGAGAGACTAAAATGTTCTTCTCAGTTGCTATAGGGGAGATAATTATCGTAATCGACATAATGTTCATAATTATTCCATGTAATGAAGGCAAAGATAATTTTTCATGTAATAATGTTTTAGGAAGCATTTTCTTTTGGATTTGCATGACAGCAATAGATGTTTACAATTTTTAATGTACTTAACTTTGTCATTTTTTTTAATGTAAAGCAACATTTAAAAATCTTTCAGTGATGGCATGAAAAATAAATAAATAAATTGGATGATCGAATTCCATGAATAAAATAAAAGTTGAGCAGTCAAAATATACGGACCATATTGTAATGACAAACATTAAAGTTATTACAGAAGCAAATGCATTCATTAAAACAACTAAATGAATCGTTTTGCTCTTATTTGTACTTAGGTTAAATTTAGAGTAATGGTTTCCTAGTGCTATATGTATGTATGTATGTATGTATGTATGTATGTATGTATGTATGTATGTATGTATGTATGCAACCCATTAAAACAATAACTAGTTGGTTTTTCGCAAAATAAACATTCTTCTTAAAAAAAGAGGGACATTAATTTCGTCCATAAGGGAAAAAACTGAAAAAGAAGAAGCCAGAAAAGAAGGAAAAAGAGGTAAGAAATAATCTCATTTCAAGAGTAGCCCCAAATTTAACCAACCTTAGTCCTTTTATTTGAGAGGGGCACCGGTAGTTTTGTCTTTTAGTAAAATTGAAACTAAACAAGAAGAAGAAAAAAATGTAATAAACAATCTTAAAATAAAAGTGAGATACGCAAGGGATAATATAGAGATTCAAGATGGTAGATGATATTAGAAGCCAAAATTAGGTGAAAAAAGCGTGTGCCTATCTATATTAAGAAGTGTTTCTTTATTTATTTGATTAGTTAATAATTGTTTTAACTATATAGTTTATGAGAACAAAGTACTATGAGGCAATAAAATCAAGAAAAACACAACTAGCAACTTAGAAATGACAATCATTGTTCAATGGAAATGATGTTAAACAAACATTTTTATTGGTTCCTCCTTGAGTTTAGGACATCCACAGACCGACGAACGAATTGAGGTAGTGAACTACACTTTCAGTAATCCGATTCAGTGTATCAGTGGAGATAAGTCGAAGCAGTGGGACTTTGTTTTGGCTCAGGCAGAGTTTGTATACAATAACGCAGTTCGTTCTGCTACTGGGAGATCACCATTCTCTGTTGTTTTAGAGACCGCAATGTGAGCACAATGCGTTTGAAGTTGGCGATGATGTTGTAGTTTTTCCCCGGAAGGAGCATTTTCCAATAG
Source organism: Eucalyptus pauciflora (assembly GCA_007663325.1). Classification (NCBI taxonomy): domain Eukaryota; kingdom Viridiplantae; phylum Streptophyta; class Magnoliopsida; order Myrtales; family Myrtaceae; genus Eucalyptus; species Eucalyptus pauciflora. The sequence goes on along the minus strand of VMYD01000114.1, from coordinate 703,034 downwards.
GATAGTACGTTAGATTACAACTGGAGCAATGCTAGCGCAAGACCCATCACCACCACACCGCACTTAAGTCCACTAATAAATGCGCAGTATGCGAACCTAGAGGTTCGAACTCTTGCCCTACTATAAAAAGGGTCTGAGCGCATACCAACGCAGCTGGGGTGGTACTAAAAGATTGTTGACAATGCCTAAGTTGTCGATTTTCCAAGTTGGTTGGGCATCTCCGCAGCTTCTGATGTTTCTGATATTTTATGCTTGCTGCTCGAATGACACCGAATGCCATTGTAGAGAAGTGTCGGGACATGAGAATTTGATGAAGACTTACACGGGAGTTTCCAAGAAAATATTAGATAGCATTCTGGAATAGATATTGAATAAAGTTTTGATATTTTCTTTATCTAGTTTAGTTCGTTCTAAAAATCTTATTTTATCTTTCCAAAGATAGGAATTTCAGTTTGCTGCTATATCAAATTATGGATTAGATCTTTTATCATTTCTCTATATTTTCCTCGTCGCTAATAAATATGCATTCAAGAGAGAATGCATTTGTTTCACGCAAAGTTGTATGTTTGCGAAATTGTTCTCATATTTGTAAGTTAGCAACTTTAATATTCTCTCATATTTGTATTTACCACGTTTTCACTCCATCAATACTGTTCTATAGAATCAAATCGGATATCAATTTGAAATGGTTGCACCACATTAATGTTGTAGCCACAGCATTTACATCCATTCTTTCTTTATTCTATCAATTTATTTGTGAATACATACATAAAACCTTTTGACTTATCTAGTACATATATTTTGTGTCTGTAATTTAATCACAAAAGCTAGATATGTGGGGATAGAGGAACTATATCGCCAAACTTGTATTCCTATCAAATCAACAAGGTATATAAAAGTATCTCACTCATCATTAGGCTAATTATACCTTAATAATAATCACATCCCTAATGATATTCCTTTTAAGAACAGCAAGAATCCCCAATTTTGTTCGAGACAATCCATCAATGTTCGCATTTGGCTTTGTCGAGGGTTGAGTCTACCAACATTGAGATTCCCACGTACCCCTATTAATCAATAATCCTGACATCAAGTCGTGACCACGTCGTAGCATTTTGCCTCATCAATAGGAATTGTGTTTTTTGAGATCTGGACTGATCCCAAATAGAGTTTCAAGCGAGACTTAAATAATTTTTAATAGAATTTTTTTGAATTTTTCTTTTTCTTTTGTTTTTCCTTTTTCTCTTATCTTCTATTTTTCTTCTTTAACTTTTTAATTTCCTTTTATCTTCCTTTCTTTTCTTTCTTCTTTTTCCCTTTTTCTCTCCCCTAGCCATCATCGAGCTTCAAGGTCGTCGGCCTCTAGTGAGGGTGGCCCTCGACTAGGCTTATGAGAGCAGCTTTTCACTTACATGGATGATACAAGAAGCTTATTTATAAGCATGCATTACCACCACTCTGTTGACCGACTTAGATATTTAGATAACAACTAGACATTCATTTTGCTATTCAAGATTTTCTCAGCCAATATTGACTGACATTGGATGTTCACAGTGCCTGACAACAAGCAGCACTTCTCGACAAAATTCAGCCACCGCCGAAGACTTTTTAAAGCCTCGCATTTCTTGCTTCCCATGGGACTATAGAATTTTACACAAAAATGGGTAAACAATTCAACATTTTCTGAACTCTACCAGCAAATCGAGAGCTTGTCCACATCAATAAAAAATACATCAGGGATCAAAACCTTGAATGAGGTTTTTGCTGACATCAATCAGCCGTGGGACGGGAGGATTATAACTTAATCGTACAAAATTTTACGAGACAAATTTTAGTGAACATCTAGTTATCAAGATTGGTCTGTTGTCTCAAGTTATATTAATGCATAAATTGATAACAATGACTGATGACATTACAATTCTAAAACGATTATTCTGTAGCTATATTTATTTCAATCTACTTGAAAACCACAACCATACTGAGTTTCTTGCGTACACATTTCGCACTCCTTTCACTTATTTAGGGTATAAAACTAGCACTCAATTTCATGCCATGGACACCAACATGCGTCCTATACAGCAAATTCTGGAATAAGTCAAATTTTCAGTTCCTCGAGCGAATTCTTTCCTTTCTGGAAGCACTCGTAGTTGAAAGCAGCAAAGTTCCTGACACTTCTGTACAACCTTGGGCTACTGTGGTGGACTAATTGATCGAGCGGTCCGATCTCTTTCTCTGCTTCTGGCTCATCAAGCATAGCGACCGACATTCTCAACTTGTTCCCGTTCGTCAATACCCTGTGCAAGGGGCTCTTGAACATTCCATTTGTCATTATCTGCAAATATTGTCGCCAATCATATCCATTGACATACTAAAGACTGATATCTAAGAGAGCTTGCGCAACATGTGTATATGCTAGGTCAAACTAATTAATACTTATGGGCTGATCGTTTAACAGATTCTATGCCTATATTTAATCGAATGAATAAATAGAGCGACAATCACTTCCACAGAAAGTAAAGCATATAGTTGCTCAAATGATGTCCATTGTTACATACGCCTAGGTTTGCGTTTTTAGACCCTACTGATGTAACTTTCCGGATGTTTTTGTTACATGGATGCAGAATGCATACCTGCATCAGACCACCCAGATTGATGACGAGAGCGTGGGGAATAACAGGAACTGTGTGCCACTCGCCATCTCTCAGGACTTGGAGGCCTTCCACTTCTTTGTCCTGCAAAAGAATTGTGATTGTGGATCTGTCTAAATGAGGTTTGACGCCCAGAACTTCAGCCCTGTAGCACGGCGGGTAGAAGTTGATCCTTGTTTCCAAAACTGGCTGTTCTCCAAACTGGTTCAAGAAGCTGTTCTCTTCTAACTCAAGCGACCTGGCCATCGCCTTAGAAAGATCATTCATCACTGATCTTATCTTGAGAGCATACTCATGCAAGGTTTTACTGTCAACAAGAAATAGAAGAAAGAATGAACACATTCAAATCACTGTATATAACATCATAATGGAATTAAGCAGTTGTGCCAAATCATGCTATTGCTGTTAGGCTTGCAGATTTTGCATCATACATCTCCAGACTTTTGGTAGGTTATTCTTTGTGTATCTCTAATTTAATGGAACCACGTGATCACTTCTTTTGAAGCAATATTTTTGGATGGTGCTGTTCTTGTGAGATCAAGTTGAATTAGCAAGGAATTCCCATATAGAAACAGCAGCTTTTCATTTTCCGTGAGTATATACGACTGCAACTTGGGTATATGAAGCAGAAATTTGGCAATTGCATGTAAACATACCCAAAATCGGCAGGATTTTCAGGCCAAAGATTCATCCTCCTTTGATCTTCAGGAAATACTCTAAGTAACAAGCGGTAGCAACAGGTTTCGACTTGGTTATCAGATACAACCAAGTCATCTCCATAACCATAAGCCTCATTCGGAGATCGTGAATATTTCTGTTTCTCTTCAACTGGCAATGCAAAGAACTGTTGAGCAACTTCACGCACTTTGTCAAGACATTCAACTGATATTCCGTGTCCAGTGGCCTGAAATTTAGGAAACTATGTTCAACTTGAAGGCTCTAGCATATTTTTATGGGGAAAAAACAGCTGCCAAAACCTAATATTGATGAAAACATATCTCGACAATTCATTCGGATAAGAAAATGAGAACCATGGAAACTCAATAATGGGCAAAAGAGGGTGTGGGAAATCTAACTCAACACTTCCTGAGCATGCAACAACCATGCAACTATTTGTTTTAAAAGCTAAGCAGTCAGACTACAATTTATAAGTCATTGTATTGCAATATGAAGCAAACCAACAGGAATTAGTCACCCAAAGTAGAGAAGCTTTTTTTCCCTCTGCACTAAATTATAGAGAAGCCGAAAAAGGAGCAACCATCACTGAAAAGAACCAGGTTTCAGTAAAAAGTTTGTATTTTGTAGCCCCAAAAAGAAAGATACCAAAAAAGCTGAAAAAGGGAAAATCGGCCGAAACATATTGCAGAGATAGAAACCTGGAAGCATCCACAAGAACTGAGAATTGATCTGAGTTTCTGAAGTTCATCTTCTGAGGACAGAAGGCTGATATCAATCACTGGGAATGTCAAGGGAACATCACTATCTGTTTCATAAACCATCGCCATCGTAAGATCTACTTGGAGGGGGAGAGGGACAGAGAGAGAGAGAGAGACCTTGGCCTTGCTTCTTGGTGTTTTGATTTCGATGAGAAAGAGTTGGGGAGAAGGAGCTTATTTATACTTGTCTTGAATGATGGCCAAAAACTTCAGACCGGCAAAAAGATACCGTCTCTCACTCTCAAATTTCCATACGTGGAGGAACACAAGGGACCCAGTTGCTCCCTAACCTTGAATTCATTGTCTTGGAAACATCGGGGCATGTGAAGAGAGAACTTTTTGTGGACAGACATCAACACTTCGCCTCTCTTTTCATGCTTCTTAAAGTTCAGAACACTCCCAGCAAATTGAGAGCTTGTCCACATCAATAGGAACATCAGAGATTTAAAACCTTGAATGAGGTTTCTGCCAACATCTAGCGGTCGTGGGATGGGACGAAAATTTTATTATTAGATAAAGCTATATAATGAAATTTTACAGGGCAAGTTTTTGCAAGCATATAGTTGTCCAGGCCGGCCTGTTTAGTTCATGATGATGACGACCGACGACATTACAATTCTGAAACAATTATTCTGCGGCTATGTTTCATTCAATCTTCTTGGAGACCACAACCATACTGAGCCAATGTGTTCATTGATTGTTTCTCAATGTAACAATCAATGTGAACGGACTTTCAAGCAAGCATAAACGCAAAATCATCGTCGTGTAAACGGATAAGATTAATTGAAGTGAAGTTCTTATGTTGACCCGCAGATGAGTATGTTCCGACAAGGAACCTTGCTTTTCTGTGTTCGCACATTTACGGAAATGGCGTAAATAATTGACGCCAGAGATGACACGAAACCTAGCAGTCCCACTTTGATTTGAACTCTCTTTTTTGAAACCATACCTTCAATTATTCGTCCCTTCCTCTCACTGATCCACCTAACATTCTCTCTCCTAATTAAACACATGCATCCCCCAGAACACCATCATCCTTCTCAGCAGTATAGATTCGCTGTCTCCCCTAATTTTCTTCACTCCACACACGCAAGATCTGCGCACAAAACACGTCCCATACCCATTTTTGAAACTCCCAAAAAAAAAAAAAATTAAAAAGAGGATGAGGATTAAGAAAGAAAGTAAAGAGAAATGGGGTCTGCCACTAAATGAGCATTCCTCTTAATTCTTATCCGCGTAATGACTTTTGATTATAAAACTAAGCCACTTGGTTTTGCTCTCTATCGTTTGACATTAACCATGTTTTCGGTGTCGAATTTTTGAGATATTTATCGATATAAATTTTGTCCCTCAGCTTCTTAAATTTTGCATTATCCTCCAATTTTTTTTGAAAAGGGTAATCTTTTGGTCCTTTCTTTTGACTCACTTGTCAGCCAATTTGACAACTATAGAAAAAAGGAGATTTTCACGAGGCCTATATGAACTAAAGCCTTTTGTCTCGGCAATTGTTCAATCGTAAGATGAGAGAACTGCCAAATTTAGTGGAATTATTCAATTAATATGAGAGGCATGGGGAAAATAGTTTAATACAAAATAAAAGTTGGAAAGTTTTGCACAAAATCTTAAATCATATTCAAGCATAAAAGTTGGTATGATGTATGGCCTTCTGCCCCAAATGATGCTCCTAATTTCTGAGCTTTTTTCTTCAAGAGTTTGATAAGAGGCATGCAATGAAGGTTTACAAACTTTGATGATCCATGTAAATTGACACAATTTTCTTTGTTATTTAAACAAGCCCACAAACTCAATTGTCTAATATGTAAGTCCCATTATATACTTTCTTAATTCATTATTCTTACTCTAAAAAGTTGAGAGTTTTTCTACAAAAGCTGACGCTGAAAGTGCTCATTCTCCGTGTGTTTATCTGTTCTTGTAGCTATTAATTAATAAAAATAACGGATAAATAAGCATAAGAACAACAAAACATCCTCCGGAGAATTCAGTTGACTTGCAGCAGATCTTCTCTACATTACAACTATAAAGTTTACGAAAAAATTACAAATATAGGGACTTAAAAAAACTACACCTATTGAAATGATTTTCTTTTATAAAAAATAATTACAGCATGAAAAAAGAATTACAGCTTCTATTTGAAATGAGTTGTACTTAAACATCAGAAAACAACTCTTTTGACTTCATTTATTTTACGAGAAGAAATGAAAGTATTCCATTTGAAGCAATATTCCCCTTCTTTTTTATATCATGAATACTTAATGTGGGACGATGCTTTGTTCTTCTTCTAGCTGTGACCTTTTGCAGTTTGATTGACAAAAGCGGGGAAGGGGATGACCTCGATCTTACTGCATTCGTTGCAGATGAGCTACTCTATTTACGTTTTTCTTAGGTAATCGTTTACTTCCCAAATGTAATAAAACGATAATGTATTATCTTCCTAGTTAGTCGAAAATTATTGTCTTGATCAAACCCAAAAAAGAAATATATTATTGTCTTAAAGGCAAAAATGAAAAAGTAGAGTCTCGCGGCATCCAACAGCCCCACGAGTAGGCAGTAGAGTCCGTGAAGTATGTATTGCTCATATATTTCCATTTGCAGAGTAGGAAGAGGTGCTTCGATGTCTCTGGTGTTTGGCGACAGATGGGGCATAGAATAGGTACCACCTTTCGCTTGTATAGATTTTCCTGTGTTGGTAGGGCGTTTGTACATAAGCTCCATGGGAAGATTTTTATTTTTGGTGGAATGTTTAGATGCCAAATGATATTCCATAGCTTCTTGGGACGCCTGGGTTTTGTTGCTGTATGTCTCTGCGTTGTGAATGGTATTATAATCGCTCTTCACCGTATATATTCCTGAGCTGGTCTTGTCCCACATGAGCTTATCTTTCGTCATGGTTGGGTTCGGGGGGTCGCAAGAATTTCGTTGACTAGCTTCATCAAATAGGCTAGACAGTTTTGCTTATTCCACTGTCTGGATGCTGGGTCGATTAGTTCAGCCACGTAGTGAGTTTCGCCTAGGTTTATAGGACCGCCGATACACCCCCTTTTCAGCCATTTATCTTCTCTGACCTTGATATACTCCCCATCTCCCATAGACCAGGTGGGTTGTTGCTCCAAAACTTCCCTCTCAAAGAGTAGACTCTGCCAGCCCCAAGATGATTTAGATCCTTTTTGTGCCTTAAGAAATACTTCGGAGGGGTAGTATAAACCTTTCAGCACTTTTTCCCATAAGGTTGAAGGATCTTGTATGAGCAACCAAGCCTGCTTAACCAGCATTGCCTTATTGAAAGCGATTAGGTCTTTAAAACCAAGGCCTCCATAGTCTTTTCTGATTTTCAGAACCTCCCATCTCTTCCAATGGATGCCAGTCTTCTTTTGACCACTCCTCGACCAGAATGTCGCTATCTTATGTTCTATCGCTCGATAAATCAACACTAGGATTTTGAAGATTGACATAGTATACCAAGGTAGTGCTTGCACCACCGTTTTCATTAGTATCTCCTTCCCTGCTTTTGTTATAAGGTTTTTTTTCCACCCTTTGAGTTTCATGTTAACCCATGCTAGGATCCACTCGAACATGTCTTTCTTTGATTTACCCCAATCCGATGGAATTCCTAGGTATTTCCCTATTTTTTCAATGATGGGAACCCGTAATTCTTCTGCCATACTCCTTAAATGTTGTGGACAGCAGCTATTAAAGAAGATACCTGATTTGTGCAGGTTGATGGCTTGGCCTGACATGTGACAATATTGATTTAAAAGGTGTGCTAAGTTTTGACATTCCTTTCTAGTGCCATCCAAAAAAAAATATAGCATCATCTGCAAAAAGTAGATGAGAGAGTGTAGGGCAGTTTCCATTCAATGTAATTCCTTTCAATTTGCCTTCCCCCAATGCCTTGTGTATAAGCATAGACAGAGCATTAGTCATAATAATGAATAGGTAGGGAGGGAGTGGGTTTCCTTGCCTGATGCCTCGGGTTGGTTTAAATTCTTGGAGAGTTTCCCCCGTTGACTTTTATGCTGAATGTGACGGTGGAGATGCAAGTTTTGACCAAGGAAACCCATCTATCATACATTGGTAGAGAAAATCACACTCAACTCGATCAAATGCCTTCTGCATGTCTAGTTTTAGGACCACTTGAAACTTCTTCTTTTTTTCCCTTATCCTAAACTGGTGCAGCACTTCTTGGACTTTGAAGATTTGTCTTGAATTTGTCTTCCACTAATGAAGGCGCTTTGCTCCTGTTCTATCACCTCTAGGAGCCATAGCTTTAACCGATTAACCAAAACTTTTGATATAATCTTATAGCTAAAATTGCATAGATTGATAGTGTTGACACTTGATTTTTAGTCAATGCATTATTAAAAGATAAAAAACAAGATTTGGGTTTCTAATCTCGGCCAAAAAAGTGTCGTTTTTCATTTCTTTCTTTTGCATTGTTATTTTTAAGCAATTTCTAGTTCATTTACAATAAAAACTTGAAAAGTCAAACGATTGACTTTTTTGTCAACCCTTTGACCAAAAGACAACTCCGGGTCAAAAATTGACTTTTTGTCCAAAAAAAATTGCCATTTAGCCTTAATTTCACTATTGTCAAATTAATTTCTCGAAAATTCAAAGATTTGACCAAAAAATCAACCTTTTATGAAAAATCAACTAAATGGTTGACTTTTGGTCAAACTTTCAACTTAAAAAAAGGGGAAAATTAAAAAATCTACAAAAACATTTCTTTTAATGTCAATTTGACTTTTGTGTCGAAAATTTCACAAAATTCAATTAGGAACCTTGATTTCTGAATTTTTCAATTTTAAGTTCTAAATCAACCAAAAATAAAATTACTTTTATTCTAGTTATAATTAAGCGTAGTTCCTTTTTCGACATTTGGTTTAGGGATTATTTTAAATTGGCCAGTGTGTTCAATTTCGCGAGTTGCCGGATCAAAAAGCGAATCACTGTTTTGAACCCTAATTATGGGACCAAAATCAATCATTCATAACTTACGAACAGACGATTGTTTCTCACTCATTTCCTTAAGATAAGTCCAAATCCAAAATCGATTTTGAGAAATTCACATAAGAATTCATCAATTGAAGGATTTTATCATCCTGAGCATAAGAAAGTCAAGCAATTAAGCTTCAATTGTCAAAATTCGAATTGACCCATTCATAGTTATGGTTTAATTTCATAAATCTAGATCCAATTTTGATATTAGGCTTAGATCCATTTTTTACCTAAGCTCGAGCACTTTAATTCAAGGTCAATTTGAATGCGATAAGTGATCTTACACATGGGTAGTTCATTAGATAGGACAATTGTGTCACTAATTGAATTCAATTTCAATTTTGTCCATTAAATTGCAAATTTAACCATTTTAGCCCTTTAGGCCCAATTCAAACCACCCATGGTACTCTTTATTTTTCATGATAATCATTCAATTAGATCAATAGAAGACCCCTAGAGTACATTCATAAGGTTTGATTAACTTAATTGTACATTAATTGGCCAATTTCTTCTTAAATAAGGTAAAATTCATTTTCAATTTGGTCATTTAGGGACAAAATTGTATAAAGTTTGGACCCACGGGAGTGCCAAGTAGACGAAGCAGCCGGAATCAGACCAAACTGATCAAGAACCGATCAAAAACGGCACAACCGGACCAAACCGATCTGACCGACCGCCGGTAGGGCTGACCAGTTCAACCCCTTATCAATCGGTTCCTGACCTCCGGCGACTGGTTTCGAGATCCTCTCAGTTAAATTTCACTTCTACAACTTCAATTTCTCGAAATTTAACAAGTTGACTCTCAAATTTCATCAAATTGCAAATTAACCCATAATCGGACATTTAAACGCAATTCTTGGTTTTGACTTGGGTTTTTGCAAATCAAACCCATAGATCAATTACTCGATATCTCGATATCATGATAGAGCCTTCAAAATCAATTTTTGATCGTTGCATCGAAATTTCGACTGTCGGTTACCCATACGTGTTTCTGTAGGTCTTACCATAACTAGTTTGTTTGGAAGTCGAAATCGCTTAATTTGAGGAGTATATAGGTAAATATTCCCTCCATTTTTTTTGGGGGGCTTCATTATGCACGAAATCTCTCTCTCTCTCTCTCTCTCTCTCTCTCTCTCTCTCTTCTCTTCTCTATTATTTCCCTCCATTTCCTTCTCACTCTCTCTCTTTCTTTCTTTCTCTCTCAAAAAATTGCCGCCAATTTTGCCCCTCACCAGCGGCTACTTGATCAGAGCCACTAGCTGAGAGATCCCTCAACTTCTCTTTTCCTTGATCGTCGGCATAGGTTACTGGAGAGGCGACCACAGTTTCCGTCTGGTGGCTTTGCAGTTGTGGCACCAAAGATTGCCAATCAAGCTAGTCTATTCCTTGATCGGCTAGTTCAATCGGATTGGCGCCGATCGCCAATCTTCCTCCTAAACAAGATCTAGTCCTTAGAGGTTCGTCAATATCCGATCAAAGTTCCGACGAAAATTCTACTCGATCGAGACTAAATTCGAGAAAAACCACATCAAAATGTATTTCTCGGTCTCGAACCCCGTGAAGTGAGGCTGGATTAACCAGCTGAGGTTAGGGTTCAATATTAGGGATATATGCGGATCTTTGATGAGTTGTTGAAGCTTGAGCTTGAACTTGAATGATTGTGCTTGATTTTGCTTAAATTTGCATTTTTGTAGTTATAGGATTGATTTATTATTTTGGCCAAAACAAGGTACAAAATGACCTCGTTTCGACTCAAGTCCTATTAGGCTTAAATAATACATGTCTCAAGATTTGAAACGATAGGTCGCATGCCTCAATCGAGTGTCGTTTGACCTTCGAAAAAAAACTCTGAAGATGAGCGATTCTGCAGTAGTTGAGGAAGATTTTCGGTTATGTTCTTATTCCGAAATGAGATATTACTATTTTTGTGTAGCCTCTTATGATGATTTTTTGATAATGTTACCTTCATGATTTTTGTTCTAAATCGTCTTGTGCATGTTCTATAATTTTTTCATCATTTTTGGATCTGTTTAAATAGGTCAAATCTGTTCAGATCCAAGCCTTAGTCAATTTATTCCGTATTGATCTCTGATTTTGTCATTTTTATACTGATTTATGTGTTGATTTTTGGAAGAACTTTTTTTTTCATGAAAGTTACTCGTATTGGTATTTTTCATGTCTTATATTTCTTTCAAAATTTTTAGACATAATCAATTAGGTCAAAATCGCTAAGATCATAGGATAGTTTGCCCTACATTGATCCGGATTTTGTTTTGATAAAATTGAGTCTATAAATGTACTTATTTGGTCTCAAATCCTTCATGAGAGTTGAAATATATGATACATATGTTCAATTGATGCATGCTTTGCAAATTCTTGACGTTAGCAAGTGAGTCAATTACATGAGTTAATGTTAAAATGTGCTATAGCAGTATATAGTCTAAATGCACATCTCTATTTTGTTATTTTTGCTGCGATTCATGCGATCACAAGGTTTTGAACTCTTAATGAGAAACATTCGTCATTGCATGTTCCGTGTGTAAGATTTTTCGTAAATTTTTTGCTCGTCTTGAAATATCTGAAATCGTGCGCATTCTGTGAGGCTAATGCTAAAACCAAATCTTGCTATACATGTATATTGTCATATTTGTTTGAGTCATTTAGAGTTCAAAATTTGTGATAATGTCTTTTTGACACTTAAACTTCATGTTACAAGATTTGAGTACATGTTCACTTCATTATATTTGAGTGTCATTTTGCATAATTAATATGTGCCGTAAGAGCACATGTTTACCCAGAAACCCCCAAGCATTTCATCATAAATCTTGAGTCATCTTGTATTATCATCGAATTGTATGACATTTTCTCCTGCTGATCTAGGGTTAGATGATCACCCCAATTATTTGTCGCATCTAATTCCATGTCAAGTGTGATTTTTGTTTTATGCCATATGTGCATTACTTGAATGGTTTTGAGATTTATTGATGTATGTTTGTGTTATGTTTTTTAGTTACTAACATGCACATCTTTAGAGATCTTGATCTTGGAGTACTTAATTGACCTAGTTTGGACTCGAGCCATTCTAGGAAGTCATAAGGCACACTTATAGATTTCTAATGCCATTGATTTCACACAAAGCGCTAATCATTTGGACCATTTTTCATTTTTTCAAAACCATATTAGAATCTAGACATGGGATCAAATTCGGACCCTTATTCCAACCCCTATTTGGACAGACTTTTGATATTTTTGTTCCATTTGTTATATTAGAATTTTATATTTGGCCTATTAATGAAACTTGTTTGTCAACATATTGGCTATGCTGTGTGAAAATTTGGTGATTTTTAGATTTGTTTTGATAGGACAAATCCTTGTGATATTAGTTGAGTGTCCTGCTGATTTGACAACTTTTTGACATGCTATTGCTTGTTGTCTATTTTTTGTAAAATCATATATAGCTCTTTTAGGAAAGCTTTCTTCACAAAAGTTATTCATTATTATGTCATATATATTAGTGAATTTGTTCATAATTAGATTGTTGATGGACATTATTCAATTTTGCTATAACATCCTGCTTGGTCAGAAATTTTTCTCATGTGAACCTTCGATTATGTTTGTATAGTCATACCTTTTAGATTAGTTTGCGCATAAAATTATGCCATGTCATCTTCACGGAAGTTGTTCTAAATTCTTTGATATTTTTTGTTAAACAGTTGGTTTTTCCAAATTGTATCTTTCAAGAAAACACTTTGGTACATATGATGTTTTCCAAAAATAATTTCTAAGAAATTGTTTTCAAAAGTTCGATTTGGCTTAAGGAAAAATCATGGTTTGGAACATATTTTAAATGCTCACGACGCTTGTGAGTACATTTATGCGAGCCCCCAATTAGCCTTAGCAATTGAATGTGTTACATAGCCTAGATATTCCTTAATCCTAAATATTTTCAAACCTTTTTAAAATCATGATTTGATATTTTGACAGTTACGGCTTGAATTGTATTCAAAATGCCTACGACGCTTGTGAGTATTTATGCGAGTCCCAAGCTAACCTTGGCAATTGAATACCTTTCATAACCGAGATATCACGTTGTCTAAAAAATTTTAAAGAATATTTTCGAAATATGTTTTTATGATATCATGTGTATCTATCATCTATATAATCACGCCATTTATTAAAAACGTATGTGTTTGTAATTGGCACATGACTTTGGTAATAAGTGATTCGCCGACAATTCACTCATCTATTTGATTGGTTGAGAAACAAGATCTAAAAGACCTGCACGCATGTTTAAATTTCTACAAATATGTGACTTTTAGATGAATGGTAGGGTCGATGTATGAAATCGAGGGAAAACCCTAGGATCACATAAATCGCTTAGTTAGGAGACTTATAAGCATTATTGGATATGCGAGAACACAATTGGTCAATAATGGCTATAAGTCACAAAAATAGATTGAGTATGTGTCTTAGTAGGATCCTAGTATGAAAGACAAGGTCAACCCCAATGCCTCAAAATCTGATTTTCGCATTGAATTTTCTTTAAATGATTGATATTGACATGATATCGTGTTTTTTTATTGTTTTGATGTGTATGCTTGTTTCTTTCCATTGTATGTACCTAGTTATAGGTTTCTAAATTAGGTTTAGATTAAAACCCTAAAGATAGAGAAAACGTGAAGACGGTGAAGGTCGATTTTCATTCCGATTATTATTATGTACTATTCATTTCCCTAACAGATGTCTCGGATTCCATTTGTTATATAAAGCCCGACGAGTTGCAAGCTTTCTCCCTTCCTATTATTTTTTTCAATTGTGTTTCTCTTTTATATTTTCTAGAATTGCATGGTAGATTTATTACTTTCTTTGATTGTTTACTTACTGTCTCGTAATTTCAATTCCATTGATTGCTTTATTTTCTTATTTTCTGGAAACATAATAGTATGAAAATGACCAACCTCGCATGATCGCTTAGTTTAGGACTAACGATCCCGAAAATATAAGAAGAAATGCATCGACACTTTAGGAAAACACAACATACTATTTAGGTACTAAAAGCGCACTAATATAAATATTAGCGTAACCCGAGTCCCTGAATCCAGATATTTGGTTGTGTATGAATCGAGAGAACACTCCTGACTCTTGATTGGGTTTTCTAGCCGACTCCTAAAATGAGACTAGTGGCTACTCCCGTCTTATTTTTAGGTTAGTCATAAATAACTAAGCCGTATAAATAATCCCATCGCGCAAGGTACAAGTTTCAATAGAACTCACTATTGTTTAGCATACTTGATGTGGTAATACCCCAAAGGATGAAGTGATGTAATCCTTATGGGCGAAGTGTACTATCAAGAAAGCTATCATGTTAAAGGTACCCTTAAATCGGATATTCACATCCGACCTCCTCTCTCGAGGTGTGTCGCCCGCGTGGGTACGGGTCGCGACACTCCGTTGTCACGCAAGATACAAGTTTGAGAGAACTCGCGATATCATGGAGAGAACTCACGAGAGGCTTAACCTGAAAAGCGAGGTGATGAAGTCTTTTAGAACACAAGCCGTGAGAAAACTCTTGTGATCAAGTACCCTTAAATTCGATCTTTCCCCCCTTCCTCTCCTCGTGGTGACAGATCAAGGGCGGCAAGATCAGGTCGCGACAGATAGATCAATATTGTGCTAATTCTGGATGTGCTCCCTTCGGGATGAGGGTGATTTTAGTTTTGTTGAGAGTATGGTCTAAATAGCCCAAGATGAAGAAGTCACTGACCATTTGATGTACTCCTTGCTGCAGAATCTCCCAATTGTGCTAGAAGAACTGCCCATTCAGCCCATCTAGGCCTAAAGCCTTGGTAGCGCCTAGTTGAAAGACTTCTTATTTTACCTCTTCAAGTGTGACTGGCTTTGTGAAAGCTTCATTCAAATCTCTTCCAACGATGCTCAAGTAATGGTCTAACACTGGTTGAAAATTCTTGGGGCCTTCCGTTTCATAAAGCTTTCGGTAGAAGGTCAACACTTATTCTTTTATTGCCTCTGAGTCCTTACACTAGGTATGATCCTCAAGTTTCAGCATGGATATCTTGTTTCTTTGCCTCCTTTGCACCGTTGTTACATGAAAAAACTTCGTGTTCTTATCGCCCCACTTCAGCCATTGAATTCGAGATCTCATTCCTCAATATTGCTCTTCCTATCGCCAAAGGCTCTTAACTTCTGCTTTAATCTTCTGAGTTTCTGCCTTGTATGATTCATTCACCCTTATATTTGTTTGTCTTATAAGTTCTCCCTTGAGCTCCTCAATCCTCCAGGAAGCATTGGAGAATTTCTTCTAACTCCATTTAGCTAGAGCATTGGAAACCTCTTTCGGTTTTGTAGCCATATTCAACGAGGGAGTATGCTGGTTCTGCCATACTTGTTGGACCACTTCCTGACATTCCTCATCTTCTATCTAATATGCTTCGAATTGAAATTAACACTTTCTTTTCTCCATCGGTGGGCATAATGATAGTAATAGAGGACTGTGGTCTGAACCTATGGCGGGTAAGGCGAAAGCTTCTGCATTTAAGAACTTCACTTTCTAGTTAATAGTACAAAGTACCCTGTCTAGCCATTTCTTAACCAGCTCTTCCCCCTCCTTATTGTTAGCCCAAGTGAATGCGCAACCCTCACTTTCAACATCCATTAGTGCACAATCATTTAGGAGTTCTCTAAATGCAACTATTATGTAGTAATTGGTTTCTTTCTTCCCACACTTCTCCCATTGGTACAATGTTTCGTTAAAGTCTACAATACAAACCCATGGTAAAGTGTTGATTGAGTGAATCCGATGGATTTGTTGCCATAACTAATTTCTTTGCTGGAAGTTCGTAGAAGCATGGATAATAGACAACCTTATCTTGTTGTCGCCATGTGGTTCTTGGCATATCACATCGATCATCTCTCCCAAGCTCATTTGAATTTTAACCAACATGTTGTTCATCCACATCAACACCAACCCTCCTGCTATGCCTACCAGGTTGACCACCATGACATTCTAGATTTGTAATCGCTTCCTCGCCCTTTCCATTACATGTTCTTTATTTTGCGTTTCGATTAGAAATACTAAATTAGGCTTTTCTTGAGCCACTAGGGCCTTGAGGTGCTGGAAAGTCAGGAGAGAGCCAAAATCCTGACAATTATAGCTCGCAACTTTCATTTAAACCCCGGTAGCTTATTAGGGCTAGCCACCAAAGCTCACTCTTCCATTCCTTTAGCTTCTTGGATCGGTGTGTCTAATAGCACTCCCTCATTAAGGTGTTGAGATGGAGATCCTAACTGGTCATAGGGGTTATAGCGCTTCAATTTTTTTGCTGCAGGGGTTTTCTTCCTCTCCTTATTCTTCCGTGGGTATCTTGGCAATAAG
This sequence comes from Eucalyptus pauciflora, assembly GCA_007663325.1. Classification (NCBI taxonomy): domain Eukaryota; kingdom Viridiplantae; phylum Streptophyta; class Magnoliopsida; order Myrtales; family Myrtaceae; genus Eucalyptus; species Eucalyptus pauciflora. The sequence continues at coordinate 686,541 of VMYD01000114.1, read as the reverse complement.
AGAATGTTGGAAGCTTCCTTCAGCACGGTTTTCTCCCGATGATGTGTAAGTTCAACCCTTATAAGACCTATTATCATGCTAGTTGTGCCATACTGTAAACAAATTCCTTCCTCTGGTACAGGCACTAGAGCTAAAGCATTCCCTTCCTCATGTTCTCCGTACTGAATCTTGGCTTAGTGATTGGTCTAAACTAGAGTGTCAAGTATAATCTCATCGATTTCAATTTATGGGCTTAGTTTCCCAATTCTAATGAGGGCGGGAGAAGTACACTATTGGTGCCATAAGTTGTGTACGGCGCTCACTTTGGTGCCAAAAGTTTCAGTCGGATCACTTAAGTGCCAAAAATTTTGAAAAACGCTTACTTTGGTGCCAACTCCGATCTGGTTGGCTGGAAATCCGACGTGACATTTTTTTATTAATATTTGAAGCCAACATGGATCGCTGGAGAATACAATCAGCGTGTAAACAATAAAACGATGCCGTTTAGTGTCTTTTCCCCCAAATAAGAAACCCTAAATCCCTAAATTCGAGTAGAATCAGAAATTGAAAACCCTAAATCCTTAATTTGACCAATTCGAATGCATACTTCAATTTTCTCTCAAAGTTATCAGCTCACTCTTGCGAATGGAGGGCAGAAGTTTCAGCAGCAGCTCACATTCCTATAAAAAAAAATGAATTAAATGGTGAGTGTTACTGTTATTGTAGGTTACCGAGTCCGAGAAGAACATCTTGGACTCGGTTGAATCCCGGGAGAAGATTCCATGGGTGCGGTAGATATAGAGAAGGCTCAAAGTGCAAATATTTCAAATGGGTTGATAGGAAATTCTCTGATCGAGCGACAAAATTGATCCTAAAGTTACTTGAAGGCCGAAATCAACCTCCACCTGCGTTAATGGACGAGTTGGAGGATGTCGACTCAATGCAAGCTTAAATGAAGGGTTTAACATCTCTAGTCGACCATTTGAAGAGGGAGGTTTCAAGGTTGAAAATTGAAAGAAAATTTTATCGAGCGTTGATTGTGTTTTTATTCTCTTGGGTAATTTATTCAAATGTGAAGTGAGTAATGAGAAGAAGTTTGTATGTCTACCATTTTTGTATGAAGCAGAAGATTTTGTTGTAATCCATGGTAGAAATGCAAGGTTGGAGTTGGAATGCATTAATTGTGAGCACTTCAGAAATAAAATGTATGCTTGCTGCATTTTTTATTTGCCCTCTTGATTTGCTAGTTTGAATGGTTTGCTGCAAGTGCAAACCATGGCAAAATGGAAGGTTGGAGTTGGAATGCATTAGTTCTGAGCACTTTTTATTGTTTAGTTGTGTATTGGTAATGTTTGTTTTGGTTAGTTTTTGCTTCAAATAGAATGGTTGCTGTATTTTTATCGTTGTAATGGTTTGCTGGTTTGCTGCAACTGCAAACCATGGCAAAATTAACGACTGACCATTTCAGTGCCAAAAGTTATAAATAGTGATCTCTTGAGTGCCAAGTTTTTATAAAAGTGATCATTTAAGTGACAGTCGTGATTACAAAGTGATCACTTCTATTGCACAAGTTGTAAATAGTGATCGCTTGAGTGCCAATTTTAAACTTGCACCGGTCGTGGTGCATCTTGCATTTTGTTCTTGCACCAATTGGATTGCTGGTGCATCTTCTTGCAACACAACAGCCTTGCAACGAGATGCACCAGCACCTAAAACTGCATCTTCTTCCAGCACATACAACCAAAACCCCACAAATAGCATCAACGCATCAACAACTTCAACCAGCAACACTATATGCACACATCTAAATTTAAAATTTTGTTAATAGAAACCTCATAAGAATATTGCACCAACAGCAACAAAATATACAGCATAACAGATAACTATCTTGCTAGCTATTAGCCGAAACCAAGCCAAGAGAAAATAACAAAAACAGCTCTTGTCATTGACATTGATTGATTGTTTACAAAAGAAAAGAAAAACATGAACTTCACTCCCCAATCACTGAAGGTTTAGCACCCTCTTAAAAAAAAAAACCAATGGCAATATGGAGGCAACAACTACCATCAGTGATATAATATTCAGCACCCTCCTAAAAAAAACACAAAAAGAGAGACCATGTCCAGCACCACATAAAAAGAGACCATGTCCAGCACCCTCCCATCAGTCAATATGGACAATACCCTGATCTCCTTTTCATCTTGGAGCTTTGAATTGATTCATAATCCGAGCACTCTTTCGAACTGGATATGCAGGTTCTGTCACCTCATTTTCCTTGTTTTTAATGGTGGCTATTCTTGTTCTAGCACGTGTCATATGTTAGTCCATATCATCACTATCGCGCCCAATCGTTGGTTGAGATGGAACTGGTGCTGGGTTCTGTTTGGATGGCTATTTTGCAGCTATACCCACTATCTTCTTCTTTGGAGCACTCTTCTTTGGTTATGCCCTTGATTCTTGAGTTGGGCCACCTTGAGAGAGAAGTACCTCCGAAGTTCTCCCTGGCTACAAGAACATAGTGATATTATCAACCAAATGAATTGAAATACAACAAATTAAATGCATGAGGCCTACAAATCTTACATTCAAAATAGTCATTCCAGTTCGTTCATCTGTGTAAATCTCATAATCATATTGCCTTAATCTTTTTCCAATAGCCCCTCTTGTTCGCTAGGGTGCATCATTTTCAGCAACAACAAATGAGGGAGCAGCTTCTACAACTTGTGCAGTTGCTCGTCTTCTCACCTGAGAAACACATAAGAAATCTAAAATTCAGCCCATAAAAGACAAACACAGCGATGTACAACTTACGAAAACTTTTTTTCTTCTCGTTTGTTCAACGATGGACTCAGTTGTTGTTGTTGTTGCTGTCCTGCCTATTCCAGTCTTTGTCCCTGCACTTGAGCCTAGAACAGGGCATTTTTCTGGCCCTTTAGAAGGCCTTACAACAATGTATTATATCAGGATCATGATCGACTACAATGAATAATTAGACATCTACTCATTTTCATGGTGGAAACAAATGGAGAAGACTTATCAAATTACAAGTGCATGATAGAGGAAAAGCACAAGAGAAGCCAGTACATATGGTCAACCATCAAACTCTATCGAATAGGAAATGTAAAGTTACCGAGATAAAGATGATACTTATCTTACAGCAGGGCTTTTGTTTGCCCTTCAGTAGACATCACTGCAGGGCCTTCTGTCCTACCTTCACTAGGCCCAACAAGAAGCTCTTCAGTAGAGCCTTTTGTCCTACCTTCAGCCATTACATCTTGTGTTGATGCTGCTTTTTCAGCTCACAACCTTTCTTATTGTGCCCTTCCTTGCGGCAATAAGAGCATTTCATCTTTGAGCTAGTCCTACTCATCCTCTGAATTGATGCCTCTTCCTGCTGCATTCTTCTTTTCTTTTTTGGCCTTCCAATTTGCTTCTTCATCGGCAAAGGTAGAGGGCTTTCATGATTTGTTGGCTCCCAATATTTGCTGCTTCTGATAGGTTGCATCATGAATTGGTATGAAGCAAGGTATGAGCTTTTTTTGTACTAATCATGTAGGTAATCATTTGGGTTTTCTTGTTTCATCTGAATAGCACAAATTGCATGGGTACAAGGAATTCCATTCAGTTGCCAAGCTCGACATGAACACTTTCTTTTATCCAACTTGACAACATACTTATCCTAATTTTGAATAATCTCATGTCCATTATCTCCATTCCAAACTGGATGGCAGAACCTACTAGCAGCAATGTTGGCATCCAATCTCTTCATAATCCTAGGGCCACAGTCTCTAGTCCATTTCGTAGCCTCATCTCTTTGCCTATGCAGTCTAGTCATCACCATCACTTGAATATCATCAAGCATGCTGATGATTGGTTTGCACATGACCTCTAAAATTCTTCCATTGAAAGCTACTGAGGTTGTTATCAATGATGTTGCATTTGAACTCTTCGCTGAAGAAGGCCCGACACTAATGTTTAGCTTATGTCTGGAATAGTGCATCAAAACCTTCCTTTGTCAGCTGCAACAATCCTTATTTGGCTAATCTGAAATCAGCCATGTTGGTACTATTTGCTATCTGCTAGAACTGCTTCTGCAGCCTATCTCCTTTGAAGTTCCTTGACCAGTTTGCATATATGTGTCTCGCGCACATTCTATGCTCAGCATGTGGCATCAACTCAGCCAATGCAGGAATAAGTCCCTACAAAAATTCAAACCAATAAATACAAGTCAGGAAAAAGATGCAAATGATTAATATTAAAAATGAGTGAATTAATTGACAATGAAATTACCTTCTATTGATCGCTCATGAATGCTCATCCCCCCCCCCCCATCGGTTATCTCAATGTCAGCCATTAAATTTTTTAGAAACCAAGACCAAATATCCTTATTCTCTATCTTCACCACTGCCCAAACTATCAGAAACATTTGATTATTTGCATCTCTCCCCACAGCAGCCAACAGCAGCCAACAACTCCCCCTTGCACAAACCCTTTAGAAAGCATCCATCTAATCCTATAACTTTTCTACAACAAGCCAAGAAGCCCCATTTGCATGCATCAAACAAACATAAAATCTATCAAATCTAGGCCCAAGATCAAGGAGTGGCATCTCCACAACCTCTACATACACCCTGCTAAATAGGTTTTGAAACATGCATTCGCCAGCATAGTCCCATACCTGCGCATATTCTTCCTTATACCCACCCATCAGTATTTTCATCACCCTCATCTTAGCTCTCTTGCATTGATTCCTTGACACATTAACCCCTACTTGCTCCTTCACTAACTGTTGAAATTGAGGACTCTTGATCTCGGGCATTGCTTTGATAGTATTGAAAAAATGCTTTGATAACCACATACTTGTTACCATTTTATTGTTAAAGATAATTTGACAAGTATGCTCCTCTTGCAATGACCTAATTTGGAATGACTCATTCTTATTTAGCGCGCCATAGAGCTTCCATGGACAATTGGGTTGTAAGCACTTAGCTCTCACAGATTTCTTTGTGTTTCTAATGAATTGAACACTCTTCTGTTCACCAATGAAGTTCTTCACAACAGCTTCCTTGAACTGTTTTGCATCGTCAAATCTCATGCCCATAGACAAAATAGGTTTATCAACAATCTGATCATAGCAATGGTATTTACTTTTTCTTCGACGAACAGGTTCGTTATCATCATTGTTAAGCTCATTCTCCGAACTAGCAACTTCATCGCCGCAGCTTTCTTCATCTTCACTTCTATTACCTTCAGCTGGAACTCCATCTCCATTTACTTGCTCGGGCCTCTTTGCTGAAGGTGTAAGTTTTTTTTCTCAGAAATTCTCTTTGCTTTTGTCTTGATTATGTGAGTTCATCATCATCTTCGTCACTTGGGAAATTTACTGAAGCAAAATATTCATCTTCCGATTTACTGGATAAAGCAATTTCTCATCCTAATCAAATGAAGTATTCATCGCCCACATCTTCACCTAAATCTTCACCCAAATCTTCACCTAAGCTTTCAGGACATCTCACTGTTTGTTCATCTCTATCAATGTGAGTTCTCTCCCTTTCATCTCTTTCATCCCCGACCTGATTACTCGCTTGAATAAGATCCCTCATTTCTCCTCTTTCAGTGGTGGTCTGCTCATCCTCACCATCCTCATCATCAACCTCATCCTCACCATCACTATAATACTTAACATATACCTTAGCTTCTTCGCCGTGAAGATAATGGTAAATGATATCCTTAATACCATTATCGTCATTAAAAATTCTCAAGTCATTCTTCAATTCCTTCCCAGGAACATAATAATGTAGTTTTGGTAAAGTAATATATGATGGCTTCCAAACATTGACATAAATAGTACCTTCATTTCCATCAGTATATTGCCAATCATCGGCGCCAATAAGAAACTCTCCACCATAGCAAACAATGATGCCTACCTGATTCGCGTCCATGTCGACGCTGCACCCAATGAAAAAAAAAAACAAATGTCATTACTTGTTGGGACCACATGACAGAATCAACAACTTCACATGGAGGTCCTTGTCATTTTGTTGTGAAGAAACAAATGCAACTAATCTCCCCAATTCTGTGCTTTTACAGAAACAAAAACAAAAGAAACCGAATTGAATAAATAAAGTGAGGTCCCACCACCCATTTTTCAATTCAATCACATTCAGTCCCCCTGTTTCCCCCATAGAAACAATCCAATTAATTAAATAAATTCGGTCCCACCACTTTTTCCCCCCGAGTCGAGCCCCCATTTTCCCCTCCGCGCCCTATTTTTCTATTCGATTCCCACAAAAGAAAGCGAACAAATGATGGAACCCTCAAATTTTCTATTCGGTCCCCACCACTTTCCCCAACACTTTCCCCCTGAGCCGAGCCCTCAATTTGCCCTATATGCCCTAACTTGCTCGTTGGAACCCTAATTTTTCACTAAATTGAACCACGTAGAGAACATGATAAACCTGAGTGAGTGAGAGTTGAGGATGCAGCCAGTGAACGAACGTAAATGATGGCGCAACTACAGCGGTGGCCAAGCGACAGTGGGCAAGTGAACGACAGTGGTCGGCGAGCTATAGCCGACAGCGTCGAGCAAGAATCCAATACGAACACCATTTTTGGCCCACGTCGTTTTTTATCGTAGTCAATCGACTATACGACGATCGTTTTGTAAGTAATCCATGTGGAATGGTAAAACAACGTCGTTTCTTACGAAGAAAAGGAAATGGCATCGTTTTATGCCATCCACCGTGGACAATAATAAGAGTTGTCGAATTTTTTTTTTAAATATAAATGCCACATAATCATTTTGGCCAGAATTTATCGCCAGTGGCACCAAAGTGATCGTTTTGTCTCCGATTTGGCACTTAAGTGATCCGGCGGAAACTTTTGGCACCAAAGTGAGCGTCGTACACAATTTATGGCACTAATAGTGTACTTCTCCCAATGAGGGCTATGATCCCTCTCTTCCACTTTAATTCAACACCTGAACTTGCCTACCCTATTTTCTGCCAATCCTAATTGTTCATAAGGAATGATCTTGCAATATGTGGCATAAAGCCCAATGCACTCACAGGAATAACAGAAATGCGGCAGTCGTTCATACTTGAAGTCTACCCACAATTTTTTGTAGTCTATATTCACAATGAACCTTGCCTTTAAAGGTTTCGACAAGTCTAAATGCACATTTGCTTTACCCACATTTACCTAACCATAGACCCTGTTATCTAGCTTCACTTCTTGCACTCTCCCTAATTTCCTCGCTATTTCACAAATTGATCATTCGGTAACTCTATCTCTAGGTATCCCCAAAATGTGGATCCAAAAGTCACAGTGGGTGAATACATAGGAAAGGTTTAGGGTATCAGGGCCACATTGTCTTAGAATAAGTAGATTGCTAGAATAAGACCAAGGGCCCATGGTAAGTATTCAATCCTTTTCAGCTTCCGAATTAAAGGTAAATGAAAACAGTCTTAGTCTGATTGTATCGCATACCACCGTTTCTGATTTCCAAGCCCTTCTCATTGTATTAAATAATGCCTGTGGGTTCACATTTGGCTTGCTATATAGCTTGCCAATCAAAGTTAATTCACATTCACTTTTCATTTCTATAGGAACTTCTCCTTTTAATGTTACTTCATCCTCCTCGAACCATAGGTCTCCCAAACTCCGACAAAGGGCAGCCATCCGCCTCTCTTGTTCATCCCCTTTCTCCATCACCTAGTTGAATGGATCATGGAAAGTACCTGGTATTGTGATGATTTTGTAAAGCAGTAAGATCTAGAACCTTCAGCTACTTCCCCTTACTTAAGCTCTTTGCTCACCTAGTCAGGCCATCAGTTCGAAAACATCAGCTCCCCTTGGCTTTGCCATCCACCATCTTGCTCGTGTTAAAGAGGAGGCAGAAGCTTGGACAAGGATTGAAGGGAGTTTTAAGGGTCGAGATGTTGAGGAATGTAGCGTCAATGGAACAGTGTTGGGAGATTAGGGTTTGTGGTTGGGTCTGGGTTGTTGTGTCAATGGGGAAACAGATGCATATCGTAACTGTGGGTGCGAATCATGGTGATGGGAAGCTATGTTGAGGAGATGGATTAGGGTTTATGCGGGTAATTTGGGGCAGAAACTATCCATGGGGATAGAGAGAGAGCTCTCCAAAAGGAGAGAGGCTTCCCACTTTCCCACATTTAACTTCAGTCCTTTTTATTTGAGAGGGGGCACTGATAGTTTTGTCTTTTAGTAATATTAAAACCAAACAAAAAGAAGACAAATAAGTAATAAATAATCTTAAAATAAGAGTGAGGTGCATAAGGGATAATATAATAATTCAAGATGGTAGAGGGTATTACAAGCCAAAATTAGGGTGAACAAAGCGTGAGCCTATCTATATTAAGAAGTGTTTTATTTATTTATTTGATTAGTTAATATGTTTTAACTATATAGTTTATGAGAACAAAGTATTATGAAGCAATAAATTTAAGAAAAATACAACTAGCCTTAAATATGACCACCATTGTTCAATTGAAAATGATTTTAAACAAACATTTATTACTAGGGGTAACCAAATTTTTTTATTAAATTTTTTTTTAAATAAATGAAAAGCAAGATTAAACGAATGTAATGTTATGAATGAAGAAATATGAACCCAAAATGTACCTTAGTTATGCTTATTAAGGTATGCAAAAAGATCGAAAACCACCCGAGCCGTCCGAAAGTGGATCATACTAAACCAGAACTGGTGGTTCCCTAGAGAATTGATTCGATTCTTGATTCCAATTTATTGGAACTGATGGGTACCGATCAGTTTCTCGGTTCTAGGTGTGGAATTGCCCACTTGGACTAGACCAATAATATGTAAATATATATATTTATTTTCTAAGAAAAATTTCCAACCAAAAAAAATAAAAAATTCTAAAATCCTTAATTATAAACTCAACACCCATTAACCGAGTGCTCATCTTGTCTCGTTTCACTCCCATCTCGTTTAAGTCGTCTCTTTATTCTCACTCACCACCTTGACTCTCAATTTCGAATATGAGTCCAATCTTTTTACGAATCTTGCAATTAAGAATAGGGAAGTTTTTTATTTTTTGCTTTACTTTAACTTGTTGGAAAATGCTACACTAAGTGCATGAAGCTTAGGGGGATCGGCAATGCGGTTCTCAAGTGGATTTATGAGACCAACGGGCTGTTCCAATTGCAATTTTTCAGAACTAGTTCTTAATGGGTGATTCCCAGTTCCAAAGTAGGAGCCACCCACTCAAACCATGTTCATCCCTAATGCTTATATAAACAGCTTCTTCATATTTATAAAAAAAAAAAAAATCCATATGAAAACACTATTTGGATAACAATAAACTTTACTATTTGGAAAGCAAATAATTTTATTTTTCACAATTAAAAAAAAAAGTGATGCTATCTCTAATTTTAATACAATAAAAGGAAATTTGGCTATTTTTCTTTTCCTATCCTAGAAAAGAGCTTGGACGAGATAGAAGTTACCTCATCCTCTATTGTAATGAGTGATTTAAGGTGCCAACAAAGCAACAAATGACCATTGAGCGAGCTCGTCATCGTAATCCACCGAGTGTAGGTAGGGAAATTTATGGTCGAGAATACACCTCAACCTAAGCCTTTCCTTCACAGACCCATTAACATTTCTTATGATTGAGGACAGACTGAGAATTGAACCCAAGACACTCGATTTGCAAACCTTGTCTTAGACCACTAGATCAATCACCCAGCTGATATGAAACTTTGGCTCCACTATAATGCACAAAAGACTCTTTGATTTAGGGGATATATGGTAACATTTATATTCTTGAGAATAATTTAAGTTCAGAAATAATTTTTCTCTTTTTTTATTCCCTAGAAGAGTTGTGAGTAAAAAAATGCATTTGACAACTGCATGAAATTTGTTGTTCCAAGAATAGAAAAAGAACTTAAATGCATTTGGTATGACCATAAAAAATGCTATTCCAATTTTTTTTTTCATTTAATTATAAAAATGTTCGTAGAGACTTAACAATTCATGTTCGGATAAAACTGGACTTTTGTAAGAATTTGACTGATCAAGATATTTTAAAATGGCCTAAAAAAATCCAACATAATAACTTGTCAAAGATGAATGAGTGGAAATGACAACAAAGAGTCCTACTGATTTATAACCCACAAAATGAAGAGGTTGATAGTAAATCTTTTGGCATTATAATACACAAGCCCATACACCTTTTGAGTTTTTTTAGCTATAAGAAGAAAAGCAAATGTTGCTTGGTGGAATGGGCAAGGAAGAAACAACCGAGGATGAAGGCAATCCTAAAGTTGATGCACTTATTTACACAAACTCATCAAACCTTTGAACAAATGACATTGAAAATCTATGGAGCAAAGGCTTATTTGACTGTTACGAATACAAGACAAATGGTAATGTGAAAGAATTATTTAGAACCATCTAATTTTCTATTAAAATAGAATTGCAAATAATCTTAAAGGATGTCTAAAATAAAAACTTAAAGGAAGAAGACATCTTCTCTCAGGGAAGTCACTAAGATATCACGACCACAAACCTCATTCAAAAACATATATGGTAAAATCCTGAGTTTATTTAACTTTGAATTCAATTATCATCAAAAGGTTTCCGCATTTTTTATGCTAAATTAATTCTAAACTAGAATTAACACTAAAATCTAGTAAAACTACTCAGAATCTAATTTCTAATTTTTTTTCTAAATTTTTGAATTTTTTATTTTTATTCCAAAAAATGGGGACTTTGATCGAGTCAAGAGACCCGGTCCGGATATGGGTCTCACTCGAACCTTGTGTCGATTGTGTAAAGACAAGTATTTGGTTATGCTAAGCTTGTTTCTCTAAAATGATATTGTTATCATTGTTTCTGGAAATTAAAAAAAAAAATTGACTTTTTATACTTTTTAATTCTACTTCAAATCTATTTTTTAGTCACTTTTCTGTTCTAGATAATAGAAAATTAACTGACATATACAAATGGATTTCTGTTCTTTTTATTATTATTTTGGAAAACAAAAGAACATAAAAATATAGTAATAAAAAGGTTACCAAATTCGCATTTAGGTTTAAAAAATCTTTGAGGGAGCATTTTCCAATAGGGTAGTACAATAGATTACAGCTGAAGAAGTACGAACAGAGTTTATGCTCATCTTTAACACAACTTGAGGACTGAGTTTTCCCCAATGAGGGCATTAACACCGAATGCAGTTGTAGAGAAATCTCGCAACGAGGAAATCTGATAAAAAGAATCTTGCTGTCAGTACTATGATAGTACTACTATCCATAATCTTGCTTTGATAATTTTCAAATACAAAGATAAAAGTTAAAAAATACCCATGCAAAGATTTAAGACTCATAATCTAATAAAAAAAAAGTTTCAAACGAATTATCTCGCGCTCAATTTTCTTCGGGTCTTATTGGATGGATGATCGATGAAAAAGAGATGCATAGTATAAAGAAGACTTCTTCTTCCAGAACGAGCTTAGTCATAAATCTCTTTTTATTCCTTCATCTCTCCAAAGCACACGTCGGATTTATTTTTAATGGATTATGGTGTTACATATATAATTAACTAAAAAAAAATCCAAGAATGTCAATTAATTTTCCTCCCCTGGAAATTAAACAGTGAATGAAATGAGATTATTATTTCCCAAACTCGCATGAAATTGATTTTTTTGGTAAAAAAAAATATATAAAAAAATTAATGTCTAAAATCTATAATCCCAACTTTATCATTGAACAAAACCTAAGCTAATTCTCTTGGAGGCCGCAAGTACTATGCTTATTTGCAGACCGATTGCCTTCTTGAAAAACATGATGAATTTTAAAATCAAAATGAGAGCTCAAAATTCTCTTGGTCCAGTATCATTCGCTATTATTGTACCTGACTGCGAGTGGGGATATACGCTTGCGGAAACCGCGATCTCCTTTCCTCGTCGCTTCCCTCCACTCGCACCGCTATCGCGTGGCGCACACCGCCTCGGCCAAAAGAACGCATAAAAGGAGCGCGTGTTCCACACTCGTTTCTGGGGGCGAGTGACCGTAAAGATGAAATCTCTACGATCGCAATGCAGCCTACGAGTAGCTTTCCCTAAAGACACTTTTCAACCTTTCATTTGATTTTTCCCTTTTCCTTTTTTCTACCTTTAGTCAACCGAAAAAATATAAATAAATAAATAAATAAAAGGAAGAGGGAAAGCCAACCTGCCACATTTGAGGTGTCAGATTTTCTTTTGCCAGAGTTTTTTCACCACCGCGTTCCGGTCAATATCTTCAAAACTTTTGTAAAAAATAAAGAATTTCGAGCTTTCAAAATATCTTGTATTCATGCATTATGAAAGTTTAATATTTAGATGTTCCGTATTTAATTTTGGATTAATGTCATAAAAGATTCTAAACCGCCACATTTATGCTGCTTTATTCCAGAACTGATATAAAAAACCTCAAACAGATATACTTTTATAATATAACCCTAAATATTTGATATATAACGAAAAATCTCAAATTTGTACACACATAACAAACTTATCTTACATGGGTTTCTCTTAATTTTTATCGTTAAATTATTAAGTTGGATGATACGTAATAATTGAAAAGTGTATCGATTAGAGGTGAGCAAAACAAATCAACTAAATTGGGAACTGTCGAAACCAAACTGAATTGGCCAATTTGGTTTAGTTCCTGGGAATGCCAATCTAATTCCTAATTCCGACAAATAGAATTGGTGTTTCGGTAGTCCAATTTTGCTCGAACAGATTGTTTGTTATTTATTTTTATATTTTTTTAAATGTCTCTTACAAACCAAAAATAAAAATAAAAATGTCTCATGCATGGCCTCTTCTCCTCTTTCAGTATTTCCCTTTCGCCCCATGACAATCACACCTATAAATTGGATCGAAAACCAATCACTTCTAGTACCAATTTGGGATTTACCATCCATTTGTAATAGGTATACCAGTTGTAAATTTTCGTAATATTAATAAAATTTAACGGAAACTAAGAGAAGATAAATTTGTCACAAATGTTGATTCGAGGTTTTTAGTTAAGGGCAAATTTGTCACGGCTATACAAGTTTAGGATTTTTTACTATCAAAAAATTAATTTTATTTAAATTTGTCACAAGTCTATCGATTTGAGTTTTTTTATAGTATTAACCCTTTGTATTTACCTTATTGTCCCAAACTAGTGCATCAATGCCACATTTAACTTAAATAGTTTTTCATGCCACAAAAAAACCTCAAATCTTTAAAATTTTAGAATGGGAAAAAAGATAGACACGCATCTCTTTTATCTCCATCATAGTCATACAAGCCCCTACATTAGAAAGGAGAGCACATAACTAAGACGTTTCATCATACACCATACCTCCCTTTCTTAACGATAAAAATAAAATTCCACAAGCTTAAAAGACAGCAACTTTAATTTCCACGGGATAGATGATTCATATCAAGGCTCATAAGTAGAAGAAAACTTCATTAGTTGCTTAAGCCAAACATATAAATATTTCAGTGCATCCATGGCATCCGTGGTAGAATCCTTTGACATTTTCATGACGAGCCACGGTATATACTTAGCTATTCAACTTTAATATGGTGCAAAGCGAGTCTAATGAGATTAAGAGGATTCATCATTTTCTCCTTTTTCATGAAGTCTTCAAACAAGTATATCACTCCAGTGCACTTCAATTATAGTGAGCATAGTACATTGATATTATTAAAAAGAATATTATTGCGGCCAAATCGTAGTTTAAAAAAAAAACATTTAGCATCGATTAGTTATTAAATTATGTTGTGTATATTCTCGAGAGAACCTAACTTTTATGGGTTTTTTATTATACCGAATTACTTATAATAGATATATTTTGTTGCTAAGGCCTTTCCACAAATTGTTAGAAAGCGCGCGTCTTACTCGGTTCAGACAAAGAAGAAGAAGGAGAAGAAGAAAGTCAAACCTGCCACCTTCCAGATGTCAGATTCTCTATGATGAGTGTACTCTCATTTTGTTGAGAAAATAAACGAATTTCAATTGTAGATAACGCTTTAGCATAGACTATTTTTAAAATTATGTTATGTAGATTCTGGAAAGAACAAATTATCATGGTCTTCCTTTCTCATGTTGAAGTACCATGGTAAATTTTTCTGCAAATAAACTTGCACAAGGCACGTGCATTAAAATACATTAATCTTATTAAAAAAGCAAAAACTCTCTGATTTATAACAAATTTCAACCCTAATTACCTAAAAGCATTAATCTTAAGTCAAGTTCCAATTTTTGGCTTAACACAAATTGTGGGTACTTCAAACCAAACCCCAACAAGTTTATGTCCAATGACACCGATGCTACGTTCATCCCACATGAAGCAAAACTTTATTAGAATTGGATTCTTCTTCTTGAATGAATCACGACCCTCAAATAAACACTATTAGCACAAAAACTTTGGCTTGGGTTACAATTTTAAAACTCAGTACTTTTGGTCTTATTAAAAAAGCAAAAACTCTTTAGTCGATAAAAAATTTTGCCCTTGGACTCAACCTATATAGCATTTTTCATGGAAATTTAATGGGGTTCGAATTTAGGTATCGATCAAAATTTCGAGTTTTTTTTATGCAAAAAAACTTGTGTCGAAATAGGGGTTTGAGTTAAAGTTGGTATGTTAAAATTAGTGCATGCAATTTAAGGGGAGTAGACCTACAAAAATAAACCGAGAAAGAAGAAGGAAAATACAAAAGAAAACAGGATGGCTTTTCGTTGTCGTGGAGCGACGGTGTCGTTTTTGTCGTCTGGGAAGTTGGGGGTGAAGACCGCGATCTCCTTCCCCCGTCGCTTCCCTCCACTCGCACCGCTAGCGCGTGGCAACACCACCGGCCGCAAAAGAGGCGTCAACAGGAGCGCGTGTGCCGCACTCGTTTCCGAGAGCGAGTGGCCCGTAACTCCCACCGCGAATCTCTACGATCGCATGCCAGTTTGACGAGTCGCTTGATTTTTCCCCCGCTTTTCCTTTTTTAACCCCAGTAGTCAACCGAAAAATAAAATGAAAAAAAAAAAAAAGAAAGGAGGAAAGCCAACCTGCCGCATTTCAGGTGTCAGATTACACATCTCTTGCCAGAGATTTTCACCACCGCGTTCCGGTCAACACCTTCAAGACTTTTGAGACCAAAAAAAAAAAAGAAGGAAATTCGAGCTTTCGAAATATCATGTATTCATGTACAGTGCAAGTTTAATATTCAAATGTTTCGTAATTTAATATAGGATCAGTGTCACAAAATGATTCCAATTCCGTGACATTCCTAAAGAAAAAAAGAGGGAAACGAAGACGGTTAGAGTGACAGTGCAAGCCCCATGTGCTTTCGTCGTTGCTCTTTCTTTCTGTTATAAAGTGTCCCCCTAGCCCATGCAGAAGAACAGAACGGCGAGCTTTCGCGGTACTTGCGGGGTCGAAGTGGAGAAGAAGAAGAAGAAGCCGATCGTCCGGTCCGCCATGAGAGCGCTCCAGAGATCGCTCGGGTGGCTGAGGCCGCTCGTCGACTCCGCCGCCTGGGACTACGCCGTCGTCTGGAAGCTCGGCCACGACCCTTCTTGCTCCTTGTACTCTCCCTTTTCCCCGATTCTCTGCGCGAGAACGATTGCTCCTCTGCCTGTTCATCCATGGTGGTGATGTTTTTTCGTTTTTTTTTTTCGAATTTTTATCTGGGTTTGTGTACTTTCGCAGGTTCATTGAGTGGGTCGGGTGCTGCTGCGGAGGAGGAGGAGGAGGAGGAGGATCGAGGCTCGACGGCGTCAAGGTGGAGGAGCGAGGAGAGTCCCGCCGGCTGCTCTGCAGGGACCTCCGCGATCAGCACCCCGTGAGGACGAGAGCGTGCCGGGCCCTCGCCCTCTACCCTTCTTTTCTCCCTCTCTGTTCTGGGTAAGCGTCGCCTTGCCTTTTTTCTAGAAGCAAAGGATGGAAGAAATGATGCCTGACTGCGTTTCTTCGGTCAGGATTCGCGGAGAGGTGGGGATATCGAACCGGCCCAGGTGGATTCGCGAGGCGAGCGCCTCGGAGTCGAGTTCTGTTCAGGTGGGGGCGGTTCTTGATCTCTTACTTTTCGATCGTTGCATGTTTCCGCGCTGCTCTGCTCGCTCTTGAATTGCTCGGACGAAATTGCTGGAGACCATCGGGCTATCGTTGTCGTCTTTCTGAATTCTAGCCCTCTTGGTCGATACTCTGGTCCCTTGGTGTCTTATCAATTGAACTTGCGAGTCAAGTTACAATGCTGTTTTGGCAAATTTGGAGCTAGCAGTTCTCCGAATTGTGTGCTCTGCGTAACTAGACAATGGGTCATACCCAGAAAAAAATGCAGAAGATTGCTTGGAACAATTTACAATATCCATGTGCATTTTTGCGTGTCACACTATGTATCTAGTCGAGTATACGATCGTGCATTTGGACTGTTGTGCCCGTGCGTCGCATGGTTTACCATTTGTCTTTATGATTATATCTGAGATGTTGAGAGAAGTAGAAACTTTCGACAGGAATTCACCGGAACGAGCGTTTTGATTTCCGTCGTTGGCGGCATCGTTGAGCTCTTCAGCGCCAAGCATGTAAGATGCACTTCCAGAATAGCATCGACTTTTGTATGAAATTCTACTTGTTTGCTCAGAAGTTTCCGATGTTATGGTTTGGTTTTGAATTCGTCAGATGCCGGAAGAACCCATTGAAAAAGAAAAGATGATGACTTGGAGTCTCTTCTTGAGAGAAGCCGTGAATGCCGGGATCTGCGATTTAAGCATCGACGAACTCCTGATCCAAGAGTACTTCAAACTCTATCCATCGCCGCTCCACCTTTCGGGTTTGGACCCTGGACTGCCACAACTTCCGACAGGAACGCAAAGTAGCAACTATCCCGAAGGATCATCTAGTAGTTCTGATCTGACTACTAATGAGCACCCATCATTTGACCTGCATAATATTTTGGGACATCTTTCCCAAGCTGGACTAATGAAGCAGTCTGTTGTCGAATCCATGGGGTCTAAAGATTCCAAGAGTTTGTCGAAACAGACAAATTTGTCGGGTTGTCATGTTGGGTCTGCGAAGCGTAAAGGTGTTGACAAACAACAGGAAGGAGGTAAATGCCAAGCAAAGAACCTGGTCACAGAGAGGAAGAGGAGGACCAGGATTAAAGAAGGGCTCTATACTCTCCGTTCGCTCGTACCAAACATATCAAAGGTCTACTAAATTTTTATTGCTTTACTCTGAAGAGTAATCCGTAATCCATTTCGTTCGGCATGACTTGATTCGAAGCTGTTTGCTGCAGTATTAAGGAATTTAAGTTGTCAATCTGATCTTTAAGCTTCTCCTCTTAAGTCTCTTTTCTTGACTTAAGGACCTGCTAGAAAGATGCAATGCTTTTTGTACATTAGAGTTGACAAATTGGTGATGTTGCATACACGGTGGAATTTCTCTGGTCGACAGCAATTGCTATTTGACATAAGTATAATCATATTCAGGAGTCTACGCATTCAAAGATTGTCATCTTTAAAAGTTACACGCAGTAACAAATTCTTTCGCGATCATGTTGCTCATTATTCTTTCTTGAAGAATACGTATATCCATCTGATCCTTTCCTGTGTTGACTAGATGGACATGACTTCAATCCTTGGGGATGCAGCAGAATACATAGCGAATTTAGAGACGGAGGTGAGAAAGCTCGAGGAGGAACTAGAGAAATCAGAAAAAGAGTTATGCAGACCGAAGGATACTGACTCGAAGTCGCTGGCTCGAAGTGTGGGGCATGGCTGCAGCAAAAGCTTGGCCGGAAAACAGGGTAACCGAGAGTTTTCCCGTCTCGACCTCAAGACAGACCCAAAGGTGAACTGAGTCAAGCTGGCAGCTCAACTGTCATCTCACTGTTCCTCATGAATTGCGGACCGAGCATGTCATTCTGGTATCTTGCCTTGACTTTGTGGAACTAATGATTTCAGGCACAGGTGGAGGTGAACCAAGTTGGGAATGGAGATTTTCTGGTCAAGATATTAATGTCGCAGAAGCACGGATGGTTTACTGGGATGATGGATGGGATCAACTCACTGGGATATACTGTAGTGGATGCCAACGTCACCACGTTGAATGGAAAAGTTCTAGCCAATCTCATGCTCGAGGTACATTATGCAAACATTCTAATGAGGATATTGTGGCGATTGAGAGTAATTACAGAATTTCTTTCTTAAATAAGCTTCTGTGGATATTGGTCCGTTCTACTTTGACTTGTGATATTCATGCTCCAACTCAATCATGTGCAGAACAGAAGGCATATACTGATGGGTTCTCCGTGCATTTCTTTTCCTTCGTGACTTGATAGTTTCATCATTCTTGTTTCCGGTCGGTACTAAGACTGTTCTTGTTCTTCCAGCTGAGCGATGGCGCACTTCCAAAGAATCTGAGGGAATCGCTGATGCAGCTAGCGAGCTTAATCAGTGAGTAAGAACATCCGGGGCTATCATCGAGAGGTTGCAAGGTTTATGCAGATGTGTCTGTGTTCCCTTACTTCCCTTCTAATCCACTGATATCAACATATAATTTCCCAAACATCTCAGATGCTTGCTTACTCCTGTTTCATCAGTTTAAAGCCACCTGCGATTTGTGATGTTGGGCTTGTGAAGGTAGTGATCAACTTTATGTTTAAGCTAATTCATGGAGTACCGCACTTTGCCCTCTCGTGATTTCGTAAACTCTTTCGAGGTAACCAACTGGATTGTTCTTCCAGCCGAGTCTGCAGTTTTGACAACGAGGGAAATTGTGAAGAGGAATGGCATGATACAGAAAGAGATGCAACAAATGTAGCATTTACACGCCGCTGCTTTTAAAGAACGGCCCGTCAAAAAAAGAATTCAACAAATGCAAACTTAAAACTCATAAAAAATGGGTATGCCTGATTTGCTTATAGAATTCAACCTTGTTCTAGTGGAAATAAAGAATTCAACTTTGCTTACTTGACTATGATCAGTATGTAGCTGATATGGCGTTAACGCCAAAACATGTGGTTAATATATGCGACTTTCAAATTTAGATGAATATAGTTTTCAATATTGAATTTAACGATGCTCCGAATTTTAAAATTCCTTGGTACGATTTTATGATAAGTTATTATACTAATATATGACCCTAAAATTTGTGTGATTGTGAATCTTTGAATTTAAAATCATTATTAATCCCCTATAGTAATTCAATCTTCATATGGTTGGGAGTTCATTTGTAATCTTACTCATTAATAATTGTTCTACTGTGGTCCTTCTGAAAAGAACATTATTTCCTATACGGAAATGAATATTAGTTATATGGTTGGAAATTATAGTTTAATTATTTGATAACATTAATTTTTGAATAAGCGCCACAACGATTCCTTTGGATAACTATTATTTTATTTTCCAAACAGAGTTACCTCTTCTTCTATTATATCCATCGTGATATTTCGAGTGGATGATGCTTTGATAGAAAAGGAATTTATGAATACAGGGTGATGATTATTCTTCTATATATTTCTAGTAACGATAAGTAATTTTGTTTATTGATTCGTGGAAGAAAAAATCATTTTATGAAATATTTGCTATTGTAATTTATAGTGTATGGCTCTTTGTGATTTTATAGTTTTCTTTTATAAATCTCTTGTGATCGGATAACATCATTTGAGCATCCATTCTCTGGGCCGAAAGAGTTTGGATCAAAGGGGTTCTTGGAGTTGTATAAAGGGATAGCCTAGGTGGTCCTCAAACTCCACTTTTCAAATTTAACTTAATATGAGACGTAGGCTAATTATATTTACATGTTATGCAATTTTATTGACGCGGCCGGCTTACTCTGCAATACTCAACAAAAATTGTATGATCTTCATCCAGGTGTCGGGTGATGGGGGGGAGAGAGAGAAGACATGAATCGATTGATGTGATATCATCTTAAGAGATTGCATTGGAGGCCAATATGGACAATCAATAGCTATTTAACGATGTCAGTGTCATAGTAAGCATTTTCCATCCACGATTTAATAAAGGCCTCGTGTTGATCCACATTTAAAAAGTCGAGGTATTTGATTAAAACAAAAAAAAATTAGTAATTTGTTAAAGGGGAAGAGTTCAAGTACTTGGATGTCATTACCCCAAAATTAAATGTCTAATCTTCGACATGTCACTAGGTTCATAATTTAGGATACAAAGAGCACATGGAAAACTCCTCAAGGTGATGACCATTTAAAGATGAATATATATTTACGAATCGATTTACAAAACTTAATTGAATCTCCTCATCCTAGTGATCATTCCTCACCCTCATCGAATCATGGACAAATCTAGTCTATCTACTCTAATGAAAGAGGTCATGACCCGATTCTTTCTATAATGATTATGGGCCAAATTTTCAAAAAATGAGTACTCATAGTCATAAGTAATCAGTCAAAGTGGAAACTAATGAAGAAAGGGTCTTTCTCTGGTGGTTAGCATCTCCCTCTCGATAAGGGAGGCTCTAGGAGTACGAGGGGCAGAGTTCTTGCAAGAGTACTATTTTTTAACTAGGCACAAGATAAGTACTTGAGCTTTCTTAAGAGTTAGAAAAAGTTGAAGAAGATCCGGCATGGTCTAAACACAATTCTTATAATGCAATTCCACAGAAGGACAAAAGAGTTGTCAATGCGACAGCCTGAGATCCAATCCCATCGTTCGTGGTTTAGGTTAGATTTGTTATGAGGTTATTATTATTTAAGTTATTAAGCTTTTCCAAGCCCATCTTCCCCCAATCCTACCCCACTCCCTTCCATGAAACTTTCCTCTGGATAGTGATTTAATGATCAAGATAAATGAAATATTAAAATAATCCAATCAATTGTGGATTGAATTGTGAAGGCTCACCAAATCCCTTCTAATTGGCTTACTAAGCCCTCAATCCCTTTTGGGATCTGTTATGTTTTGAATCTCGTTTTCTTGAACTTTGGAACTCTAGTGGATATGTGAAAAAAAATTGATGTGGCCCCAATAATTTAATTTCTCATGCGTTGCGCAAACTCGAAATTTGCATTTTGAAATATTTGTGTGGAGATATCTGGTTGTAATTTCATGAGGAACTCGTTTCCTAAACCGAAATGAAATTCCTCATTCATTGACCTGTATTCATGAATTTATGGAGAAAAAAGAAAGGGAAAATCAAAAGCTGCCACCTTTCCGTCGAATCGACCTTGAGGCGCTCACCTTATCCTTCAGCCCCACGGAGTGATTTTGACTTTGACTTGTGCACCGTGGTCAACTCTCCAGCTCCACGCGAGGGTGACGAAAGTCAGACCATTTCGTCCCAAACTACATTTACTCATTCTTTATTAAATTTATTTTCCAATTTTATCAACGTAAGACGCGTTCTTTTTATTAATTGGTTGTTATTGTAATAAACGAAGCAGTAGAATCCATCTTGTTCCTCATGAGCAGACAGAGAATTTAAGTTCTTTTTTTTTTTTCCCTTCCACACACCAAAATGTAATAAGTTAAAGAAGTTAAAGAAGCTTTACCAAATCTAGTTCAGAGAGACGGAGAGAGGAAAATGGAAAAATATATATATATTTTATAAAAATTAAAAATATAAAAATTACATATTTAAAATTAAGAAAATATAACGAGTATGGCGGGCAATTTGCCTTTTCTCCGTTTGACACAATAAAAATTACAAAGTAAAATTATTTATATCATGACAGATCATGCAATTATTTTAATACAGTTACAGTTATACTAAATAGACCTTTAACATGAAATTGAGTTTGTTAAGAATCGTCTTGCAATCAAATGATGACCACTTCTTTCGAAAACTGAATTTCTTTTAGGATGTTCACTATATTCATCGTTAGAGTAAAGTTCTTTTCTATATTTACATATTCGCCTTTAGATTGTTGATATGTATACTTAAAAAAAAATAGTGATATAAATATCACATATCCAAATTCAATAGTGAATATATTAAAAGCCATACTAATAGCCGTCCAAATATATATTTTTACAACTAGTGTAAAAAGAAATCTCAAATCGGTACACCCATACATGTACACTAAATTAATTCTCGTGTCACGAAAATTTTCAAATTGGTATACTCATGCCATATTACTCAAAATTAATTTTTGCCTAAATAATTCCGAAACTATACAGCCGTGTGATATTTATCTCTCAAAAATCTCAAATATACCACAATTTTTTTGTAAATGTGGCAGAGATGTACCGGTCCGTGAGTTAAATATGGAGCACGTGCATCCCGTTATGAGTTTTTACAAAGCAAAAGATTAATATGTTTTTAGTGATGTTAACCCAATTTATTTTTAAGCGGCAGGGTTGGCATGGCAAGTGCCCAAAAGTCTACGGACAAACGAAGAAAAGCGACCAATTAGTCCGAAGTCCGCCCACACGTGGCAACCAAGGAGGGCCTGCCGAGACACGTGGGCCGTGTTGTTGTCGTGTGAACGCAGAACAGCGCTCGCTCACTCCCTCCCTCGGTTCATAGACATCCCCGAAAGATGTCCAAAAAAAACGACTGGTATCACGAGTCACGCGCAAAGCCTGTCGCCCCCATTACGCGCTCTAGCCTCTATCATCGTTTCCTCCTCCAAACCCAAAACAAAACAAATTATAATAATAATGAACAAAACTAGAAAAATAATAAAATAATGAAATAATAAAAATAAAAATAAAAAGTAAAAAATGGGGGTGTTCATATTTCGGGTGTGAAAAGGAGTCCGTACTTTCCCACCACAAAACTTCCGAGCCGTCCTTATTAATTCCCGGGCTCACCACCATTCTCGAAGCGTCATCCTCCACGTCCCTCTCTCTCTCCCGTCTTCCCCGTTCCCATTCATTTCCACATTCACAACCAAGAATCAGCCATAGAAGAAAGGAGGAGGCGAGATCGAGCGAGCGAGAGAGGAGAGGATTCGAGTTTCAGTTCCAGTTCTGCGACGATGCAAGCGACCCGCGAAGAGGAGACGGCGCGAGCGACCCGCGAAGAGGAGGATTCGGGAGCGGAGGCCGGGACGACCGCGGCCGCCGACGTCTCCTCCTCCCGCCGCGGCGGAGGCCAAGACCCAGAAGAGCACGAAGCCGAGAATCTGAAGAAGCCGCCGCTCTCGGGACGAGGAGGCGAGGACGACAAGGAAGGGCAGCAAGAACGAGAGGGTGGCGGCGGTGAAGAAGGGGGCGAGGACGAGGAGGAGTTCGAGTTCACGTTCGCCTGCGCGGACCCGGGCGGCTCGCCGGTCGCGGCGGACGCCGTCTTCGAGAACGGCAAGATCCGGACCGTGTACCCGCTCTTCGACCGGGAGCTCCTGTTCGCGCCGTCGCCTGCGCGGCCGCCGCTGAGGAAGATCTTCGTGGAGGGGCGCGGCTCGGCGTCGGCGTCGTCGTCGAGCAGCGAGGAGGAGGGGGGCGAGCTGGCGGGGGTGCCGGAGGGTTCGTACTGCGTGTGGCGGGGGAAGACAGTCGAGGAGGGCCAGGAGGCGTCGCCGGAGCGGTGCCGGAAGAGCAACTCGACGGGGTTCTCGAAGCTGTGGCGGTTCAAGGAGCTGGCGCGCCGGAGCAGCAGCGACGGGAAGGACGCGTTCGTGTTCCTGAACCCTAAGAGGAGAGGGAAGGAGAAGGAGAAGGAGGGAGGGAAGAAAGCGGCGGCGGCGGCGGCGGCCACCGCCGCCTCAAAGGGAGGGAAGAAGGGCCAGACGACGGCGGCGGCGGCGCCCGAGAAGCATTACGCGAAGGCGAGGGCGGCGAAGGAAGGGGAGAAGAGGAGGTCCTACCTGCCGTACAAGCAGGTCGGGTTCTTCACTAACGTCAGCGGGATGAGCCGGAATATTCATCCGTTCTAGTTTTTCCTTTTTTCTTCTTCGGGGTTTCTACCTTGGCGGTTTTTTTTTTCTCTCTATCTATCAATTTCGACCTTTTCTCAAGACAATTTCAATGATTAGATATGTTGATTTATGTGAATATGTAAATATTACCAGGCTGAGGAGTTTGGAATTTAGATGTAATGAGGTTTCTTGCTGCTGTATATCTTTGCAATTTTTCAGATGCAAGTTGTTGATTTTAGCAGTAAATTGTCGAAGAATTTGGAGTTCAAAAGACGATATTGAACATAAGCATACACAAGCAATAATACAAGAACCACCTCTTATATGTTTTTTTTTATGACCTGCATAATTCCGACTCTCCAAGTCAATGGATAGAAATACGGACCTTGTCTTGAAATCGTGCATGTACATTATTAGTTTGGAGACCATATCTATCACAAGATAACTTAATAGTGATGATAGCGCGATGGTGGTCTCTATAGAGAAAATATTGTGTAGATCTGTTTTGTCAAGTAGGCCATGCGTTACTTATTGATTACTATGTATCCATGAGGGCCTACTTTTCAAATTTTTTTGTCTTTTTGCCTTTTGAGGTCATGGATGGTAAGGTCTCGGCCACGGATAGCAACACCACCGATCTGTTTTTTTCTCTCACTAGCTTGCAAGCAACGTCGACAGTTGATCATGGCCATAATCATCATCTTCTGGCTTGATTCGGTCAGCGTTTGGAGATCGAGACGAGTGAGACAAACCCTAGATGAGCGATTCGCGAGCGACACCAACGCTTATCCATGGCCGTCGTCAGCATCGTCAGCATCATTTGGCTAGATTTGGTTGGCTCGATCAGCATCGGCGACTCTGTTGATGGTGACATGGGAAGGCACGGGGGTCGGGCTTAGGGGGAGGTGGATGACGAGATAGGTTTTTTGAGCACGAGGGACTGTAGGCTGATGTCGGAGTGCATGGCGTCGAAGGCAGATAGCTTCTAAATGAGTGGAATAACGTATGACTTATGTGGCAAAATAGACTTACTCAATATTTTTTCGTTTTGATATCTTAAAAGATAAATACAAATAATGTTAAGATTGATTTGCAAATGAATATACTTAATGATACGATAAAGTAAAGATGGGCTTTCCTCATAATGTAGAGCTTATCAAATTGCGTCATGTACTAATTATAAAACAAATCTCAAGATATTTAACTTTAATCAAACCAAAAAAATAAATAAATAAATAAATAAAAGGAACCATAGTCAACAAAACCCAATTCATTAAGATAAGACAAAGTCTAATTTCCTTTTCTGATTGTGAAGAGTGACAAGCACGAGAGTCAAGCCATTCCTACCATCATTCATAATTCTATTTGTTTCGAAAAAAAAAAAGAATAGTTTTCTAAAAATGATAACTGATATTGCTTACAAAAAGAAAATAAGTAAAATATATTTTCATCATTTATAAAAAAATTTAGACATAAACTGTTATCCTTGATAAAAAAAATTTCGTATTAATATATCATTTCAAGTGATACAAGCAATCACTCTTAGAAAAATAAATTTTCAATCATTAATTTTTTTATGAAAGAAATGGAGATTATTTAACTGTTTTGAAGATTGTTCTTGTAAATTATGCAACCCTTCTTCCATGTTATAAAAGGTAAGGTGTGTTTGTTCATATTAATGTTTGTTTTCATCGAGACGAGATGATAAGGAAAAAGGGTACATTGCAATTTGTCTATAATTTAATCGAGGATCAAATTACACGCCACGTCGTACAAATTCTAGATTATGCAAATGATTAATAGTAGCTTTTGGCCGGAAGGGGGAGTTTTGTCGCAATGTATGTATTCCTCGAACTCTAAATTTCCTTGCCATCTCCTTGAAAACTCTAGGTAATGCGGTGCTTCCTTCCATGCCTCGATGGACGTCAGCTATTGGTAATGCCACAATAACCTCATCGGTAGATCGATGGTCAACATTATTGAAGCGCCAAGAGAACTACTATGACGAGTAATATATTTGTGTCCTACATTAACACTAATATATGTCCAGGTAACATGTGCAAGTCAAATCTATTTGAGGCATTCCGAATTGATGGCACTAAATACGATCGAGAGAACATCGAAAACATTAGGTTTCTTTTGCTTTTTATGACACTTGGGGCGTGCATGATAAAATTTCTACTTCTTTATTTCTTTGTTCCTCTATTCTCCGGAACAAGTTTGAAATAAAAATCCGTTTGATAACGCAATTTGATTTTTCTCTTTCTAAAACAGATTTTTATTCTAGAAATAAAATTAAAATTTTTAACTTCTCAATTTCTGTTCCAGAAATTTTGTCATGTACACCCTTAACATCCGAATATTGCAGCTCGACTAATCATGCAAATGAATGCCTACAAATCGCCTTGTCCATATACATAGGATTGGATTCCACCTGTAAAGTGGCGAGCGTGATTCTTAAGGTTAATATAAATGGTGATGCTGTGATTTAAGCAAAAGATATATCGAGTTCAGTTTAAACACTCACCCACTAAGTCAATCGCTTGGGGATTAAAAAATCTAGAAAGTCATCATTTAAACTCTCATATTTTTGCTTGCCAAACCTCGTACTCTAAATCCTTCGCTTTACCATCTCGAATCTGCAAATTATTTCTTTTTCTTAATTCATCAATTTTCTGTTGTTTTCCTCCTTGAAACGTACCATATACGTGATTAAATTGAAAATGTTAGCGGATGCAAATAATCTGACTCATCTTTACAATTTGAACGCCCTAAAGTTGATGTAGTTGATTTAGGCATCCATATTTCTAGTTAGGGACCGCACCAATTACGCGTAAATTGATATGGACCAGGACCACTTGCAATCGATTTATGAGACTTATAGAGTACATCATGAGCATTAGATAATAGGTCTTAAGGTCATATCCTCGTGTTGTAAGATAAATTCTACGTGTTGAAGTTTGTAAAAGAAAAATGCATATTGGAGGGAATTTCGGATTTTCAGAAAACTTAGTTTAGAAAATACATACCACATACTTCTTTGGGGAAATTCATTTACAAATTACAACAAAATCTAGGTCGAATTCTGATGAAAAGAAGAAGAAGAAGAAGGGAGTTTAGGTGGGAGTTGGTACCAACGTAAACGGCAAGTGACAACTTTGATTGACATCAAGACGAGATTCGAATCCATTACCCCAATTCCACTCCTCTTCCTTTTTGAAATTTCCAGTACCAATAATTGCAATTTGAAGTTCAGCATCGACAAAATAAAATTCAGCAAAAAAATATAAAAATTGAAAAAATCATTTTCTAAGGGTGCACATGCTGTAAATAATTTTGTGGGACAAATGAAATTGGCGCCGTGAAGGTGGGGTTCACTTCAATAATTAAAATCTAGAGCCAGACCTTGTCGAGAAAGTCAGAATAATTCGAGAGGACTTCAAACGTATTTGAAACGACTTCAATTTAAAATTTATTGTTTTTAGCATCTTTTAATTTTTATTTAGAGCAAAACGCTTGAAATATAATCAAAATATTAAAATATTAACATGTAAAATCATATAATTATTTTATAATTTTTCGGAATTGGAATAGTTCTTTTCATTTTTAAATTTGAAAAAAGAAAGTTATAGATTGAATTAGTACGCTTCTCGGAACATATATTTCTATTCTTTTGCTCCCTGGAGCAAAAATAAAACAGAAACGTGTTTGGTAATTTTTTTTTTTCACGGGAATAGATTTGGAACAAAAATAAAAAACAAAAACAAAATTATTTATTGTTCTCGGGAACACCTCAATAAACAATAAACAAGTTTTTTATTTCTTTCTTTTCTTTCTCTTCTTTTCTTTCTTTCTCTTATTGTTTTCTTCCCCCCAGCTGGTCGTCGGCCTCGGTGTTGGCCAATGACTAGCCAAACGAGGTCGGGTGACCTCGCCAGCCACCGACAAGGCTCGGGGGAGCCTCGCTTGACCACCGGCATCCTCACGATGGCTAGGCCGATGAGGCTCGCCTGAGGTTGGCGACCTCATTGGCCCTCGTTTGGTCAATCGCCGGCCAGCCATGGCCAAGGTCGGCGGCCGGCTAAGAGGAAGGAGAAGAAAAAGAAAAAAAATGCAATAAAATTATTAATATATCAAAAGAAATTCTAAGCCACAAAAATGTTTGGGGTCGTACTAAACGTATTTCTATTTCGAGAATAGAAATTTTATATAATTACTAAATGCCTCAAAATACTCAAAAAGAAACTATTTTCGGGAACAAAAATATGACCAAATGTGTCCTTAGACACATGGTTTATTTGTCCAAAAGACCTCAATGGGGAAGCCAATCCATAACAATACCGACCGTCCGGACGATTTCAAAGCAACATAGCAGTCCTTGCATTGACGATAATAGATGACTCCAATTGCCAAGGCTTGTAGATTAGTCCCAAACTAGATTGACATTTGAGTTGACAATATGAAATATTAGAGTGTTCAAAAACAATGCACATGTAAAAATCCAAATTTGGCTTAAATATTTCCCGCTGCCCGGTGAACCAGCTCTGCACTCTAAACGTCGTCGCATCCAGTGGGCGAGCCCAAAAAGATGTCGACGAAAAAGCATAGCTTTTGTCTCGGCCGGGCAGTCTGAACTGCAGATGGCAGGAGACGTGACCAAGACTGTCCTGTTGTTTCGAACTCGGGCACAAAGTGCACGGATCGAGTTATTAAACTGCTTGAATTTAAGTGAGGGAAAAGTAAAGTGCATGAAAGTAAATTGGGCGGGCGATAAATTCGTGCAATGAACATATCTTTTGTTTAATACAAGTGGGCTTCTACATGCAATGAAAATATAACTGAATTTCTCTTAACTACTCGGAACATATTTGCTGTACGTTCGTTCTCCATTCAGTAGCCTGTTCGAAAGTGTTATCCCGTGTCGTTTGAACAAGGCGTTGGATGCTGTGTCACGGAGTTGTAGGCATGCAGATTTGAGCATATGTTCGGAGAAGCGAATGGTACCGCGGATGCATCGGCGCGACTTGGTAAGGAGGAAGACGCTCGGTCTGCGATATATCCCTCTATTCCAGACGTTACTGAGCGTATTTTTGTACAACCTATCCGTCGAGAGCGCTTCTGTTTCAGACTATGTAATTTCGAGCTTCTTGTTTGACGAATCTCTGCTGATTGCCAGGAAGGAAAAACCTTGTTTATCAAACATCTGACTGGATGACAGAACAGTGGGTACAATGATAGAGATCCTCTCGGATTCTGAGGAGCGAGGGGCAAAATTTACCGTCCTGAAGAAGTGAAATCCAAACCTGTTCTTGTCAGGACTGTCCTGGAAGCCCCACCCCCCATGTACTGCAATTAAGAGCGCGACGCAGGACCGCTCCCTAGTCTTTTCGACCGCGTTTTTTCGCTTCCTTAGTTCAAATTCGCAGAGTATAGGTCGTTCTCGGGGCCATCCGGCTCTCCCGGTCCTGCAGACGTCGGCCCATCTCCGTTGAAATTTCGAGAGGTCAAGATTGGTCGGACTTTTCTTCGCATTAGGTCCCGTCCTCATTATTGAGGTTGTAACTGCCATGTGATTGTCGAACAGAAGGAGCGCTGCAACAGACGAGTCTGACGATTTTTACTGCTAAAACATCTCGTGTTTTGTTTTCGATTTGGCTGCTTGTTTGACATTTCTGTGTGAAGTGAGGCGAGCGATATCACCCGACCGCTGGTTGCTACAATTAAATGAAGCTACGATGAACAGAACGACATAATGACAAGCCAGATGCGAACTCCTCTCGAACGTAGTTGTTCAACGACTTAGTAGAGCTGATCATATGGTTTCGACATATTAACAAATCAACATTGTTCGACACAAATAAACAATGCTGTTGCAACCCGCGAAACAAAAGACTGAACACAACCTGAACAGATGAGTTTCGGCTTCAAACAGACTCAGCATTTAATCGAGAGTGATCGCTTGAATCAAGAGATAGAGAACCTCCTCCTCCTAGGCTTGGTGATATCAACAGCATCCTCTATGTGGGACGTGTCCTTGGACCCGTGCTTGAAGGGGTTCAACTTCCCCAGAGTCTTCGACATCGAAGAGAAGAAGGTGTGGCGCTTTGGGCCACCTTTTGCTGACGTTGTTCCATGATTGGTCTTCTGCAAGTCTGTAATGTACATCTTCATCTTCATCAGCTCGGACCGCAGCTCCTCGTTCTCCTTTAACAGGGATGAATCGGCTTGCAGCTGATGCCTTGTTGTTACGGCGTCCGGCCCTTTATGGTCCTCCGTGCCACTCCTCAACTTCAGCTGATCGTAGTAGAGTGCGTGCAGGACGATCTGCACAGGCAGCCGCTTGTTCTGTGAAGCATGGAGCCGGGCTTCATGAGATAGCTTCAGCGGGTCCAACGCGCTGCATGCCTTCTCTCGCTCAATCTCATCGAGGTTCGGGTGAGACTGCAAAGTTCTCTTGATTGTCATCTCTAACACTATACACAAAACATGTTCTATGACAATGACTAGGAAAGGATCTATGAATGTGATGAATAATGATGATCATTGTGAAGAGAAGATGCGGGTATTACAATGAAGATCTCAGCTATACAAAGCTTATGATTCTCACCTTCAAGTAGATGTCAATTGCACGATAAAGATCATCGTCGACCTTTCGGGCTCCTTTAGGCACGATAGTAGCGATCCCATTGAACTTTGCAATGCTGACCTCACCGTAGGTGGCGATCTCGCTGAGATAAGCATCCACTGTCTTAGCGACCCTCAGCATAGCAGTGGAACAGGTCTCCCTGAAGTCCCCACCATTGAAGACCGCCGTGCTCTTCTCCTTCTCCACGAACCCTGACATGATCCTCCTCACGCTGTCCAGATCGAAGAGCCTCTCGCCATCATAGGTAAATGAAAGCACCAGAAGGTCATCGACCGTCACGTGCTCAAGGATGACTGATATTCGCTTTTCGAGCTCATTCTTGCAGATGGTAGAGGCTTTGAGATAAATGGCCGAACGGAGGAGGCAACACAGGAAGTTGATCGGAAAAGCAGCTTTCTCTGAGGGCAAGAGGGAAACTATTGATTCGAGAATCTCTCTCTGTTGAATCCTAACATCAGGGTCATTGAAATCCGTGGACTTAGTTCCATTGCCTGTGTGGTCTCGTACAAGATCTCGCAGTACTCTTTCTGTGTATGTTATGATAGCACTAGCTAAAGTCAGAGATTTTGCGCCTCGTTGCTTCATCGCCATGATGATCTTTCCAAAGAAAGTAACACTTAGTATTGATAACTCCTCGGTCCACCAGTTGGTGGGGGAGCGGCTTGGGAAATTGGCTTCATTACATGCCTGCACAAGCATATCCTTCCTCAGTTAATTCCATCCAACGAATGCATCTCAAAATGGGGGACAAATCAAGAGAAGGGAGTTAGGTTTACATTAGAACTGACTAAATCGACGCATCTCTGGACAATTTTAAGGTCTTCGGCCATTGGAAGAAGATCTTCACATGACTTGAGCACCACGATGGCACCAGACAGGCTCGACAAGGCCACTTGCGTAAGGAAATCATCAGTGCGCCCGGCGAGGTTGTTGTTGCAGTATTGATCCGTCATCTGGAGGTACTCCGCCGCACAGCGTAGAGCTGCCACGTTGTGGACAGTGATCTCGAAGTTGACGCCATAGCAAAACTTTGCTGCTTTCTCGAAGATCTCAGGGCCTCCGGGGATGTTGGACAAATCTATCCTTGCGAGGTCTGCTTCTTTAGTTTCTATTATCAGTTTCCTTATGTAGTTGCTCTTTGCCAATAGCATGAACTGCCATGAAAATTGAATGTTCAGCTTACGTATGTGATCAATTAGCTTGATCAGGCATGAACAAAATTGCAAAAAACGGTTCTTATTACCTTGTGAAGGGAGAAATTTGCTTCTCCTACTTGAACGACCACATCGGTTGGAATATCCTGAGAGAAGACCCTGCATCCAAATTTCATCACAATCAGTAAATAGAGACTGGTCATACATGAAACAAGAACAAGCCTGATAAGATTGACATATCCGATTAAACGGTACAGTACCACTGGCCGGTTCTCTCCATTGCAATAGAGAGCTTCTCATTGGCCCGGACAGGTGTTGTCATGGCTATGTCGATTCAGGATGAAGAACGAGAATTGAGATTCTTGCGGCTTCAACTGGAGATCGTACAACCACAATTCCGTCGGTGCGGTGGGTTTGAAGATTTTAGGTGGTTTCTGAGGTCAAGCATTCAAGAATGAAATTTAGAAAAGAAGACTCAATTTGATAGGAACATCTATAAAGCAATCTACACCATGGAAAGCAGGAGAGAAGCCCTTAAAGAAAATCAGTGATGACTTTTTACTTCGTCACGAGTGCAGTCATAGTTTTAAACATCTTACGAGACATCAAGGTAAATGTCATAAGCAGCACGGATTGATGAGATCTACCATTGTACCAGCAACATGACATCCTAACAGACTGTAGGACTACACAAACCAAACCCACAAGCATAAGAAACAAGCGAATCGTTCCTACTACTTTCAACCCATACCGAATCTAATCAAAATGAAACAAAATTTCGTTCAAAAGATAAGTAAGCATCAGCTCTACCAAAATGTTATAGAAGATATGATCAAATTGCTGGTCAGTTGTGCGACAGAAGCTTCTGTACATAGCCAGTACACTTATAGCCGAATTGAGCACAATTTCTCTACACAAGTACTACAATGAAGTCGAGCATTGGACGCGACAGATCACAACAGGTTCTTACAGCATCCGAATATTGTATTTTCACAACTGCAAGATCACATCTGGGTTATCAAATGATCATTCCGTGAGACTAGGGAAGATGAGCACTCTTTCATGTCTTCCAACATAGACAAAGATAATCAACCAAGAAATCATTTGTGTTCCATTTCCTGCACAAACGTCTCTCTCTCTCTCTCTCTCTCTCTCTCTCTCTCTCTCTCTTCAACCAGTAAAAGAGCTACGAATTCTTTTCCTCGTCTTTCTTTCTCGGTTTCTTTCGCTACCGACCGAAAAGATTGCATCACATCCATATTTTCCCATGATCAAGAACCTTAAAACCCCAGAAATCCTCCACAAAACAGCACGAGAACTAGACTAAAGTCAAGCCAAGAACTCAGTCCGCAAGCAACGGCGGCTGAAAAGTGATTGCCGTCAAGAATACGTTAGCATGCAGATCCAGTAGAAGCTTACCGGTGCGAAGCTAGTGAGAGAAAGCTGAGTGAGCAGACGGACAGATGGATGGATAGATACACCTTTCTCCTTCGTATCTGCAGATTTCCAGAGCAGATAATTGGATTACAAAAAGTGCTGCTAGTGCCAGGTCCTGTCTTATAGAAACGGGATCATGAAAGAGAAATAACCTAGAACAATTATTCTCATCAATGTCGAAAGCAAAGCTGGGACGGAGAAGTAGTGGACAGAACTCGTCCAGCTACCGAGGCCTGAAAATCATGGATGGCGTAGTGCCATGTCATCTCCATGCACGGTGGTGGGGGCCGCCGCGCGGCCCTGCCAGCCAATGGGCTGGTCCCACGTGGAGCCCCGGTCGACACGCCTGTACCTACCCGAATAAATGATGAAGTCGACGTTCATTCTATTATTTTTCTCAATTGGAAAAAAGTTCCATGGATTTGTGGACGGAAGAGAGCCGATCCGGAATTGGAAAAAGCAACTGGGACAGCAGTTCCCGAAATTCCAATTTGCCCTCATCTCCATCATTGATGTGATTTTGGAGGTTTTGATATTGTGAAGTAAATATGAATTATCATGCTGTGATATAAGCCAAGATTCAAAATATCATTTCGAAGTTAAAATTTATCAACAAATTGTATAATTTCACAATTTATTACTAGTAATTTTGGAAATTTTCATATTTTTCTATTTGAAAAGTCGGACTACAAGAGCGGCGAGAAATGAGAGGCTAGAAGTAAATAATCATTCTAAGCAGGTGTAGATGAGCTATGAAGTAATGAATAATTGTGAGATATATTATATAAATTGGATTAGGGTCACTGCATAGGATAAAATCAATGCATGGAATTTATTGGGTGGTTTAGGAATTTCCAGATGATACCGAGGTCATCCAACATTTCAGGCGATGGTGCATGGACGAACGGCAGGTGAACATCGCGGCCTAGATTGTCAAAAAGGCTTTCCAAACTTGCATGGGTTGCACGGGTAAAGTTGGCGATTCACATGTCTCTCCTGGTGCTATAAGTCAAAAAGCAAAATCCTAAACGAGATGCGGTTCATCTCCCTTTCCCTTTCCTTCTTAGAGACGACTCCGTTTATTTCACGAAAAAAGGGTGATATTTTATAGAAAATATTTCTTTAAAAAATGAGAATATTTTACGATATTTAACTAAAATCTGAAAATGGATAAAAATATATTTTTCATCATTTAATAAGAAAATAGATCTAGATTAATTAGGCGTTGGTAACTTGCGTATGGAACTAATAAACTGGATACGATCACTAAAATCTAGGATCTTGCCTCAATGGAACCTTAATCGACCCCGGGGGCTTGGGCATGGGTACCTAGATCCCAAGCACGAGCAAGGGCATCCATCTTGAGTCCACAAAATCTAGGCCCGAGAACACGATGCCCATTCCTGACTTCCTAGTGCCTGGCTTGGTCTACAAAGGCCGAGCCTGAGGCCCTAGTGCTTGAGCTCGTATCCCCAGCACACAAGCCCGAGTCCATCGAGGCTAGGCTTGGGTTCACAAAGGGTGAGTGCAGGACCTCAATGCCCAAGCTTGAGAACCCGACGCCCATGCACAGTTCCTAGCCCTTGAGCTTGAGTCCCCAACACTTAGATCCTTGTTCCATTGACACTAGGCTATGGAACCCAATGCTTGTGCCTAGGTCCCTAGTGAGTAGGTTTGGGTCCTCGGCACCGGGACCTAGGCGATCAGACTAGAAGTTCATAGATGCCAGGTCCTCGGCACCTAGGCTCAAGAACCTAGTGCTCATGCTAGGATCCCTTGCGCTTGACCTTGGGTTTATCGAGGCCAAGGCTTGGGACCTAGGGCCCCTACTTAGGTCCATTGAGGCCGGGCTGGAGACCTTAGTGCCTAGGCACAAGGCCTTGATGGATGTAGGTACTGGGGACTTGTGTGCGAGCACCAGGGTCCTAGGCTCGATCTTGATGGACCCAAGCACAGGTGCCAAGGGCTCGGCCTTGACCTCATGAGGTGCCAAGGATTGGGGCATGTGCTTCAGGGTCCTAGGCTCGATCTTGATGGACCCAAGCACGGGTGTCAAGGGCTCAGCCCTGACCTCGTGAGGTGCCAAGACTAGGGCATGTGCTTCAGGGTCCTAGGCCCAACCTCAATGGACCCAGGCATAGGCACTGGGGTCTAAGCCCAACCTCAATGGACTTGAGCTTGGCATTGATGTACGCAGGTGTGAGCGTCAGGGTTCTGAACTAAGCCTCAATGGATCTGGGCCTAGGCACCGAGGTCCTAGGCCTAACCTTAATGGACACGGGCGTTGGCACCAAGGTTCGAGTGTAGCCTCTAAACATTGGTCTTGACAATGGGGACACTAGCACAAGTGTTGGGCCTGAGCACTAGGGTGTTCGGTCTGGCCTTGATGGACATGGGCACGGTCTCGATGGAGATGGTCCTGATCATAGGGTCTTCGGCTTGGGTGCTAGGGATCTAGGCACAAGCACCGGGGTTTTGGGCACGAATGGCCTCTGTGGACTTGGGAAGGGCACTGGGCAA
Source organism: Eucalyptus pauciflora (assembly GCA_007663325.1). Classification (NCBI taxonomy): domain Eukaryota; kingdom Viridiplantae; phylum Streptophyta; class Magnoliopsida; order Myrtales; family Myrtaceae; genus Eucalyptus; species Eucalyptus pauciflora. The sequence continues at coordinate 650,959 of VMYD01000114.1, read as the reverse complement.
GCACACCGGAGTCTTAGGCCGAGGTTCTTTGGACTTGAGCTTGGCCTTGATGAAACCCGGTGGACTCGACCCTAGCCTTGCATTGCCAAGGGCTTGGGAAAAGTGTCAAGGTTTCGTGCCCAAACATAGAGTTTCTAATTCAAGCGTCAATATTTAATCATATTTTTGGAAAATGATTTCCAATTTTTTAAAGAGTAATTCATTTTCTTGAGTTTAATCATAGATTTTTCATTAATTAGGAAAATATTTTTAGTTGACTCATTTTCCTAGGTGATCCAAACCTCGGAAAACAAAGACCTGCGTAGTAAAGGAGGCTTAAGGGGAGAAGGGACTCACAATATACACCACATGGACCGGGTCTATGATCGAAGGTCAATACATAACTCTGAAAAAAAATGCACAATCCACGTGAATCCCTAGGATCGTCGAGCAATTGCTCGTGATCAGTCATTAAGTTTCGATAGTTTCACCGATAAATTCGGCGCCAAGGAGGCGCAAGAAGCCAAAAAATCCTTATCCGGGCTCAAATCCGCGACGCCCAATTAGACCAAGTCGAGATTTCAATAGCCAAAGGGTCGTTTTCAGATCAAAGTTCACATGAGTTCACATGAAGGAAGGAAGGAAGCCGATGAGCACGGATGACTCGTCGCTTTTGTGTGGGTCAGGCTCTAATGTGCGAGTACTTCAGGCATGTGGGCCGAGGCACGCGAGGTTGGTCCCGAGCTCTAGGCTGCCCCCACACACACCAAATATGTGGAAGCAAATCGTTCGGACTTCAATGCAGAGTACCTTTCAATGTTCCATAGCTGGTGCGAGCTTGTCCTTGGCATGCACACTCTGCATTACCTCCAAGAACTTCCCATGTACATCGAGCCTGATTGGTGCAGCTACGACCGAACCGTCACTGTATCGTCCGGTGTGGCAGTAGCTCGAGGCTGTGTGAGCAGCGGCGGCTTTGAAGGTGCCGTAGCTGTTGAGGAAACTGCTGCAGGAATGTTCTGTCAAACAATTCTCGTGGTGGCGATCCATTTAGACCGGCCTAACGTTACCAGTAAAAGTGCATTATCTGTGCGGAAAATAGTGCCATTTCCAAGGCAAAATGCAATTGAGCTTTGCTAGCTTTAGAAGTTTGTCCTCAATCTCGAAGGCAAGAATCTTAAACTGTACGGCTCGATTGTCGCCTACAAAGCACGTATCGTCAAACAGATTTGTTCTATTATTGAAGGGCCAAAGTTCTCAGTAGCGCTCACCACACTAGAAAGCGAGAGAGAGAGAGAGAGAGAGAGTCTAGGTCGCCAATGTGGAACACAAGTCTGTCAAAAGACTCACAATTATTTCTCTCAAGTCGTTTTGGTTAGAAACTGACTAGGACAAGCAGTCGTGAAACTATATTTGAGAGCTACAACAGATGTTCGGACTGCCAAGAACAAGTTGCTGCTGAAGCATGAGGACTTTTAGTACAGTAGGTAGACGAGAAGTTCATACAATAACTAGATATTCTTTCTCGAGCTTTTAAAGATCAGGACTGTTTCCTCTTCCTCCAACTTGTACAGCGGAAAATCTCAGCAGCGGCGCGAAGTGAACTGGACGTTAAATTCAGTGGGGCTATAAATCCTGAGAATATCATTCAATTGGGTGTCCTTCTCGGAGCCCATGTCCGTGATCTTTCGTGGTGCAGTAGCGAAATCCTGATTACTTCAGATATTCGGCATGCCAATATGATGTGCTGTCAGTGCTCCTATCTATCCAGAGGGTTTGATGTCTCTGACAACCGCTGAGTCTTGACTTCCTACTTTTTCTACATGGTGTAATCTCATCAGAAGTGCTCTAAAAGGAGGAAGGAAACAAAAAGAGTAGATTGATAAATTCTTTCCCTAATCCTTCTCGATCTTCTGGAGTGTGCATCGACTTAAGATGATCTGCGACAGGCGTTTCGCTAGTAAAGTGATAGGTTTTGGTGTGGTGAAAGAAGCAGCTTCAAAGGGAAGTTCCCTGTATTCATATACAAAAGGACTTCACCCTATGGATGTTACATCTGTAGAGTGCATTGTCACAAATGACGTAGTCATTCAGTGGGATGATTACGATACAAAATTTATCCCTTAGCTACATGTGCCCCTTCTCATGGAATGGGGTGTATCACTACCTTTCCGTTCGCTCGGTTTGTCTCGACGTAGGAGAAGGCCTCAGCAACCTGAGAAAAAGGGAAGGGTCCCTTGGGGTCGACTATTGGCTTCACCTTCCCGCTTTCGATGTATGGGTTCAGCTTCTTTAGGACCTCTCCGTTGGAAGTGACTACAAATCTGAAACCAGGTGGTACCACAGCGCCAGTTAGGGCTACCACGATCCCTCCTTCTTTTATGGCTTTGACTGCTCTGTCACATTGACCTGTCGAAAGGAAGGGTATTCATTAGGCCAATGTTAGCATAGGGATGGCGAAGGAATGCATGATTAAAATCGACTTAACAGTTGTAAGCAGGAGCTAGTTAATGTCTAACACTCTTGACTTCATCAAAGATGTAACCTATGAAAGCTTCTATTGTGATTTGGTATGCATCACTATATTTATTTCATTTAGTGATGCTATTTTATTTTAAAAGGACAATGAGGACACCTTATGTCCTTAATTAAGCACTTCTAAACATCAACTACTAACTAGGATAATGGCAACATGAAAGAACCCCAATGTCAAGTAACATCTAGTTGAGACAGATTGAACCATCATGAGATAATCACCTCGATGCGCAGTAACAAAAGAATTTTGCTGAAGTGTGACATCCTGAATTTTTTGCTTCTAAGAACTAAAAGGTTATCGGATCATGTAAATTACCAACAGCATCATAGACTACATCAAACTTTTCTGGGAGGTCTTCGAAGTTTTCTTTTGTGTAATCAATAGCCAAATCAGCACCCAAGCTTTTCAAGAATTCCAACTTCCCAGTGCTTGAAGTGGCTGCTACTCTTGAAGCACCGAAAACATGCTTTGCTAGCTGCTCAAATCAATGTATAACGTTAGAGTTGCACATTTTTTCTGCAAACAGAAACTTTTGTGCATTTCCTCATGGTGGGGTTTCAGGGTGGAGAGAGAGAGAGAGAGAGAGAGAGAGAGAGAGAGATCATGGGTTGGTTCAGTTGATGCAGGCCAACTTGCAGAAAAATTAGACTTGTATTCAAGTATCATATACCCCAACTACCACATCATCTAAAGGAACAATTCAATAAGCATAATTCGAAATTAAGTCGATATACGATGGAAAGAAGGGCCTTGCTTGGTTCTTCCATTATTCATGTCCTGAACGACCGCAAGGCATAAAATGTAACAAATCAGAACTATCTGATGCTAGACAAGGATGAGGTGCAGAGTTCACAACCATGCCACTCTAACATCTGCATTAAAATGGTTGTTCAAAACTTGGGAATGGGATATCAAATCAGAACATTTAATCCTTGTAGCTAGACATAGGCCAAGTTACTAAATGCAAACATAAAGGTTGTTACCTCAACAAAGCATGGCCATTTTGCCCCAGTATTTGCATGAATTTACCCAATCAATGGCGCTAAAGCAAGTGTGCAGATTCTAGTGTTCTCGTCTTTTAGAGATAGATCTCTGTGCTTTCTGTGCTTTCTTCTACTTGAAAACAAGTATCGGGTGTTTCTTATAAGAAACAAGTATCACATGACTTAAAGGTGGAAATGATCATCTCCAAGAAAATACCTGAATGACAAGACTTCCAACTCCACCAGCACCACCTAAAACAAGAATCGATTTACCAGCAGAGAACCCAGTCCTCTCAAGGCCCTCATAGGCTGTCTCGATGGCAAGAGGAAGCCCAGCAGCCTGAACAAAATCGATGTTCTTCGGTTTGAGAGCCAGTAACTTCTCTTCCACCGCGGTATACTCTGCAAATGAACCGAACTGCTTAGGCCCTTCCAAGGCCTTCTCATTTATGTCCCCATATACCTCGTCGCCTTCCTTCAGTTCCTTTACCTGGCTCCCAACTTTTACCACCACGCCAGCAACGTCGTAGCCCGGAACAGTCTGCCAAAGGGAAAGAGAAAAGTACAGCGGAACAGAAAATGTCAAAACCATTTGGTATCATACGACTAAATCAGTTGATTGAACAGGATAAAAATATCCTCATTCATATAAAGTAAGAGAATATTAATGGAAGTCCCCGGGTGAAAGGTACAATAGAAGTTTTACCAAAACAATCTCCCACAGTAAGCTGGTGCTCTGTGTGGCAATTTATCCTACATTCCACATTATTAGATAAGCATAAGAACTGCATTCTCTGTCAAATTTACACATTTTCCTGTACTATTTAACATTTCCTATAGGTTGGACATCAAATTTCTTTTAGGTAGTGGATGCTTGACTTCTGCTTTGTACCCATTGATAAGGACACTCTGGAAACAAAAATACTATCCATGTAATCGAATTTTACCAGTTCGAAGAGAATACTGATGGGAAATACAAATACATTCATAGAATTGCAATGTTCACAGTCCGGCGTTCGAGACCATTCTGAATTCCTTAGTATTGAGGATGCAGAACATCAACAGAGTCAGTTACTATGACTAGCTGACTGGAATGTAGCCGAGGATGCATTGGGGATGTACATAGTAAATGGCCTTCAAAGCAAAGTTCACATTGGTTCTCATAGGAAATGACAGTCATATTTTAATGTGCTATTGTTACATTTTTCTACCATGTCAATACTACCCTGCAAAACCTTTTCGTCGCAAGAAATATACAGTGGCTCAGGTATTATCTGGACTCTAATCCGCATAGACCTCGTCAGAAATCACAAGCTAATAGTTCAAAGTGCAAGGAGAGTTCTCTTAATTACAATGAGTACAAGAGAAACTATTTTTCTTCTTCCCTTTAGGAAGAGAAGACTAGTCATGATATATACGAGACAATGCCTAACCACCTTTTTTAACATCTACCAACAACCACCAATGGACCACCAATTAGTTCACGCTACTGCAATATCCAGAATCGTTCCTCTACATCATCCACAAAAAGGAACACTAGAAGAGTTCACATTTCGAGGGTTGTCTCGACTAAAGTATTGCTACTCGAATTCTCTCTCAGTTCCATTGATGACACTTAAACTCCCATACATACATATCAACATTCCCCTATGCACGGCCTTCGCGGCAATAAGTGCTGCAACAGAGCCACATAAACAGGCCAGGTATGCGGGCGCTGGTCCTCTCAGCTCCGGGTTTGAAGCGTAAGTTGTTCCAGCACCAGTTAAGCCCTCTTTTCGCCCACAAACTCGAACCAGTTTCTACCGTCTGTACATTCTGTCAGTAGTATCCATCCACACAGTGTCACTAGTTGACTGGCTGTTCAATTCTCTCCTCAATCCCCATGACTGAAGAAGTTTCGCTTCCCACTTCTCCACAACCCACCAAGTTTCTCTCCCCTCACCGGCTTTTCCCTTCAACCCACAAAACCCAAGCAGCCGAAAAAGGATTAGAAAAACCGAGGAAGAGCAATTCATTACCGGGAGAGGAGAATCGGTGGCCTTGAATTTCCCCTGCCTCCTCTTGGCGTCGACAGGGTTGAGCGCGGCGGCAGCCACCTTGATCAGCACCTGGTCCTCCTTCACCTCCGGCACCGACACCTTCGGGTCGAACTTGAGCACGTCGACCCCTCCATACTCGCCGTACACCCACGCCTTCATCTCGCTGGGCACTCCAGCGGCCTTGGCGGCCTCAGCGGAGGCAGGGGCGGCTTGGGAGTTGGCCCGGACTCGGAGAGGGACGGCCCAGTTCGCCGGTCGCCGCCGGACGGGGGAGGCGGCGACCGCCTTCTTCCTGGTGTCCCGGAGAGTGGGGGCGATGGAGGAAGAGAATTTGAGAGGAAGCGAGGAAGAGGAAGAGGAGAAGGAGGAGGAGGAGGAGGAGGAGGGAGAGTGGAAGGTAGTCAGCTGGCAAGTTGTGGATGTGAGGATGGTCTCCATTTCACCAACTGTTTCTCAGTAGCTTATCTTCAAGGCCTTTTATACTTACCGTTGCTCCCCTTTTATCTCTTCTTTTAAAAAAATAAATAAATTATTCTGACAAATTTTCATATTTTTTATTTGGGATATAAGATATAAGATTTTGATAGTAGTATAATTTATCTAAGTTAGTAGCTAATCCAATCCAAAATTGCAAAAATATTTGAACTTTGATTAATTTTTTTCTTCCAGTTAGAGGTCAAGCATTCGTAGTTACTATAAATTATAATTGACATTTGCAATTTTTTTTCTTTTTTTATGTCTAGATGATAAGAATTTCCCACCTGCTTGCATATAATTTTGAGGTAGTTCAAGCTTTTTCACTCACGCAATTATTATTGTTGAAATTAATGTGCTCGATGTAATATGAAAGCGTGCAAGATGGTCATCTAATTAATGTCATGGTATCGACCATGGGCTTATGTCTATCCAATTTGAAAATAGCCTCAAATTTTTTTTTTTAAAATTTCTTGTGAACTCTCGATTGGTGCAAGACTTCCCAAATCACCACAATATAATCTTGCATCTAAAAAAAAAAAAAAAAATCTTGCATCTACCGATCTCCCATAGAGGCGCTTTGTATCACAACTATCAACTGAGGAACCCTCAATTTCAACCGATTGGCCAAGATCATGAAGATAATTTTGTATGTAATCACATAGGCTAATAGATCTGAATTGATTGGGTTTCTCGGGGTTTTTGAACTTTTGAAACTATAGAGATGTATGTTTTATTGAAGTCTAGATTTAAGATTCCATTAAAGACATTTGGACCAAGTGCCTTAAATGCTCCAAGCTCTAAGACAGCTGTTTTGGTGGTGCTCAGGAGCTCCTCCTTGAAATTATGAAATTCTTTTTTAATACCTATTCGGAATTTTTCTTTCTCCTCCGTTCCATAAATGTTACTACCACATATCTCAATTTTCTTGCCAAATCCTCAATTTCTAGATTTAGTAAGTGCCATGTTTCTTTGACAACTCTTTTATAGTCTTCATCTTCCAACTAGAAAGCTTCGTATTCAAACTCAATCTTTTCCTACTTTCCTTACATTAGAACCAAGGTATTTGCAATATTGCCATGTTCTAAAGAGATTTTAAGTTCATAATAATTTTCACTCTGGAATTACTGTAAATTTAGGATGCATTTGTTTGTACTTTATATTGTTTTTCAGGATAAAGTATCCAACATATACATCCTATGACATTCTATCTAAATAGCCAAAGCACATAGATCTCAAACATTCATGATGGAAAAATTACCCAATTATTAATTAATTTATTTTAGGATAGAGTATCCCACATATACATCCTATGACATTCTATCTAAATAGTCAAAGCACATAGATCTCAAACATTTATGATGGAAAAATTACCCAATTATTAATTAATTTATTGTACGAATGCCAGTTTAGTTATAAATTTGTGAATTTAATCAATTTAATCCTAAAATTTTGCATGAAATTTCAATTAATTCTCTAGGTCAGTTTTTACCGCAACTTAATGACATGGTGGTCCAATTTTCATAGGCTATTCTATGTGGCACTTCGCAATGCTAGTGATTTTGGGTGAAACTAGCAAGAAAAATTATATTGAAATTTCATGCAAAACTTTGGGACTAAATTAGCGAAATTGGAAAGTTTGAGACTAAATTGACATTCGCACAATAGATTTTGGAAAATTTCCACAACATATGCAGCATATTTCAAAATTTAAAAATATCAAGTTCATTATCTTTACATCCCTAGTTAATAGTTTTCGAAAATGGCAGATTTTCTTTGACTTTTCATTTATCAGTTTTAACAACTTATATTTATAGTTCAATTTAAAAGAGATTCCTTTTTTATATTCACTATAATTAGTTTTTGTGTACGCATAAGGCGCATGCGTTGTGATAATGAATAACTAATTTAATTGAATGGAGAAATATAATATTTGACATTATTTTTTAGTAATACACAATTTCTTTTATAATAATATTTGACATTTTTTAATTAATATACAGTTTCGTTTATAAAAAGTAAACATGGAATGAACATATTGTTGTCATTCCAATAACAAAATATTAACATTTATTGAACTTTTTGGAAAAGAAAATGAGAGAAGGATGAGTGGATTGTTACTCTATAGGAACAATCAATTTCATCTTATCAAATGCAAGTTTAAGTGGAAAGTGGGTATTGCATTATAACATAAACATGTAGATGATGGGCAAATGGCAAAGTTTATGAGAAAGACAAACTACGTTTTTTTATGTAGATAAATAATAGATCAGTGGCGATAATTATATTTCTTTCCCGCATAATTTTGGAGGAATTCATTTTTCGTCCTTATACATCATTTGGTTATAATTAGCATCGGCTATTTTTTTTTTTGTTGGTCCTACTCTATTCCTATTCTAGGAACACTCTCAGACTAAACTACAGCGTCCCCACCCCAACCTCCCCTGAGAAGGTGGGGATTCAAACCCCCCACCCCCTTCCAAATTGGAAGGATGGCCATTGGAGCAAACCCCAGTGGTTAGCATCGGCTATTGAACACAAGTCTTATATATCTTGATAAAACTTACATTTTTGGTCCCTGGACTTTTCAGAATGTTCAAATTCTATCTACGTATTCCGTTAGACGATTTTCACAGCACTTATTAATAAAATTTTCTTAAACGCAATTTTTTTTCACATCCCATTTCAAATAGGATTGTCATAGAAAAATATAATTATGGAGCATTTTCTCTATTTATTATTTATTCAGCATTCTCCTCCTCTCATCGAGCTCCCAAAACGCACCGTTTTCTCGCGTCCGTCCGAACAGGGAGGCCGCAGGAGACACGCGCTGATCACGTGATCGGGGATGAGAACCTGTATAAAAGCTCGCTCCATTTCCTTCTTCCTTCTCTCTCCGCTCGATCTTCCGCATGCACGCGATTCCCCGTCTCTCTCTCTCTCGAATCGATCGGTGCTAGCAAGAAGGAACTCAAATTGAATCGATCGAGGTAGGTGTCCGTCCATTCCTCCGTCGATCGCTTCACGAGATCGCTCGTGTCGTTTTCTTCATCTGGATCGACGACTCCCGTCTCGCTCGAGCGCCGTCGATTCGCGACGCCTGGTAAGGTCTCTCCGCTCCCTGTCGATCCTCCTTCCTCTCTCGATCTCGTCTCGGCTCGTTTAGCCGTGCGCGCGCGCGCGCGTTCTGAATTCGCTGAATGCGCTGATGTTTCGTCGAGCTCGAGAGCTGGATGCCGAAGGAAACCGGAGGAAAATGACCGCGTGCTTGCTTATTTGGTAGAGCGTGCGAGCTCCTCCGTGCGTTTGTCGAATGGATCGGACGGTTGGAGGTCCCGCTGACGCGGGGGACCTGAAAAAGTTCGAATCTTGTTTCTGCGACGAAAAACCCTTTTTCCGATTTTTTTTGAAAAAGATCGACTTTATTTTGTGAATCGGGATCCTAATGCATGTAGATAAAAAGATTGGTACAATGGGGGAGCAAGAATTTCCAAATCAATGTCGGAATTTACATGACCGAAAACATTCGAAAAATAGCACAAGCATTGGCGATAAAGCTGCAATTTTTGTTTGTCCTGTAGATCTGCTGAAAATGGCTGAAGCGTCCAAACCGGAGATGAAGAAGGCTGTGTTCAAGAAGGTTTGCGAGCTGCGTCCACTTGATACTGGGTTAAACCTCACGGTGAAGGTCGTTAATACGAAGGTGGTTGCACCGAGGGGTCGACAGATGCGAGCTGCTGAAGCCTTGGTGGGCGATGATACGGCCATGATAGTTTTTGTCGCAAGAAATGATCAAGGTACATTAATTGTAATGAGAACTTTTGGTTCGCTGATGATGCTGTGTTATTCTGTATTCTTCTTCTGTTGCTAATCATGAAAAGTCCGTGACCCTATCTTGTCGTTGTGAATAGATAGATAATTCTTTCTGTGGTAGGTTCTTTGATTGATGATGCATGAGTAGAATGTGTTTCTCATTTCTATGCTTATGATTGGATGAAGCAAGTTTGTAACTAAACCCCTTTATATTATTTTGAGAGAAGCGACCATCATTGCTCGTGAGATTTTAGTGGAAAGAAAGGATTATAATCTAAGCTGATTAATATATTCTGATAAATGTTCACACTGAAGGCAATGGAAAAGGAGCATGCTTGACATTGACATGGCCAATGCTGCTTCGTGTTGTTAATTGACGGCCTGTCAGCTTCATTATGTGGATTATTTTATGAAATGCTTTATTGTTAACCAATTATACTTGCGTGAAAGAACTCATTGTGTCCCATTTGTTGAAAACTTAGATACAATTTTTGTCTTCCATACATTCATATTTTTCCTACCTTCTTCTTCTCACATAAATAACAAGAGGACTAGAAAAATAGTTCCGTTTCACTTAATCTTGTTTGGTTCTTGTTCCAGACTTAGGAATTGAATCGTATGCCTGTGCACTTGTTGCTTGTAGGATCTGGCTCTCACTTTTGAGTTGACTGTCTGCTTGTTGGCCCTTTCAAGTTCTTCTGATTATCTTTCAATTTATATAATGTCACCTTTAGCATTGTTTGAAAAGCATAGATACTTGGTTTTTCCTTTCTGGTGGAGGAAGGTGAATCATGCTTATTCCATAAGTCTTGATGAAAGATTCACCATAGGAATTGAATCCCTGATTGAAACTGGATGATTAGAAAATTTGGTTAATTCTCATAAGTGTAATTGCTAATGGCCAAAATATGAGAAAACAGATACTACTAAATTGCATAATGACATTTTATAGATATATACAAGCAAAGCTTAGATTAAGAAGCACGTGATGCCTCTGTCCTGTGGTGACTGTGTTCCATGGTCAGGCCGCTGTGTGTGATGCTGCTTGTAGAGGGTCAGGGGCGTGTAGAGATCAGAGAATTCTATACCCTAGGGCTTAGGAGGAGGATCACATGTGGGGAAAAAGTAATCACATGCACGCTTAAGCAATCAGGATTGCTTTCAAAAGTTTAACTAATTGGCTGGGTTGTAAATCTAAGACTTGTAAATGGATTATCCTTTTTAAAACTCCGGGCGTAAAGAAGGCAAGTCAGGCACCAAAATAGAAAAAATATGGGCTACCTTTTTTGAGACACAATTGACAAGGCCCAAATGGCTTAATTTTTGTATCTTTTGAAAGCAATTAATAGAAAATGTAGGCTCTTCGAGCACTCAATATGTATGTATCATAAGCTAGACAAAGTGTCCACATACTGGTGTCTATTATATGGATACTTATTAGACAGATACCTGTGTCCTAAGATTTTTCGGAAAGCCAAATCAGACGCACAGATCTGCACCCACGCCTGATCCTTGCATCCAAGGCCAGGTAGTTTGGATATGAAGTAATGTATTCAAGTAATTATACAAAGTGTTGCAAATGATTATGCCGTTGTTAGATTGTCAATATATTACCGTCATCCACAACACGATCTTTTCTCTCTCCGAGACTGGCATTGAAGATAATGTCTGATACATTTAAAGAAAAGCTATGAGGTTAAACCTGATTATACATGTTGGATCCTACAGGATATTCTAGGTTTGGATAGGCTAAGTGCTGAATTGAATGGATTGATACCTTCAATTCGAATTGTTCTTGGTCCTTTTGGTCTTGTCTGGCAAAATAGAAAAATGGGCGTGCTGTTTTGAATAGGGTTTTACGTAGCTTGTCAATAATATTAGGCTTGTCAAGTGTTTGTCAACGGTAGACCATATCTATTCGATTTCGGTCCCTGATTTGAATTGTTTAGGCTCAAAGTCTTTATGGTAGATGATCCAATTATAAGTACTTCACTTAGACTTTTAAAACCAAGCCTCATATCTTAAGTGTGCACGTGATTACTTTTTCCCCCACTTGATCTTCTTCCTGAGTTCTAGGGGTTTTGAACTCTCTGCTCTCTCCACCTCTCACTGTCTGCTTATTTGAAGAACTATCACGCTTGCAGCAGGAAAAACATAGCCAGGAATGCCCCCCCTAGTCTAGGAGCTGTCCCATGTTTTTCCAGAATTGCATAGGGGGTTTTCCAAGAAACATGCTGATAAACCGACGTTTGGGACTAGATAGGAAATAGTACTAAATTTTAGCCTTTTGCCTTTTCCACGTGGGGTATGTGATTGTAGGAACTTTTTCTAACCAACCCTTTTTGGTTGGTGGTTACATATTATAATTCACCCATAGAAGACTAATCTCTCTCTCCCTCCTCTCCCCCCCCCAAAAAAAAAAAAAAAAAAAAAAAAATCTTGTACACCATGGCCACCATCAACTCCTTTGAGCACCATTTCTTTGTGAACAAGTCACAAGTTGCTGGTGGAAGGCCCATGGATGACTGACACATATATTGATTAGAGCGCTGCATAACCCATTCCATATTTATGCATAGGCTCTGTGTAATATCCCCAATTTGGTACTGGGAGGGGCCATTTCTGTGTAAACTTATTTATTGCTGTCAGTTTGTTATTTCTCTTATGACACCGGAATGGTAATGTAAATGAAATGTGATGTAAACTTATTGTTGTACTAGCATGTGTTATCAAGTAAGGAGCATTTTATTTAGCGGTTCTTGAATACTGGAATGGTTTGGAAAAGTGTGAGGACTTAAAATTTCAAGTTTTTAGCAGTCCAAAGGCGTACTTCCTGAGCTTGCATTAGTATCCCTAGGTTCTCAGACAACTTTGGAAAAGAGAACTGGAATATTTTCTCTCACAATGCATTTATGCACTGTTTTGAATTGCTTAAGATAACACAAGCATAATTGGAGTCTTTTCTACTCAAATAGCCGCTTCTTGAATGCATATCTGCACTGTCCACTTTTCTGAAGGAACCTCATATCGGGGTGACATTGTCTTTTTTTTTGGTTAGCCATTATCTATCATCGAGGAGGCTTGGACAATTTGATGTGGATTGTTTCTACTGTGGACTTGGAAATTTAGTGCTCACTAGTGCTTAACTCATTGGCTACTAATTTTATTGTCAATGAGGGAGAGAGAATATAGTTCTGTCTAGACACTGGTTTAGAATGCTGAGGCAGTCTAAAACCTAGGGGTACACAGTTTTCAGGTTAGCATATGGAAATTTAGCTTAAAAGTCAAATGAAATTCGAAAGCGCTTTTCCTTTTCCTTTTTCTGTTTACATCAATTCAAATGCCATTGCACGACCATGACTCATTAGACTGTCGCAAAATAAGAAGTTCGTGATAATTATCAGACAGGATGTTCTCCAATACTTACTTTCTATTTAAGTTTTTAATAAGTCATTATAAATTCTTACTGAATTTATTAGAATAAGACAAATGGGTGCTGTGGAAACACATTATAACTGTAACATGCCTGATTGCAAACTCTTAAATAGATATGAAACAAAATAAATTACTCGTGTCGTACACTGGAGCATGAGGTATTATTTGGTGCAAAAGAGCTCACTCTGCATGGTAAAGTATATTTTCCGAGTAAGATGAAAGATGAGCTTGTAGAAGTCAAATAAAAGTTTTCTGAGACACTAAAGATGATCGAGTAAGTTGCAGAAATTACTTGCTTGTTGTTAGGGTTAATGTTGGGTCCAAAATGCCTGTCTTAATATGAAAAAGCGTCCTAATATATTTTGGTTATATAACTTCCGTGTTTTACTTTTGAATCTTCTTTTGCTACAAAATTTTCTCTCAGGAAACAGGATGGTTTCTTCAGGGCAAATAGACATATATTGTTGCAAATATTTTTATGGAAATGCCACATTTATTTTGGGACAATATTGTTTCTGTTGTTCTGATTGTGCTTTCTGGCATACAAGAATTCCTTTCATGGTTTCATCAACTTTAGAGGTCGAAACACAAATATTAGGTTAATACTTTTTCTCTTGAACTGAGATGAATTAATTTGCACTTGCAATCGTATGTTTTGATTTTGACTTCGTATGACTGGCCAATGACCAAGCATTATGCTGTCGTTCTCTAGCTGTGAAACATTTTGTCCGTCTTGCTTTTATTAATCTTTTTTTCTCTCTGTTGTTTGATGTCCAGTTGACTTGATGGTAGAAGGCAGCACCTTGACCTTGCGAAATGCAAAGATCGAAATGTTCAAAGGGTCGATGAGGCTTGCAGTAGACAGATGGGGCCGAATTGAAGTTGATGAACCTGCCAGTTTTACCGTGAAGACCGACAACAATATCTCGCTGGTTGAATTTGAAATGGTGAATGTTGTTGAATAGGGAGTTTTTTTATTTGTTTATCTTGATAGGTACTTCTCTCTTCAACATATCCAATACATTCAGAACTGATGGAATTTTCATCCAAGTGGATCTAGTGGCTATTTGCATCTGTTTGATGTAATGTGCCTGTTTTGGGCTGACCTTTTGCTAACTTCTTAGCCTAGATGTGAGGCTTTTTGAATTCATTATACATTAATATCTCATTAAATTACGAGGTCCTTGAAAATCTTAATATGTTCGAAATAGCCCGTATTGCTGCTGTGGATGTTTGTTTATGATTTCAAATAGGTTGTTGGCCTGTCTTTCTGTTTGCAGTTTCTGACCCTCGAGGGATGTATTTTGAATGGCGAACTGATCGATGTTGTAGTATATCCTTAAAGGTACATTATGGTCAGTAGTGTGGAGTTCATTGGCTTATTAGGAGTTTGTCTAACAGAAAGCGTACTTACTTTGGTTTGAGTAGTTTTTAAGGGCCAGAACTGAATGCTTAAGCTATTTACTTACCATTATGTGATTAGGCTGCTTTGATGATAGATACTGTGCTCCAAGCTCGAACTCAGATCGGTTATCTAGCCTTGCTCGACATGTTCAAAGCTAGTTAGGGCCCGTTTGGCAACTTGCCAAGTAGTAATGAATTCTCTTCTTTTATTTTTGGAATTATTTTGGAATTATTTTTGGAAGTAGATTTGAAATAGAAATCCTTTTGATAAATTTTTTGTTCTTTAGAACAAATTTGTTTTCGGGAATAGATTCGAAACAGAATCAAGAGGATAAAATAATTACTTATTTATTCTCGAGAATAATTTCAAAATCAAGCAAACTTAAATTTCTTATTTGTCTTTTTTCTTCTTATTTTCTTCTTGTTCTTCTTCCTTATCTCTTCTTTTTCCACCACCATCGCCGCCGCATTCACCACTGCCAATCACCAACGATCGATTGAGCGAGGTCCAATGAGCTCGTTGGAGGCTTGCCAAGTCAAAGTGAGGTTTCGCGAGCTCACTGAAGGGTTGCCCAACCATTGGTGAGCCTCGTCCAGGTCTCCCTCTACCATCAACAAGGCTTGCCTGGCTCGCCCAATCATCGGTGTGCCTTAGTTGGGCGAGTTGGGCGAGTTTGAGCCCGACTCAGCCTAGAGGCTCGGCCAAACCTCTTCTAGTTGTTTGGCCACCGGCGAGACTTGGTTGACAAGGCACAGCCTTGCTGAGGTCGCTAGCCCTCATCTAGCCGTTTGTCAATGATCCCAAGGTCCGCAATCGGCCAAAGCTTGAAGAGAAAGAGAAAGAGAAAGAAAAGAGAAAGAGAAAGAGAAGAAAAAGACAATAAAATTATTAAAAAAATTGAAAGAAAATTATTTGAATTAGAAATGTTGAAGATGTTATCAAACGTAATTTTATTTCGAAAATAGAAATTTTAGACAATTACCAAATATATTTAAATGTTTGGAAATTATTTTGGGAACAAAATAATCACTAAACGTCCCATGAGTTTCTAGTAAGTGCCAACAAGGCCCTTAAGTATAATTGGCAGATAACTAAAGTTATAGGTTCTATTTCTCTCACCGTTTAGTCCCATTTGGGTTTTCCAATGTTCTTGGTAAATCCTTGTTGAAATGGAATGTGCAAATGCCTTGACCTTCAACAAAGCAGGTGATGCTGTGGCAAGGCCAATCTGTTCCTATGGAGGGAAAGGACAAGAAGACGGTAGACCCATCAAGGTCTGCGCTAATGCTAAACAGGACCACCTTTTTCAAGAACTTTATACAATCACATGTCATTCACTTCTTGACATGTGAGCACAAGATTTATCTGACTTTTTGGGTATTGGGGAAAAAGATTCCTTAGATGTAAAGTACACAACTGACGGATGGCATGTTAGAAGTATTTGCTTTGAAGTACCCATCCCTGGTACAGTAGATTCTCCAGATCACGACGGTGGTCCTAACACACGAGTGCTTCAGACCTGATCTCTACGTGTAGATTGCATCAGACCTATCCCGGTGGAAATCACCACGATAGAGGAAACCACCACCGGTGATTAGCATAAAATCATGTGCGTGGCTGTCATTGGTAGACCTGATCGTAGGCCTGATGACTAGTGTGTTTGCCTAGGTTTAGCTTGAGCCACAAGGCTTTTTGGGTGGGCTTGGGCATGGCATTTAGTGAGAAACCTGCCTTGCTATAAAGGAGCCCAAGCCAAGCTAGCTATGTCTGCAGATTTTTATACAAATTTTATTATGGACTATCTCGAGAAAATCTTTAGGCTTGACCTTAATTGGTAGCTCCCCAAATAGATGACTGAACACCAAGAATTTTGGATGATTTTCTTATCTCATTTTATCGGACCTGTAGTGAAGTAATGCGGAAGCAAACAGATCTTAATATTAGAGTCAAACAAGAAAAGAAGAAACTGCCAATAAAATCAACGAGAAACAATAAAGAATACGAGAAATGTATATGATTTGATTCGACTGTCGGTACTTATTATATTGAGAGATTTAATCACAAAGAATCCACTAATCAATTAGAGACAATTTTAATCGCTCAACCACTCAAGTATTTCCCAACCCTAAATTACACATAAACTAATAATTTTTAGACTCACGCAATTGTTCGACATAATGAATTATGAAAAATTACCTAGCAGCTTAAAGCACTCACGTCTTCACCAAGGAAACAAACTATATTGGATTTAAGATCCTCTGCACAAATCAACGAATTCAGCAAACTTCTCTTGTGGCCTTCGAAAAGAATTTGAATCCATTTGGAAACGTAATCAAGTCAGTGAATAGTTCAGACCAACTCGAAAGACTTCTTCTAGTAAATGCCACACTTTCAGAATCGTTCATATATTACAAATCGGTCTACATCTTTTAATTCGTGTCAAGTTTCGCACACAAACTCAAACTCGAGATAATCTAACAATATGCTATCCTAATCTTTTGTCCCGACGATGAAACACAATATATGTGATTTGAGATAGATTGGATTTAATTATCGATAAAGCGGTCAATCGCGCGGGCTCAACGTGGTTTCTAGAAAGGGCCTAACTTGTTGCCTTGGCTCACCCACGGTGAAAAATTTATGTATGAACTTGTTCGGCGGCGGCTCGGGTCCGGTCGGGCGAGCCGGGCTTTTTAATTGTATATTTTAGCTTGTTCTCGTCTAAAAAATGCTTCTTGTCCTCATCGTCTTTTTGAATCAAGTGGATAGTTCATGAACGACAGCGAGCACCTCTCTTCAACTCCACCTACTTTCAGCCATGGCAGAGCGCACTACCTTTCACTTTTCCTTCCAGTTTCTTTTTTTCTTTTTTTTTTTCCCTAGAATGGCTGACGTAGTTGCCACGCTAGCACCTCTCTCTTCGAGAAATAATATAAAAAGCCAGGCTAGTTTTTTCTTTTAATTAAATCAAGCGAAACTAACGAAAAGGCTTAATTGCAATCATTTGATAAGTTTTAAAACTCGATTGTACTTCTACGATAAGTTTTAGGATTTTTAGTACACTTATCCCAAAGATTAATATTTCTATTAGCACCTCCATTTTATGCACAATATTGAGCAACTAATTTTACATTTATTTTTTGAAAAATGAATAATTTAGAAATGATTTTCCTTAAAATGATTATTTGTATTGCTTGGAATAATTAATAAACTAAAAATACTTTCATTGTCCACAAAAATTTCTGGATATAAGTTATTATCGATAATGAAAATATTCCTCATTAATTAATTATTATTGCAATACAAACAATTATATTTTACAAAAAAAAATATATTTCTAAAATCATTCATTTCTCTTAAATTAAACCAAATCTAAAAACCAACACCACTTGATCGTTGCACACCACTCAGTCAGAATAGGTTGTGAACTCTATTTAAGAACCATCTTGGGTTTGGACACGAGGGTATGTTCGGACCGAGACCGGCATCCAGACGAGATCGATTACTAGGGCGAACCCATGCGACATGCCATTTCTTAGAATCGGACATGGGTATGTTGCCATTGAATGTTTCAGTACCTGCTCTCGGAAGAAATATATCGGTCATCAATGCGGCGGTTAGGAGCCATCATTGCATTGCTCCACAAGTGATTCGATGTCTTGCTAAGGTCCTCCATGTTTCCCGCTAAATGAACTGATAAGAGTATATCAAAAAGTCCTGACCCTCATAAGCAAATCACTTTTTTTACTTTGCGAAATAGTTAGTGCCGCAAAGAAGTAAGATCAAAACCCGATAATAAAGTTAGGATTTGGTAACCCTTTAGTCGGCCCCAACTGATCCTCGATAACAAAGCACTTTATTACTATGTAAAAGAGTTAGTGTCGTGTAGAAGTAAGATCAGAATCTGATAATAGGGTCAGGATTTGGTCACCCTTTAGTTTGCCCCAGTCGACCCTCGTCAACAAAGCACTTTATTACTTTGCGAAAGAGTTGGCGTCTTGTAGAAGTAAGATCAGAACCCGGTAATGAAGTTAGGATTTGGTCCCCTTTAGTTGGCCCCAAGCAAATGTCTTAGAATTTATGCCTTTGGTCGACTATAAAGCAACAAGCCAGTGAAACTTTTTTTTTCAGTTTATTCTAAAGCAACAAATTTTTTTTTTCGTCTATATTGATTGCAATTTAAGAGGGGAAACTGTCCAAAAATTCCTAAATCTATTGTACTTTTCACAATTGAGTTATAAACCATTCAATTTTACCAATTGAGCGTTAAGTCTTTTCACATTTTGTTAATTGAGTCTATTTTGATAGGAAATTATTGAAATGGACACTGGCCATCTTATGTGACGTGGCCAACACCAACGTGAACAATTTTTAGTAATATTTTTTAATATGTTTTGAATTATTTATTTCTTTTCTTTTTCTTTTCTCTTTTTTCATTCCCTTCTTTCTCTAGCTAGTCGCTAGCCTTGGGCGAGCTTCGCCAGGACGTGGCGAGTATTGACCTCACCAAGGGTGGGCAAGGCTCGCCCTTGCCAATGGCTGGCGGGGGTGAGCTTCTCCAGAGGTCTCATTGGCTAGAGGAGGAAGAAGGGAAGGGGAAAGAAAAAGAAAGAAAAGGAAAAAATATTAACTTTTTTTTTTAAAAATATTTAAATATTATTAAAAATTATCCACGTCAGCATTTGCTGCACCACATAGGACAATCAATGTCCTTATTAGCAATTTCTAATCAAAATTAGCTGAATAGACTCAAATTGCAAAACGTGAAAAATGTTTAAATCAATTGTTAAAATTAAAATATTTATAACTAAATTGGCAAAAATGCAATAGAATTAAGAATTTTTGGACAATTTTCCACAATTTAAGGCAACAAACTCATTATTTGGGACAAAATAGTAATTTTTGTCATCATTGGTGTACCCTATGGCAATACAAATGTTCTATGAACACTGCCGACTATAGTATTAAGTTCTCAATTTGTAGTCGATGTATCTAGTAATGAATTGTATTTATCATCACAAACAAATATCTAATGCTAATATATAGATTGCAAATTAAAATCAATGATTCCTATGGTTCTTTTGTGAAATGAAAATATTTTGGAATAATTTTACGAATGGTCTTTGAACTTTGGTTCAATGTGCAATGTGATCCCTAATTTTTTTTTTAATGTAGTTCATGAACTTTAGTCTAATGTGTAATGTGGTCCTTAAGCTTTCAAGTTATTTAATGTAGTCTTTGAATTTTTAGTACATGTTTAATTTAGTTTTAGACTATACGAAAATGGTCAATATTATCCATGATCTTAAATTAATGAAAAGACTACATTGAACATTTTTATATAAGTTAAAGTTCAACGATCACATTACATTTTAGGTTAAAGTTCAAGGACTACATTGAAAAAATTAAAAGTTCATGGACCACATTGGAAATTGGACCAAAGTTTATAGACCACTTTTGTCATTATCTAAAATATTTTATAGTTCGATTGGATATATTACAAATGTAACGATAAGATATAGTTTAAAATTTTGTATAGATATATAAGTAAAGCTGGAATAACTATCTCTTCCTATAATAGGTAACGCTATTATATTTTTAATCATTAGAAGTGAGAAAAATAGTAATTTTAAGGTTATTTTGAAATCTATGCAATCATTTGCATAAACCTTTTGTTTATTGATTTGATGAAGCTCTCTTCACTATACTTGCCAATTGATCATGAACTTCAAACATTTCTCTGCACTAGCTAAAAGGTTAGGTATCATGCTCCTATTTTCGAAAATCTATACATCTTATTAATAAATTAATTAACATTATTCTTGTAAGTAAATTAATTGTGCCTGTCATTAATTATGGAGAAACATCGCAATGCTAACATAGGTTACATAGCAATTGAACATTTACTTCAATTTTGTAAACTAATACCACACATGTGCTATATATAAAAAAATGCATTTGAATATTTTGTACTATAGTTGATGGAAAATATAAGGTTTTTACGATTGCAAAAATTGCATTCTAATTATTACGAATTTTCTAGTCTTTGATGTCGTCAACTAAAAGTGTCAAAAAAAGAAAAAGAAAAAAAAAAGATCCTTAACACCGAACTTATACAAATTCTTATGTTTGGATTTGACTAGGTTGATTGTCAAATAAAATCATCTATACATAAAATCCAGACCTCTTACCTTTGAGATCTCAAACAATATTTTCCCTTAAATTTCCTAGATCGCTTTCTTCGTATTATATATTTTACCAACTATTCTCTTTCATTATTTAATAATTCAAAATATTCCACAAGGTAATTTTTCTTATAACATAATAATATAAAATTGGATTCGCAGCATGGTCATAGCGTACTTTCTATACATGCATGAGGTGTTTATCGATTTTTTAAAATTGGATTGAGATTGCAATTACCATTGGATTTGCTTCATTGATTGCAATATAACAATATTACTAAATTAGTTGAAAAAATGAAAATAAAAAACCCAAGACGACCAACATTGGCCAAAATATAAAGAGGGAAATAATATATATAAGAAAAAAGAGAGGAAAATAATATATAAGAAACACACAATCTCTATCTCTCTTGGTCGCTTGCCTCCCGTTGTGCCGCCAGTCATGGCCCCAGCTGCGTTAGATGAGATAGTGACTGTAATCGAACCAATCAACCTAATCTAGCATCGTAGTCTTGCCATAAATTTGACTTTGAACATTGGTTATTTACATGTTAATTTGGTTCAATATGTAAAAAAATTTAAGTTTATATCTTTTGTTGCAACGGGAGTTTATACTGGTCTGGGTGAACGCGTGTAGAAGCAGGCATTGCGAGAGGACTTTTGCTAGGTTCAATTAGATCGAATTTTTTTTTTTACTTTGTAATTATATTATCAAATGTATTATTTGATTTGATGTACTGAAATGTTCTGTTGAGCTTATTCATATTTGACATAATGAAGTTACTTTATTTTTAAAACTTTATGTGTGATTTTTTAATATCCAAAGAATACAAATATAATTATAATTGAATTTCTTTTAGAAACAAGTGAACGATGTCTAAAGTGGCGAAAATTGAGCGAAGACGGCAAGTGTTTGCTGCCATAGACTCAAATGCGACTAATTTTCATCGCCTTTGAGCAAGATGATCTTATTTTGTGGCCTTTAACTTCCAAAATTGAAAGTCATTTATAATTTTGTAACCTTTGTGCAAAATAATAATAAAAAAAAATTATTGTCTTAAGCAAATGTGTTTAAGCAAATGGACAAACGGTTCACCAAAAAAAAAAAATGTCGCCTTTGCCTAAGACGACAAAATTTGGACCTAAGGTCTGCAGTGAAAGTTGCAAGGGCTCGAGGAGAACCACAAGATTTTGTAGAATTGAATGCTACGTGACATGGTATTGAGTTAGTTGTAGAGAGCTCTCAATGGTTCGACATCGAATCCTTGGAAATCTAAAAATGCCAAAGTTGGAGATATCATATGTCATGATGGATCGACTTCTAAAGTGCCGAAGCACCATCCAAAATCAATGACTTAGTGAGGTACTTATATGAAAATGACTAGAATAGTTGACAAACAAGGTCATGGCATGTGACGGTCCTCATGTAGGAAATTAGAGGTGGATATATCGTGACATATATATCAGCGGGACACGAGCTAACGATGGTTCGCCAGGTCCCAAGGACACAAACCAACGATGGGTTGACACGCGTGTCGGGAGGATACATGCCGAGATCAAGCCCGATGACAAGGATTAGGGCTAGACCAAATCCAATGAGCACACTCCAATTCAACCAAGCCACAACTTTCTAAAGCATCCCTAATAGGACAGTGTTAAAACTCAGGATCCGCCACTAATCCTGGTTTAAATTTCCCCTATGAGAAGACGAACAAGATGGCGGTTTCAAATAATTCTTAGAATCGACATGAGTAGACGAACAAGATCCATAAAATTTATGTCGTTTTGAGAATTACGTCAAGGCAACAGATCCGAGATCTGCATGGGCGAGTCCTTCGGGTACCAGAAAAGCAACATAGCAACAGACATTTAGGTGAAGAGAATATGATCTTCCCGACGTCCTCCGGATCCATCTCTTCTGTTCTTCGTTTTTGCCCTAAGTTTGTATATAGAACTGAGTTATCTTTTGAGGGGCTTGTCCTCTTATTTGCCATTTTCACACAAACTAAAACCAATGCCACGATTGGACAGATTCCTTCGAACAGAATAAGAGTAAGAGAAAAGATCGATCTATTGCAAGCTCAACTGGCTAACTCCTCGTCTCTTTCGAGTTACTACAAGCTACCATCAACCCAAGACACAAGTTGACAAGGAACTAAGTATTACATGTTGAATGGAATTGAAGTAATTTTACACTCTATGGTGTATAATATTGCAAGCGATGAAGCCAAATTTTCTTTTCAAATTATTCGATAGATATAGAGGAATTTTTTTTTTTATGAAAATATATCACATCAGATATCATGCACGATAGAGTTAATTTTGTGGAACTGTAGATATAATTACTTTCTCGTTTTTGTAGAGTTAATTTTAGTACTTTGTACTTTGGATATTATTAGTAAGTTGATCTAGTATTCATGGCTATGTTGATATCTAAAAATAAAATTGATTTTCCTCTGTACTTTCACTTTTCTCTTGAAAGTGCTCTTAAGTTTTCGTTTGGAAAAGAAATGACTCCGTTCATTAAAATTTAATGCATTTCATGTGCAAAAGTCACTGTTAGGTATATTTGACTGCTTATTACTTTAGATATTTTGACTAAATAGATGGAATATCTATGACTAAAAATCATGTATTAAAAATCGTGGGAAATCCGTTACGAGACAACAACATAAGCTCGAAATCAACCAAAAAGTCAAATAATAACGTTGCATCTGTTCTAGACAAAAGTCAAAAAATTACGTTGGATTTGCTTTAGTTAGTCGGTATTGACTGTGACACAACCTATGTAAAAAAGCAAGTTATGAAACCCATGAATCAATGACTATCCTTTTTTTTTTTTAAAAAAAATAATGAAATAGAGCCGTTTGAGTTTCCAACGAAATATCATTTCACTATTTTCTCGAAAATATTTTTAAAGTTTTCATTCATTAAAATTTATTGCATTTACTGTGCAAAAGTCACTTTAAGGTATATTTTACTGCTTCTTACTTTAGATATTTTGACTAAGTAGATGTAGTATCTTTAACTATATCAATATTTCGAAAAAGTACCTTCCTTTTCTTTTAAAAACATTTTCTCATTCTTATAGGTCAATCTTTACTAACCTACTGTCAAGAGATTTTTCTCTAAACCTTCACTTTTCTTTGAAAAGCTCTAACCTTTTCCATTCGGGGAAAAAAAAAAAGCCTCCCCATTAATTGAAATTCAATACTTTCGATGAGCAAAAGTCACTTTTAGTTTAATATATTAGATTAGATCAGATTAGTGTTGTCCATATGAGTGTGTGTAAATACCCACAAACACAATCATGCTTCATACATATATTGGCCGTGTTTTTTTAAAATAAGATTTCTTTATAGTATGGTCCAATCTCTTTTAACGCAAAAGGTGTCCAAGCAATATGTTCAAGCAACATAGAAAATTGGTACGATACATGACGACCAGATGACCTAGGCTTTGCATCATCATTTTTCATAGGTGTGGGGGGGAAAGACGTGCCATCATTCAGAAAGCCCTCATGGCATGGTGCTTTTATCGTGCTCCAGTGGTGTACAGCCTTATCTTTGGCATTCCTGCCCAAAGTAAGATCATTAATATTTGAAAATAACGTTGAAATCTTGTGGTTTGCGGCAACATCATTGGGTTGGATGACCCTCCTCAGTCTCTACCGAACCGATTGCAATTACCGGCTGCCGTATAGGGAAAAAAGAAGAAGCTATGGCTAATTCAAACATCGTGTCGGCAATGCGACAGTAATTCTATCTATTGCTTCGATCTTACCTACACAATTGTTGGTGAATGTGCTGTGAAACTCAAATGTGTGTTCACACCAAAAAAAAGAAAAGCAAAGGATCTAAAACTCCATCTTCACATCGAGATCTTCCTCTCTGCTAAGTGAACGCACGTTCCAGGGAAGAAAAAAAAGGGGCTAAGTGCTGCAACTTTAGATCGTGCAGATGTTCCCACCACTTTTCCAACTATTGAGTTTTCGCTATTCCTCGTCACACTAGATGGACGCTTTTTCTTGTCAAGGCGATGAATCCATCGGCCATCTTGGCATACCGGAGAACATGGCACGTTCAGAAGCTGGGGCCAACGAATTGCAGTGATTAACATTGTCAGAGCTTCGTCAATCATATTGCCGAATAAACAATTCGGGGCCATTGCAACGATTTGCAGACGAACAGACTTTTCGAGGACGTTCGAATTTCTGGTGTGCATCACATGGGAATCGATGATAAGTTAGGCGCCATTGTTGTTCCTAAAGCTTAGGACAGAAGTTAGGGATGCTTTAGATATGGGATCATGGATTTTTCGACGTAGGACTCCGTTGGACTTATTCATATAAGAAAACCTTTGCAGTGACTTCTAATCTTTTCTTTCTTCAAACTTTGCAGCACATGCACTTTGATTCTTTATAAGAGAATATATATCAAATTCATCCCAAATATTTTATAGTTCTAGTAAATTTTTAGTGAACTGTGAAAGAGTAACTTCTTACTATTTGGAAGTTGCGACAAATGAATCCTAAAACAATGCGAGTCAAAATCAATGTTAAAATACACATCATGGACCCATTTCACATCAATTCTTAGTGGATATGGTCATTAGACTCATCAAAACGCATGTGAAGAGCCCGAATCGTGACGCACTCTCTTGTTGGTGTTTTGCCAATCGCGCTAAGTGTTGTCCTAATTATCTTATTGACGTTGTTGTGTTTGTATACCGTGTTTGGAAACCGGCTTATTTCAACTAAGCAATTAAGAGGAAAACAAACAAAAATCCAAACATAAATGCATAAGCAGTATTTATGTTTGCTTTACATTTTCGGAAAGTGATGCATGCATTATGCCCAAACACAGATGCATATATACAAACATAATCTCATGCATTTTTGTATATTTGCTTTGTTGGAAATTTCCCATAATATGGGCTTACATTAATTAATTGATATTCTATTTTAAATTATTGGGTCAATTGATATTCCAATATTTGTTAAACTCTTAAGTGATTTTTATTGAATTGAGTTTTGGCATTTATTAATAACGGGCTTAGCTGAGCAGCAAGGCAATTATGTTTAATTGAAGGCCGTAATGGAAAATGGCCAGTTGACATGTTATTGATTAGAGTTTGCTAGGTTCCATCTCTAGCCTATTAAAGGGTAGGTTATGTATATCAATTGCTTAATCTCATAAAAGCTATTATACTGAAATAGGTATAGAGAGGAAGATCTAACATTCCAATAAATTTTTGATTAAACAGATTGATCTATTTTTCTTTAAGTTAAGTAATGGCTCAAACATGTACGTTTTAATTTCGCCGTGCTTATTGATTTTGGTATTTTATAGTCATGGATCTGATTGTTCTTGATTAATTCGTTGGTTTTTGGATAATTTTCTACATGCTTTGCATTTTCGGAAAATGATGGGCGTAGTACACATTGACTACGCATCTGAAAGCTATGCAAGCTGTACGCGTGCCTCTCTCTACCCATCGCTCTCCTTTGATAACCTTCTTCTTTTTTTCAAAAGAAAGCGAGAGGCCTCACTGAGATACTCTGCGATCTCCGGACGCACATCCTTTTCCTTTTTTTTTCTTTTCTTTTTTAAATTGGGAAAGAAGCACGAGCTCGTAATTATCAGCAAAATGGTCTGCAAAACCCAGTAAGGTTTGGTAGAATCTTTCTGGATGTAGCTATTAACTAAACCTGAAACGGTTTGTCTTTTCCCCGATAGATGGCTGTTCCTGTCGCATGGCATGTGATCGAGAAGGTGACCATTTGCTTTAAAAATCATATATTCACAGAATCACATCTAATCTAAGAACTCTCCCCCAAACAGAAAAGTTATCTAAGAGGCTTATTATATATACGTACGCGCACACAGTTTCTTCAAGAAAGTAGTTTCCCAGGTTAAACTAAGCAGATGAATATATTGTACTCCGCAAATGTAGAACCAAATGCTGAACTTTAGGGGTGAAATGTGTCGAGAATGTAAGATCCAATGATTAATAGCTTGACTTTTCGAAAGGTCGTGTCAGAATGGGTTGACGGGAGTCTACTCATGCTGTCCAACCATGTAATTTGATCCGGAACGTTTTAAAGAACAGGTTGAGATAACCATTTCGTGATTGGTTACGAGACATGGGTCAGAAATCCAGCTTGTTTTAGGTGGTTTTCAACTTAAAATAGAACGCAAGGGTCAACCTTCCGATGCTGTCTTTCTGTCAATACATGTGATCCATGTAATGTTGGCTACAAGAGGGATTGGACATTCCGGCACTGTATTTCTGTCAATACACGTGATCCATGTAATGTTTGCTACAAGAGGGATTGAATTAGGTTTGTTTCTCAGTTTGACTGCAGATTTTCTTCTCCAATCAATTCAAGGGAAAGACTCCCCAACCATGTGAGTTTTGCTACAACTATGACTTATAGATTTGAATGCTAAATTTTCGCGAGAGAGAAATATGGAGTCGGGAGCTCATCGTCCAATGTACATGACAGTGAACCTAGCAATTTGTCTTGGCTGCTCCTTTTTTTATTTCTGTGTGCCTAACCAGGAACGGTTTTATCTATGCATACAGCTAGAGGAAAGATGAATATTTTACTACGTGCAACCCGGGGCACAAGGAGGTCCAGTTTCTCGAGAAAACCAGGGTTTACGGCCAATCCTAACGCGGGGTTTTTGTCCTCCCTAAAGGTTGACCGGATTTCGGCCTAGCTCGTGGAGACGCTCGAGAGAGAAACGAAGGTCAATGGCAGGGAGTGGGCGCATAGCATGCAAGTGGCAGTGATCAAGAGGGACCGATAGAGATGAACAGAGAGAGAGAGAGAGAGAGAGAGAGACTAGATGCAGAGATTCAACACGGTTTGAAGATCTCACTGAGCAGTGGGAAGAGGACTAGGACTGATTGTTCATGTTTTATATTTATTTACTCATTTGTTTATGTTTTTTTTATGTTCATTTATGTGTGTATTTTATGGATGGAAGTGCAGAACGGCAGGGAGGTAGGTCAGCTATTGCAAGCCAGGGTGTCTCGCTTGCCCCACTACAGTTGTAACACATTGCGCAAGTTGCAAAATCAAGCTCCTCCATTCTCGCCTCGACTTTCCACTCGTTCTTGTTTCCTTATTTTTGTATTTTCCTGCACTTTCTAGCTATTGCTTTCAGGCTATGCTGGCTAGTTGTTATCACACAGAACGCTCACAAGAAATCACGCAATGAGAAACTCCATGAGCTCTTTTTACTTGGGATCTCGGTGATGATCCGGGAAAGAGAAGTGGCAAATGCGCATTGCTCGCATTGCTCGCATTAAGTACATGGTTCGCGATACCTCTAGATTAGATGAGACAAAGTTGATGGTGCTGAGAATAAGGTGATGTCATTTGTCTTATGGCAAGACATGGGAGTTAGTAAAGTAAGGACGTAGGAATGAGACAAAATGACCATTTGGGGTGGCATGCATGGAGCTTCCCTTCCGCTCGACAGCTTGCACAGGTCCCAACCCAACTTCTTCTCGCCAGCATTTCAGATTTCCCTCTTGAGATCTGCAAGTCGAATTGCCTTTTTGAATGGAATTAGAAGCTTAAAGGAGTGCCATCTCAATGTAGACAAAGTTGTTGAAGAGAGTGCGAGGAATGTGAATGGAGTCAATGTGAACGGAGGGAAAAAAGGGATAGTCATCATTATATAGGATGTACAGCAGTCAATACATGTGATAATGCTTTTGAGAATAAATCGACTGTTTACCTAGAATGAAGACTTGCGTACGACTAGGAAAAAAGAAAAAAAGTAAAAACAGATTAAATGATCACATAATCAATGTGTAAGACTAAGGTGCCATGTGCAATGCTGCCACATGTCCCTAGCCAAAAAAGAAAAGTTAAAGTATTGCCGAGTGTGATAGTCTAGTGGTAAAAATATCGTGTTGCCTTTCTTGAGGTCATGAGTTCGAATCTTATCGTGAGTAAGCATTTGCTATGTGACCTTTATGTGTACTCAAAGGAACTTTTATCATTTTAGATATTCAAATAGAAGAAAAGAAAGAGAATCGGTCAACTTTGCAATGTCGGCACCAAACTTTTAATTCACACTATCACACTAAACTCTCAAATTCTTAGTCAACAAACTTTAGTGGGAGTCAGTCGATTGCTTGGTGAACTGGAACGACTAGCAAGCATTCGCCAAGTGTGAAGCAAACGTTTCCAGATTCAAATGCATGAGTTGGTTGCAATGCATGTCGCACGGATAATATTATCAGTTGGGAGCGCACGTCACTGAGCATTTACTAGCGTATCATCCCAACAGGCTAAGAAATCGTAGCTCGATCCCGTCAGATCGGAGTAAATGGGGCTGGTCGCGACTCGGTACATCGCCTGACCTTTCCCATGATCTGCCTGCCTCATCGGTAGAAAAAGCAAACGTACGCGACGCATTCAAGAGCGAGACCCATCATCACTGCTCTCCTGCTGCCGTTTCAATGCTCTGTTGTTCCCCTCTCGAGCTCGGCGATCGGGGATCGCCGAACATTCAATCCGTCCCCGTCCGTAGGCACCGCGTGCGATGATTGCGTATGGACCGTCGGTGCGTTCGTCCCCTCTCTTTTTCTTTTTCCCAAGGTCCATCGCGCATGCGCACATGCTAGCCTGGGATGGAACGGAAGGGGACGACCGAATGTGGCGTGGTTTCAAAGGTGGGGCGGCAGGTTTCGTTCGCCATGTCGTTGAACTTAGCCGGGGGATTCACATGCCATGTGGTGCGCGGAGACCTCGAGGAATGCCCGATTGGCTAAAAGCAGATCCAACGTAAATGTTTGACGTCTGTCTAGACTGGATGCAACGTTATTATTTGACTCCTGGGTTTGCTTTCGAGCTTATGTTGTTGTCTCATAACGGAACTCCCCTCGGTTTTTTTAAAGATAAAGGGGTCGGTTGCGCTGTTTTCGTGAGGTTTTATTTCCGGAAATGCCAGCAAAAAACGGTTCATTTTGAAAAGGAGGGGGCACTCCTTTTCATCAACCCCAACTTTTTTTTCCCTATTACTAGTTTTAAAATTATATTTTTTAACACAATTTTTTTTTTTGTACCCTATGATACATAAATTTGAATAATTTATGAAT
The DNA here is from genome assembly GCA_007663325.1 of Eucalyptus pauciflora. Lineage (NCBI taxonomy): Eukaryota > Viridiplantae > Streptophyta > Magnoliopsida > Myrtales > Myrtaceae > Eucalyptus > Eucalyptus pauciflora. The sequence goes on along the minus strand of VMYD01000114.1, from coordinate 620,987 downwards.
ACATCCAATCGTTGTTATTTCTTTGTTATTAGTCATTTATTATCATTTAATGAATCATAGGTGATTTCTGACTTTTTACTGTTATAATATGTACATAATACATTATGTATGAGTTCCTTATCAATCCAAGTACTTGTTTCCGTGGTGATATTTTCTTTTAGTAACCTTGTATTCTTATCTTAAGTGCATATTTTTAAGCTTTGCAAATTTTATCGAAAAATAGGTAGTAGTGAAATACCATTACATATGCGTACTAATCATTATGGCACATTAGTATTCACTATTTATGTAAGCTTTAAGAGCATAGGTAAAGTGACTAATGTATGGGAACAATGCATTTGTCTTTCGATATTTATGTTGTAACTTAGAGATTGAACGAAATCATGTCGTCTTTATTTTTTATTTTTTAAATGATTATGTGAAAACTCTTCTCTCTTATCGTTGACCTTAAAAGTAATGATAAGGTAGATATTTTCAACTTGATATCATGCAAAGGCAGTACCCAACTTAAACAAAGATTGATTATAAAAAGTGAGACGGTGAATTAGCAAGAGGCAGTTCCTTTGGTCGAATTTAGAATAACAAAGATGAGAGGTTTTGGGACCACAAAGTTATAGGTGAGTGGAAAAATGACATTTTTTACCGAAAAAATCAAGTATGAATTTGTAGTATTGAAAACATAATAAGTGTTGGAGCGTCGAAAATCGAAGTAAAATTTTGCTTGATAATAGTAAAAAATCAAAAGTAAAATGCTATTAGTATTGTTTTTGGGGCCCATTTGTTAGAAACCTTGCATCCTTTCTCTTCAATTAATGTTTTTACCCGTTCTTTTCTTCTTTTTTTTCTTATTCTTCCTCCTCCTCCTCTCACTTCGCTGGTACGATGAACTCAACTTAGAGACTAGTGAATTGCCTTCCACCACGACATCATCGTCATCTTAGCCCACCATCTCATCGCCATCTCAATCCTTCGTCGTTGTGCTCAAGCTCAGTTGGCAAACTTGAGCCTCAGAGTTGGATCTAAGCTTGAATGAGCCCTAGATTTGTGATCTAGAGTGTAGGTTGACCTCAAATTTGTTGATTCAAGGCGAAGGCATAAGCAATGGACGAGGTGAAGGTGAAGCTGTAGGCAGAGGCGGCAGCATGATTTGCTGATGTGGTGGAGGGCCTTGAGCTGTTGGCCGATGCGGGCATCGCCGCAAAGGGTGCAACTAGAGTTGGATAGGAGGTGGCGGCGCTAGAGGTTGGAGAAGAAGCGAGTGGAGAGAGTTAGGCGACAAGGCGGCGTACCGAAGGTGGCGGGGTCTGTGAAAGCCTCAAGACATTTTGAAAAACAAGAGTAACCTTTGTTCCTTTTTAGAAAAGGTAGAAGGTAGAGGAGAGAAAGTGTTTGATTAATTGAAGAGAGAGGGGGTGATGTAAAGGTTTCTTAAAGGTGTACCCACAAAAATAACACGCTTTGGCCATTGAATAGACCAGTACAAAGCTAATGTGTCTATCACTCGAGCACATAATATTTTCGTAAAGCATGAAACTTGGTGGGACCGGTTTTATGGACTCACCCGAAATTTGGACCAAATAGACAGTTCGGTTCCCAAGTGTCTTCATGAAACAATAGACAGTTCCCAATTCTAATTTTTCGAAACCAATCCTTTTTTTTTTGTTGATCCTACTCAATTTCTATTCTAACTCTTACGCTTAGACTTTTGCCCTGCCCCCTTACAGGGCGTGGGAGTCGAAACCCACTCCTGAAACTATATTGTCTCCACCCCAACCCTCTGAGAAGGTGGGGATTCGAACCCCCCACATTCCCCTTCCATGTTGGAAGAGTGGCTACTGGGGTAACCCTAGTGATTTTCGATACCAATCCTTAGTGAGCGGTTCCCGATTCCAAGGTGGAACCACCTATCCGAATTGTGCTCACCCCTAATTGCTCATGTTCAATTTTGTTCCCTATGTTTTTGGGGCCCATTTGTTAGAAACCTTGCATCCTTTCTCTTCAATTAATGTTTTTACTCGTTCTTTTCTTCTTTTTCTTCTTCTTCCTCCTCCTCCTCTCACTTCGCTGGTACGATGAACTCAACTTAGAGACTAGTGAATTGCCTTCCACCACGACATCATCGTCATCTTAGCCCACCATCTCATCGCCATCTCAATCCTTCGTCGTTGTGCTCAAGCTCAGTTGGCAAACTTGAGCCTCAGAGTTGGATCTAAGCTTGAATGAGCCCTAGATTTGTGATCTAGAGTGTAGGTTGACCTCAAATTTGTTGATTCAAGGCGAAGGCATAAGCAATGGACGAGGTGAAGGTGAAGCTGTAGGCAGAGGCGGCAGCATGATTTGCTGATGTAGTGGAGGGCCTTGAGCTGTTGGCCGATGCGGGCATCGCCGCAAAGGGTGCAACAAGAGTTGGATAGGAGGTGGCGGCGCTAGAGGTTGGAGAAGAAGCGGGTGGAGAGAGTTAGGCGACAAGGCGGCGTACCGAAGGTGGCGGGGTCTGTGAAAGCCTCAAGACATTTTGAAAAACAAGAGTAACCTTTGTTCCTTTTTAGAAAAGGTAGAAGGTAGAGGAGAGAAAGTGTTTGATTAATTGAAGAGAGAGGGGGTGATGTAAAGGTTTCTTAAAGGTGTACCCACAAAAATAACACGCTTTGGCCATTGAATAGACCAGTACAAAGCTAATGTGTCTATCACTCGAGCACATAATATTTTCGTAAAGCATGAAACTTGGTGGGACCGGTTTTATGGACTCACCCGAAATTTGGACCAAATAGACAGTTCGGTTCCCAAGTGTCTTCATGAAACAATAGATAGTTCCCAATTCTAATTTTTCTAAACCAATCCTTTTTTTTTGTTGATCCTACTCAATTTCTATTCTAACTCTTACGCTTAGACTTTTGCCCTGCCCCCTTACAAGGCGTGGGAGTCGAAACCCACTCCTGAAACTATATTGTCTCCACCCCAACCCTTTGAGAAGGTGGGGATTCGAACCCCCCACATTCCCCTTCCATGTTGGAAGAGTGGCTACTGGGGTAACCCCAGTGATTTTCGAAACCAATCATTAGTGAGCGGTTCCCGATTCCAAGGTGGAACCACCTATCCGAATTGTGCTCACCCCTAATTGCTCATGTTCAATTTTGTTCCCTATGTTTTTGGGGCCCATTTGTTAGAAACCTTGCATCCTTTCTCTTCAATTAATGTTTTTACTCGTTCTTTTCTTCTTTTTCTTCTTCTTCCTCCTCCTCCTCTCACTTCGCTGGTACGATGAACTCAACTTAGAGACTAGTGAATTGCCTTCCACCACGACATCATCGTCATCTTAGCCCACCATCTCATCGCCATCTCAATCCTTCGTCGTTGTGCTCAAGCTCAGTTGGCAAACTTGAGCCTCAGAGTTGGATCTAAGCTTGAATGAGCCCTAGATTTGTGATCTAGAGTGTAGGTTGACCTCAAATTTGTTGATTCAAGGCGAAGGCATAAGCAATGGACGAGGTGAAGGTGAAGCTGTAGGCAGAGGCGGCAGCATGATTTGCTGATGTGGTGGAGGGCCTTGAGCTGTTGGCCGATGCGGGCATCGCCGCAAAGGGTGCAACTAGAGTTGGATAGGAGGTGGCGGCGCTGGAGGTTGGAGAAGAAGCGGGTGGAGAGAGTTAGGCGACAAGGCGGCGTACCGAAGGTGGCGGGGTCTGTGAAAGCCTCAAGACATTTTGAAAAACAAGAGTAACCTTTGTTCCTTTTTAGAAAAGGTAGAAGGTAGAGGAGAGAAAGTGTTTGATTAATTGAAGAGAGAGGGGGTGATGTAAAGGTTTCTTAAAGGTGTACCCACAAAAATAACACGCTTTGGCCATTGAATAGACCAGTACAAAGCTAATGTGTCTATCACTCGAGCACATAATATTTTCGTAAAGCATGAAACTTGGTGGGACCGGTTTTATGGACTCACCCGAAATTTGGACCAAATAGACAGTTCGGTTCCCAAGTGTCTTCATGAAACAATAGACAATTCCCAATTCTAAATTTTCGAAACCAATCCTTTTTTTGTTGTTGATCCTACTCAATTTCTATTCTAACTCTTACGCTTAGACTTTTGCCCTGCCCCCTTACAGGGCGTGGGAGTCGAAACCCACTTCTGAAACTATATTGTCTCCACCCCAACCCTCTGAGAAGGTGGGGATTCGAACCCCCCACATTCCCCTTCCATGTTGGAAGAGTGGCTACTGGGGTAACCCCAGTGATTTTCGAAACCAATCCTTAGTGAGCGGTTCCCGATTCCAAGGTGGAACCACCTATCCGAATTGTGCTCACCCCTAATTGCTCATGTTCAATTTTGTTCCCTATGTTTTTGGGGCCCATTTGTTAGAAACCTTGCATCCTTTCTCTTCAATTAATGTTTTTACTCGTTCTTTTCTTCTTTTTCTTCTTCTTCCTCCTCCTCCTCTCACTTCGCTGGTACGATGAACTCAACTTAGAGACTAGTGAATTGCCTTCCACCACGACATCATCGTCATCTTAGCCCACCACCTCATCGCCATCTCAATCCTTCGTCGTCATGCTCAAGCTCAGTTGGCAAACTTGAGCCTCAGAGTTGGATCTAAGCCTGAATGAGCACTAGATTTGTGATCTAGAGCTTAGGTTGACCTCAAATTTGTTGATTCAAGGTGAAGGCATAAGCAATGGACGAGGTGAAGGTGAAGCTGTAGGCAGAGGCGACAGCATGATTAGCCGACGTGGTGGAGGGCCTTGAGCTGTTGGCCGTTGCGGGCATCGACGCAAAGGGTGCAACAGGAGTTGGATAGGAGGTGGCGACGCTAGAGGTTGGAGAAGAAGCGGGTGGAGAGGTAGGCGACAAGGCGGCGTATCGAAGGTGGCGGGGTCTGTGAAAGCCTCAAGACATTTTGAAAAACAAGAGTAACCTTTGTTCCTTTTTAGAAAAGGTAGAAGGTAGAGGAGAGAAGGTGTTTGATTAATTGAAGAGAGAGAGGGGGTGATGTAAAGGTCTCTTACAGGTGTACCCACAAAAATAACACGCGTTTGCCGTTGAATAGACTAGTACAAAGCTAATGTGTCTATCACTCAAGCACATAATATTTTCATAAAGCATGAAACTTGGTGGGACCGGTTTTATGGACTCACCCGAAATTTGGACCAGATAGACAGTTTGGTTCCCAAGTGTTTTCATGAAACAATAGATAGTTCCCAATTCTAATTTTTCGAAACCAATCATTTTTTTTTTGTCGGTCCTACTCAATTTCTACTCTAACTCTCACGCTTAGACTTTTGCCCTGCCCCCTTACAGGGCGTGGGAGTCGAAACCCACTCCTGAAACTATATTGTCTCCACCCCAACCCTCTGAGAAGGTGGGGATTCGAACCCCCCACATTCCCCTTCCATGTTGGAAGGGTGGCCACTGGGGTTAACCCCAGTGGTTTTCGAAACCAATCCTTAGTGAGCGGTTCCTGATTCCAAGGTGGGAACCACCCATCCGAATTGTGCTCACCCCTAATTGTTCATGTTCAATTTTGTTCCCTATGTTTAATTAGAAAACAAATTCGATCCCCAAACTAATCTTCGGTCCCAATTTTAAAGCCAAATCTCATATATGTTTCCGTCTAAATGCAAATAGAAAATTTAGATTAAATGATAAAGATTACATATGGTCAATGTGTCGTGACTAGCGAAACTCATGACGACCTAATAGCTGTTCTCCCTAAATGGTCACCGCTTTGAGTACCGTTCTCGGAGGATACGAGCCAGGGCTGGGTGGTCACAACTCCAAATCCAGGCCGTCAATTCTATATCGCGGCGCCCCCAACTCGATCTCCCAGCTTATTTGACGATTTCTGCTGGTACTTCGATGGAAAAAAATTGCGGAATTCTCCTTCAAATCGTGATTGGAAATTGTGGTCGGAAATCAATGCGTGGACCGAATCGGTCCCGAACTAAAGCACGGGGAACTCAAAAGTGGGACGTGGGCACCGGCACTTGGACCATCTTTCGTTTTCGAATCCCTCGTCGATTTAGAATTCCGTCACTCCATGAACTTCTGTTCCCGTTACATGCCAATAATCCATCAATGATTGACCGGAGGTCGGAGGAGGAAATCTTCACGGTCGAGAATTCCCCGTGATTCGCCAGATTTCCCTTTCTTCGGACATAGTAATTCGCCAAGTTTTGCCGCGGCAGTTTCCTGGGTAAAATGCCGAAATTGCCACGGTCACGAGCTCGTCACTGTCGCATGAGGATTGAGGAGGGAGGGGATGTGGTGTGCGGCTTGTGTCGATGCATTGTTATCAACGCACGCTGGAAAGAATGAATGGATGAATGGATGGATCACGAAAAGGGTCTGACCCCTCCCCCGGCGACATAAATATATCATCTTTTTTTGTCGGAGAAAAAAAGTGCCAGTCGACGGCTTTTATTTTACGTGAGAGTAATGATATATTCTTGAATTATAAGAAAATTAAAAAAATATATTTATAAATTATTATGAGATAGACTTGTTCAGAAATTTGTGACTCGTGATAAGTTGTTCAAAAATTGTTATATTAGCGAAACCCAAAAAATGTATATTAAGTAGGAGGAAATAAAATAAAAATAAAAATAAATAGAAATTGAGCAGGAACATGGAGAAATTTGGGAGAGAGTTCAAAACCAAATTAGGGAGTTAGCTGGCGCGTCAAAATCAGTGGCGAGGGCGACGGGCCTGCCAATGGGAGGGCGCCACCTCAGCAAAACGCGGCATCAAGAAAGGCACGGGTCTGTCGAGTTCGACTCTGACTCCAAATCCAGCAGCCCCACTTCAATGCTCTTTTTTTTTTTTTTTTTTTTCCCTTCCTTTTATTATTTCTTTATTTTTGGGGAAATTGTGTGTTTTTTTGCGCGATCTTCGGCTGCTCTCTACAAAAGGTTCATTCGGATGAAGGCATGCCTAAAAAATGGACCTCATCTTTTTCTTTTTCTCTTTCTGTTTTTAGAGTTTTGTAACATTAGCGGGGCAATTTCCGATTTTCGAACTTAGCAATTTTTGGTACTGCCGTGCGCTGTCGATGTTCAGCCATTTTCGAACTTGGTAAATTTTGAAAGCCATGGCTCGGATGAAGAGTTATCCACCGGTCCCATCCCTTAATGATATTGCTCCACACTTTAATAGTACACACGGTGCGTGGAAAATTCTCAACACGCCGATGACTAAGAACACCAGGCTTTTGACCAAATTTCAACCATCCCCGACATAAAAAAAGTGATTTGGAATTTTATTTTGAAGCCCATTTACAAAAAAAAAAAAAAAAAATTAAAAAAAATACCGTCCTTTCAAATTCGCAAATTCACGTTCCCCGAATTTTCGAGATAATCAAAAGGTGCAATTTTCGATGAGGGCTTGGACCTACTTTACTAGCGGGGATGGTTTCCTTCTTTTCAAGAACACCAGTCGGTGGGTGTTTATCCATCCCTCTCAACTGCTCTACTTAATTGATATATATATGTATAGTTGGCAATCGCCACGTCAGATGACGTGCGCTTATTTATTTTTAACTAATTGTAAATTTACACATAATCGATGACATGAAAAAAGAGAAATTAATTAAAAAAATTGCAAATCCAACAGGACCTTCTCTCTTCCTCCCCTGCCGTCTGCAGCCACCACGAGCTCAACCTCCGCGTCTCTTTCCGCCATTGCCACCGCCGGAGTCGCCGGCGTCGCATCGTCTCCTCCGCTCGGATCCTCACTTCCAATTCTGGCGGCAGGGGACTGGATTTGGTCGGAAGAGAATCCATGGCTAGAGTTGGTCTCTCCTTCCACCACTCGAACACAAAATCCATGGATGGACTGAAAGCGTGCAGGTTTTTTCGTTACGAAACGAACGAAATAGAAAACGGAATGATCCACAAGCCTTAGCACTCGCACCGAACAATTCTTTTTGCGCGCGGGCTCCATCATCTGCGCGACAACTCCGCAACAGCGAAGAGGAGGCATTTGCTTCGATGGCGGAAGGGCCCGACGTGCCGTCGTCCACGTCACAGCCCCCGCCTCCGCTTCCGCTTCCGCCGTCGTCATCGCCGGAGAAATCCCCTCAAGGCAATATCCGGCAACAAACGCAGGTCTTCCTCTCGTGTTTCGCCTTCTTAGAACTCGATCTGTTGGATTTGCGATGGCTAGGGTTTTGGTTTGGGGGATTTCGGTTGCTCGATCCTTGTGGAATGTCCTATGCGCGGAGTCTGTTTCTCTCTATTCGTCGTGAAATCACGCTGAATTTGTTGCTTTCGCGTATCTGAGATGTGACGGGAAAATAAGCGGCTCGATTGCTTGGACCTTCTGTGCATTATTTGAAATTTTGCACAGCGGGATAGCCGAGTTCTGTATTAGGTTCAGATGCACCTGTGTATCGGATGAGCTTAACGTTTGGTTTAGAAAAACCGCTTCCCACTGCCGAGCTCTGTTGTCATGCTCCATTTGCGCCAGATCTATAGAGCCTTGGCCAGGAGCGACAATAGCTCTCTCACACACGACGACGACGACGAGGAGACGCGAAGGTCGATGATCTGGAACTGTCGTCGCTCCTGGCCAAGGCTCGAGATCTGGAAGTTCGGCTAGATTTGGAGTCTTGGCCGCGAGACTGAGAGGCCATGGCTCCAGATCCGGAAGTTCGGCTGGATTTGGAGTCTTGGCTGCGAGACTGAGAGGTGGACGCGGAGGTCGGCGCTCAGATCTGTGGACGAGAGGCCGTCCATGGCCGACCGCTGCTCTGCATCTCCATCTCTGTGGACGAGCGCTCGCGGCCAAGGCTTAGCCGTTGGGACGACGGAGCGCGGGTGGACGGGGAGGTCGGCTTGGACAGCCAGATCTGGTCTGCTGCTCAACGGCTTTGAGCTCGAAACTTGGCTCGTCCATGGCTGCCGGCGATGAGTTCAACGGCTTTGCCGCTTTCCACGGTGGCCACGGTGGGGCGGTGGCTCAAGGATGGCGGCGGCCGCTTGGGCAGTGGCGGCTTGGGCGGTGGGAGATAGCCAAGCCCAGGTGCAGGCGGAGGTTGAAGATGAAGAGTCAAAGAGAGGAAAGTTAATTTTTCGATTTCCACGTCAGCGTCCATGCGTCGAGATCTAATTGGATGTCAGTAAATAAGCGCGTGCCACGTCAGCAGAGGACGTGGCGCTGGCAAACAACTGTATATTTCTCCCTCCCTGAACGCTCCTCTAAAAAACGTCTTTCTTTTTTTTTTGTTTTTTCCCGAACCATCTCTCATTCATTATTTAAGCTACCCTGTCCACAACGCTTGTAATCACAGAGCGGACCTCGCGAACGGACACGATGCGACGACACTCCGGTTCACATTCCCTGCGTTCTTCACCAAAAGAACCTCCCCCTCTCCCCCTCTCTTCCCTCTGCCTGTGCTCCGGACGATGCGCCACTCGGGTTCACAGTTCTGGCTGCTGATGGAGAGAAAGACGGAGAGGAATAGAAGACCGCGGCAACATCTCCAGCACAAACCAGTTCTCGCTCTCCATTTCTAACTCTCGCGCGAAGAAAATGCAGGTCCAAATCGATTCCGCCGACCCTCTCCGCCGCCTCCTCCTCCTCATCTTCTCCGTAAGTGACGCTGCCTCCCTCATCCGCGATTGCATTCTCTTTCCGCCCGCCGATCTGACCGCCGTCCTCTCTCTTGGTCGATGCAGGTGTGTCTGGCCGGGGCCGGCGCCGGCCAAGCCCCCGCCGGCCCCTTCACCCCGCGGGCGTTCCTCCTCCGGTACTGGGACCAGCACATCGCCAACTCCCTCCCCAAGCCCGCGTTCCTGCTCTCCAAGGCCTCCCCGCTCGGCGCCGTCGACGCCGCCGCCTTCGCCAAGCTCGCCGCGCGAGGCGCCCTCCCCGACCACCTCCCGGCCTTCTGCGCCGCCGCGGGCCTCCTCTGCTTCCCGGACCTCGCCCCCAGCCTCGAGAAGCACCCGTCCGACTCCGACTTCGCGTCCTACAGCAACAAGAACTTCACCAACTACGGCACCGACCGGCTCGGCGGGGTCGACTCGTTCAAGAACTACTCCGACGGGCTGAACATTCCCGTCGACACGTTCCGGCGGTACAGCCGCGACTCTTCCGGCCACGATGACCGGTTCGCGAGCTACGGCTCCGACGGCAATGTGGTCGACCAGAGCTTCCACAGCTACGCCGGCGGCGCCGCCGGAGGGACGGGCGAGTTCAAGATTTACAACCCGGGAGTCAACGTGCCCAACCTCAACTTCAACAATTACGGCTCCGGCGCCACCGGCCGGCCCCAGAACTTCGCCGCCTACACCGACGAGACCAACGCCGGCGCCGAGAGCTTCAGCAGCTACGGCAAGACCGGGAATGGGTCTCCGAACAAGTTCACCGAGTACGCCTCCGACTCCAACGTCATCAACTCGGGGTTTAACGGCTACAGCCAGGACGGCAACGGCGCGAACGACACCTTCACGAACTACGGCAAGGACGGGAACGTCCCGGAGAACAACTTCAGGAACTACGGCGAAGGCGGGAACGCGATCAGCGACGGCTTCGCGAATTACAGGGACCAGTCGAATGTGGGCGACGATTCGTTCCAGTCGTACGCGAAGAACTCGAACTCGGCGAAGGTTAATTTCGCCAATTACGGTAAGTCCTTCAACATAGGCACTGACAAATTCACAGGGTATGGCCAGGGCGCGAAGGGGCAGAAGATCGGGTTCAAGGGCTACGGCGTCAACAACACCTTCAAGGAATACGCCAAGAGCGGCGTCACCTTCGCGCTGTACGCGAACGCCACCGGCGTGGCGGCGTCGGCGGCGGCGATGGCGGTCAGTGGCAGAGCCGTGAATAAGTGGGTGGAGCCGGGTAAGTTCTTTAGAGAATCGATGCTGAAGAAAGGGACGGTGATACCGATGCCGGACATTAAGGATAAAATGCCCAAAAGGTCGTTTTTGCCCCGCACGATCCTGTCCAAATTACCTCTGGCGACCTCCAAGCTACCGGAGCTGAAGCGGATCTTCCACGCCGCAGATAACTCGTCGATGGAGTCGATGATGGCGAATGCACTAGCCGAGTGCGAGCGGGCGCCTAGTGCTGGGGAGACCAAGCGGTGCGTGGGCTCTGTCGAGGACATGATCGACTTCGCCACGTCGATCCTGGGCCACGACGTCGAGGCCCGGTCCACGGAGAGCACGGCCGGGTCGAAGCACGACGTCATGGTCGAGACGGTCAAGGGGATCAACGGCGGGAAGGTGACCAAGTCGGTCTCGTGTCACCAGAGCCTCTTCCCGTACCTGCTCTACTACTGTCATTCAGTCCCCAAGGTCCGGGTCTACGAGGCGGACCTGCTCGATCCCAAGACCAAGGTCAAGATCAACCACGGAGTGGCCATTTGCCACATCGACACATCGGCGTGGAGCGCCACCCACGGGGCATTCCTGGCCCTCGGGTCGCGGCCGGGCCAGATCGAGGTCTGCCATTGGATATTCGAGAACGACATGACCTGGACGATCGCGGATTGAAGATTTTCAAATCACCGGGGGGCGATTGTGGGGTTTGGCTTTCATAATTTGGGTTTGGACCATCAAATAGAGGAAATTGAGCCATCAAATAATTTTTATGGCTAAATAATTAACTAAATTACGACTCTCACAGGCATTAATTCTAAGATTAAAATTATGGCTTCTTATTCTTTTCATCCATTTTGATGAACTCCTTTTCTTTCCTATCTTCTGTTGGGTTCCTCAATCATTGGAGGAGGAGGAGGGGGCTGAATGATATATGGGCAGACAAGATTTTCTGAATGCTCTCTCAGCCTCTTGCTCTCGATCATTCCCTTACCATTCCGTGAAATGTCGCCCTCTCGCTTTTGGCTGAGAATGCGTGCCACGAAGGCCGGTTCTGCTAGAGAACAAAAGGCAGGCAGGCAGGAGAGGAGAGGAGAGGAGAGGATCAGATGCAAATTGTTTTCGAGCAGCAGCAGCAGCAGCAGCAGCAAAGAGATGAGATGAGAGTGGCCAATCAAGGAAGATGTACAAAGAACTTGTGGCTGAAAGATGGGGGGCTGGTCCAGGATAGAGCAAAAGCCAAGGCTCTTTTCGCGCTGGCGCTGTAATATCGTAATGCTATGAAAAGAGTCACGAGACTTTTGTTGTTTAGAGCAGCCGATTTGCCCTCTTTTGTTTCCATCTGCGCGAAGAAAACACGTGAATTTTTCTCTCTTTTTTTTTTTAGAGGCCTATGTTTGAGTCGCGTTCGATTTTTCATCTCCGCCGGCCGAACGAAAGGGAGGGACTGAATGAGATTTCGAGATGGATGGTGGCATCGTGTTCGGATTCCAAAGTAAAATAAATATACGAAGTGAGGCGGTGAAACTTTGCTTTATTCTTACCCCGCCCTGCTTTCGAGACGATGAAAAGGGGAGAGAAAGGTGAAAAAAAGAGGAGGAAGGGAGGACTCTGGTTGCACCAGCTTTGACCGCAGGGCCACAACGGAAAGAAAAGTCACGGAAGGAGATGCAAAATGTCTGAGATCTGGCTTTGCTTTTTCGGGAGAGAAGGGAGAGAGAGAATAAAGCCTCGGTAATTTCTTCAAGCAAATGTCTGCTTTTTCGTTTAGGATCCTCACACATCGCCCCCACTAATTATCGGTGGAGGTATCGGGAAATTAGCCCCCACCAATCGCGTGCAGACCGATTAAGATCATGATTACAGGTCCGGACTCGATCGGTTCACGAGGTTTTGCAATGTGATTGTGCCGGTGTGCCTGGGGTATTAAATAGGAAAAGCTTCCCCTAAATTTTGGAAAAATTCCAAATAAGAATTCGAAATGAATCTATTTTTTCGAATAAAGACCAAAGTGGACTAATTATTTCAAATAAGGATCTGAAGTGAACCCATTGTTTCAAATAAAGACCCAAAGTGATTAAGTTAATTTCTATTAAGGATTTTAGCTTGCCGGCAGACATTTTTTAGCAATTAAAATAGGGGAAATTTTGTCAGAAATTTGTCATTGAAAAAAAAAGAGAAAATTCTAAATTAATTAAGTTTAGGTTATTCATTTAAATGTTTACATTTTCTTCTTTCTTCTCCCCCGCTGCTCCTCAACCAAATCGCTGCCTGGTCATTGTCACGACTCAATTCTCGTCGCTCCTTGCCTTGCTCGACCGGCGGAGAATTTGGGTCTCCACAAACAAAGAAAGAAGCATATGGTTTTCTTCTTGTTTTTGAATTCGTGCCTCAACTGGCGGAGAATTTGGGTCTTCGACTCTGCGGAGGATGGGTACAAGGAATGGAGAGAACTTCGGTCTTTAACTTTGCAGAGGTTGGGTACAAGGAACGAGAAGACCGTAGAAAACTAGGTTTTTTTTTTTGTTATGTTTTAGGATTTGTTGATTTTTCCTAGGTTTCTTTTGGACAAAATTGCCCTAACTCCATTCGTAAAAAATGTTACATGCTTGATAGCCGGCGAATATTTGGTTGACCAACAAACTCAGGTCCTTTGATTTAACCACTTCGAATTCTTATTTGAGACAATTGGTCCATTTTAGGTCTTTATCTGACGCAAAAGTTCATTTCTAGTCCTTATTTGAGAAAATTGATAAACTTCGGGTCCTTATTTGGAATTTCCCCCCTAAATTTTTACACGACAACCTTTGATTGATGCAATCACCTCCTTTTCTCCCTCTTGGGGTTTGGTCAACCTTTTCCTGGAAGCAGGTGAGCAGCAATTTCTCCCCCCCTCTTGAGGGGCATCCCAATGTGGTGCCAAACTTTAATGGGGTCCAACTTGGATCGAAAGCATAATAAACACACACAACAACAAATTAATGTGCAATTATACCCCCTCCGATCCTCATCCGGTTCTGCACTGCACTGCTGCACTGCACTGTGCTTTACATGTCACGATTCTTCATGTGATCGATTCGTTCTTATTTATAATCTTCGATACCTTCCAAGAATTTGGTGGGGGGTCAATTCGCGCATTCCTCTCGGTTCCGACGCTCGTTCTTCGTTCGTTAAAAAATCCAGCGGGTTAGTGCATGAACCGAATCCCAGAATCTTTTAGGTTACGTGTGATTGAGATAGAAATTTGGAAAGGAAGGGGAAGGGAAGGGAATCCCAAGACACAATCGCACGTCCAGAGGATATCCTCCTCGAACGTTGATTGCATTGACTTATCCCTCCTGCCGTTTAAATTAAGCCGAGGGTCGTTCAGGGAATTATCGTATATTCGATATTATGCTATCGAGACTCAAATTTAAGGGTCTATTTATTTGAAAGAAAACGGATTCTCAAGGAGTTTTTTTATTTTACTTTCCGGTATTTGGATAATAGAAAATTAATCGATCTATGAAACCCATTTTCCATGGATTGGAAACGACAAACTTAGATTGAAGGGAAATAACTTTCCCTTATGGTAAAAGGAAACCTTTTTCTCCTAAATCACACAATAGATGAAAACTAATCATTTTCCAAAAAAATGGTTTTCATGAAAAAAAATAAAAAAATATCGCGAAATTTTCAATGAAAAGAATGCACGCTAAGGCTCTGTTCGTTATGCAAAAAATGAATGATTCAAAAAATATAACTTGTATACTTTATAAAAACGAATGAATGAAAAACATTTTCACTTCCATTTAATTATTTTAAGTGCTACAAATGATACAAGTGATCACTTTTAAGAAAATATTTTTTAAATAATTCATTTTTCGCGAAACAGACGTAACCCAGAAATATGATTCCAATCATCATAGGTAATTATAATTGTACATTGCTTATAGCACTAGACTTATTATGAAGAAATGAAGAACTGATAGGGATGGTCATCTCTTTTGCCCATTGAATGTTTATATAATTTGCAATAGCCAAATGGGTCCTCGTAGCCATCAAACTCTTCGGATTAGTCCCTTTCAATTTTTATTTTCATAATTTCACAACACCTTAATTGTCTCAACAAGAAATCTTAAAAGCCACCAATTCGAATCCTCCCGTTGTTTCTTGATACTAATCTACGCCGATTCTGCTTATGTATGTACCGCTAGTGAGGATCACCGCAGGTTTTACGCCAACTTGCATCCGGTGGTGCGATGGTGACAGGTTCGTCCAAAATTACCAGCAACTATTTTTTATTTGTCAAGGAGGGTGGTGGCTAGTCGCTTTTCTTCACCCTTGTTACTACAAAGAAAAATAAAATAAAAATAGAAAAGTAAGCACCGCCAAGTGTAATTTTGCATAATGTGATTGCCCGTCCGACAATTGAAGCAAAGCAGATAGTGGAAATATTTTTTTAATGATTTAAATTGTACTTTAGAAGATGGAAACATAGGAAGAGACGCACCGGCAAAAGACACGCATCCACACGGCGGCTTATTATATCATCACGGGATTTCCTTTAAGGGACATTGATTTAATATAATTTAATCTTCGACGTATATTTTTTATACATAAAAGAATATCAATATGTTAATAATTGCATCATTTGAACAATCATTTTAGAGCACTTAAAAACAGAGACCTTGATATATCGTTTTGCACAATGTGGTATGAATTTGAGCATGAGTAGGTCAATTTATCAGTATTTAAATTTTAAAGGGGAAATGAGATAGAGTGCATATCTTGCAAACATTATTATTGGTATTCGTTACACAATAAAGAGGATTATAAATATTAGATATATTCATTTCCTGATGATATAATGGATAGAATCAATGAAAAATTTAATAAATTTGTTATACCTCTTTTCGCGTGTAATAGAATCAATGAAAAATTTGATAAATTCGTTGCACTTCTTTTCACGTGGTATTGATAGCGAGTCTTGCAATATTTTCTTGGACTAAGGTTAAATTCATTTTATTTGAATGCACCAAAATAATGCTAATTTATGTGTAATTTTGGACTTCTCGTAAACCAAGATTATAGTTGTGATTGGACATTGGGAAAAGAAAGTAACCAAGGTTCCGGATCTACACATGGTAGAATCACCACGGAGAAGGGCGTTGAGAGAGATATAGGACATGTTTAGTAACCATTTTGTTCCTATAAACCAAGATTATAGTTGTGATTAGACATTGGGAAAAGAAAGTAACCAAAGTTCCGGATCTGCACATGGTAGAATCATCATGGAGAAGAGGGCGTTTAGTAATCATTCTGTTCCTATGAACAATTTTTACTCACAAATGATTTTTTTATTTTATTTTGTTTTCGGGAACAATTTCTGGATTTTTGAAAGTGTTTGGTAACTATCCAAAATTTCTATTTCTGAGATAGAAATGCGTTTGGTAGAATTCTTATTTTTTTTTTAAATTTTTTTATGTTATTTTTCTTTTTTCGTTTTCTCTTCTTCTTCTTCTTTCTTCTTTGTGCTAGGTCATTGACCACATCGGTGGTTGGCGATAGACTGGGTGAGGTTCGGCAGGCTTGCTAGAGGCTCGCCTAGCCATCAGCGATGCCCAACCTCGCATCGGCAGGCGAGATTGAGCCTCATCGAGGCTTGGCGTCGTTGGGGGTCGACGACACTTCAACAAGGTCACTGGTCCTTGTCCGGCCAAGGCCAGTGGGAAGAAGAAGAAAAGGAAAGAGAAGGAGAGGAAAGAGAACAAAAGAGGAGAAAAAAAATTTAGACTTGATTTTAGGAATTATTCCCGAGAATAAGAAGTAACTTTTTATGTTTCTTGATTCTGTTCCAATCTATCTCTAAAAACAAAGAAAAAAAAAATTGTTCTCGAAAACAAAAAATTCACTAAATGGATTTTTGTTCTTTTTTATTTTTTATTTTACTTTTGAGAACAAAAAAATAGAATCAGTTACTCCTGAAAATATTACCAAATAGGCTCGTAGAATATACAAAAAATCAATATTTTCAATAGACGAAATCACTTTCTTGTGAAATTTTAAATTACTGATTAATAAAATTATTGACCTAATATAACCAAATGCTATAAATATATGCTAAAGAAACAAACTTCAAGATCTGACGCTCTTCGCTACAAGATTTTACAAGATGGATTAGATTCAAATTTTAAACTGAAACACTTAAGAGACAAATAGAGTTATTAATTTGCACGATTGTCCATTGATAGAATACTTATGCAATAACCAATTGAGGATATTTTGAGAAAGGAAAAAAAAGAGGACCCGATAAAATAAGTGCCATATATTTTATACAACTAGTATACATTATTATTATATCCACTTATTTTACTAAAAAGCTATGCTTTTCAGTCGGACGAATCATTATTATTGGTTATGATTTCTTTTTTGGGGTCGAATAGTGGTTATGATTAGTATAACTTTATATTATTTGTATTATTGTTTGCGTCATTGGTGTTATTACTTCAATAATAAGCATCTTATAAAAAATTTAGTTATTCCGAAAAATAAAGGGTAATGATGAGGAGTTTTGGCCTTTATACACTTTGCCAATAATCAATGTAATCACTTCTCGATTTTTTAAATGGGAGAGAGCGCAAAAGCACACAAGGTCAAGAATACAGCACACTTGAGGCCAGAATACAACCTAAGCAGCCGCACTCAATTTGGTGGATTCCAATCTGTATCCAAGCAGAGAAGCAACTACATCATTAACTAAAAAATGGAAAAGGCACTCCTTTACTTTCCCATCAAAATCTAATTTTCTTTTCCGAATTTCAGAAAGTTATAAAAATATCACGTCTATGTATTGATATTAGAGTGTTGTGAAAGTATCAGAAATTTCATTTTTTTTTAAAGACAGAGTGAGAGGTGCAAAATTTGAATTAAGAAAAAAGAAGAAAATAAAAGCCTTTAGCATTATCTACTTTTTGTGGACATACATTATGCACTGTTTGAAGTTTCATTTATATGTTGCACTCCAAAGTTTCAGAAAGCTTGCCATTTTATATTCTGGAGTGCAATTAATTAGATTGTAGGATATGTTAAAAAAAGGTGGGTTTCCCTTTTTTTTAACCACGTGAAATTAATTCAATAGTTAAGAGGCGGATATGTCTACACATTAGGTACGCTAAATATATATACAATATTTTCGAATTTTTAACGGGGGCATTTGTACAGACTTTACCTTACTCATGGGGTTGAAGGGACATTTAGGGACCTAAGGTTTACCTTCGAAAATAGGTGCTTCATCATGATATATTATGTAAAAACTTTTTGAAATCTCTAATATTATGTACTATATGATTTTGAAATTATAGGCGCAAAATATAGGTTTTAAAATTAGATAATGCAAAGTTTAACAAAGCATGAAATTGAGAAGGCTATTGTGATTAAGAATAGTTTTGAATGAGCGTTGATAGTTTTCACTCCTCCATCTTCCTCCTGTATAGAAAAAGAAGTAAGAGGGAATTCTTTTTTGGAGTAGGCTGCCAATATCTCAGACTTTGTAATGGTTTTATTTTCATTTCCTCATACCGAATGTATAGTTTCTCTCTACCATATATAGCCTCGACCTCCTCTTCCCCAATTCCACATCCCAAACCCTAATCCAAACCCCATCATTGGCTCTTTAAACACTTCTCTAGTATGCCTTCGTGTGCCTAGCTTCGTTTGATACCCTTGTTGCCCCTCTTTTTTCGGTATTCCAGTCCACGATGAAACCCTAGCTTCTTCCCCAATGATATCCTCTGTCCTTACTCCATATTATAGCTCGCCTACCTACCCATCCAAAGTAAAGGATCATCCTTACACTAGGTTGCCTCTACTTTCTTGCTATTGCTCTCTAAATAACTTCTTTATAGCCCTCCTACGCTCGACCTATCCTACGTCTCCAACAGGTTTAGTGTCCCAACTTCTGCAAATCTAGGTGGAATACTCAACGCAGGGGTTTGAACCCATAGACAAAGAAAATGGAGCTTCAAAGCATCTGGAAAATCTTTGCAATAGACCCGGTAAGTTGTTGCACAAACAAGATACAACTATATGGGATGATGAGATCCTAGAGGAAAAAAAAATACTAGAACGTCAATATACACTTGTGGTGAAACTTTTTCAAAACCCCAAAACATCAACTTCCAAGCTTTTCAGACAGCCATGAAAAAAGCGAGGAGAAATGAGAATGTTGGAGTGAAATCTTTGGAGAGTGGCATATACTACTTTACTTTCAGCGGTGAAGAGGAGAAAAAAGGTGTCCTGGATGGGAGGCCGTGGTCTTTCTCTAATGACTTGCTGATGTTGAAGGCTCGGAACCTAATATACCACCCAACTGTTATGAGTTTAACACATGTGCTATTTGGGTTATAATTCTGGCCTCCCTCTTGAATGGAAATCGTAGGATTTGTGACGAAATTGCTAGTATAATAGGAAAAATGTTAGAAGTGAAAATTGAGGATTAAGGCCTAATTGTCCAATTTATTGTAAAGGCAAGTGTAGAGATGGATGTGCATGTTGAGCTGAGAGTGGGACAGGTACATAGAGGTAAGAAGATTCTATTAGACTTCAAATATGAAAGGCTCCCATTTTTTTTTATTCTTGTGGAATGGTGGATCACTATGCGAGTTACTGCAAAGATGTCCCTTATGATGAAGAAAAGTTCACAATGAGGATAGGGAGTTGTTTTGGGAACTGGCTGCGAGTAGAAATTCAAGATCATAGCTCTTTTTGGGACGTATTCTATGAGGAAAAAAAAAAACAAAAGAAGATGAAGGAGAAGTTGAAGAGGTCATCCTCGAAAACAAGAGCAACAAAAACTGATTGTACTGCTAGAGAAGGCATGGCCAAGCAAATCCTGTTTTTCTCGAAACTGCACAGGCAAAGGGGTCTAAATTTTTGCTAGCTAAGTTTACAAGTAGAAACTCAAAGGAAAGAGAATCAGGAATTGGGGAAGGATAAGAGATGCAAGGAGTCAAAGACCCCTTCAACAAAAAAATAAAAAAAGTTATAGTCCTTATAACCTTGATTCTACGACTTTCATGTGGTTGGATGAGATCCAAATTTTGGACACACTAGTCCATATAATTGAAGACACTACTGTATGGGCTCTGGTGGCTAACTCTAATAAGCCACCAAAGGAAATACGAATCTTCTATGATGGAATTGTCAAGAATTGGGCACAGAGTTGATAATCCAAGAACTAAGAGCTCATGTGGGTTAGCTTAGGTCTATTGTGGTTTTCTTGATGGAAACTAAAAATTGAGAATTGGTTCTTCAAAGAATAAGAAGGCGATTACAATTTAAAAATTATAGGGTGGTTAATCCTATAGGAACTGCTGGTAATTTAGCTATCTTGTGGGATGATAAAGTTGAGCTCAAATTCGATACACAATCAAAGAGTTATATAAATTTTAGATGCAAATACTTAATGAGTGGTAAGAGGATGAGAGTTGCTTTATTCACACTTCTGATAATTTTAGCAAAGAATTGAGCTTCAGAAGGAAGTCTAAGCAATAAGCTCTTTGAATTTGCTGCCCTAGGTCAGTTTAGGGGACTTGAATGAGCTGTTGTTTTGTTAGGAAAAAATGGGAAAGCATACAGTTGAGAATTCTAAAATAACAACATTTCTAGATTTTCTAGATGCTTGCTCTTTAATGGACATAGAAAGCAAATGATGTGTCTTCACTTGGTCTAATAACAAAGATGGAGATGAAAACATAAAAGAACTTCTAGATAGGTTTTGGGTGATATAGAATGGAGGGTCTTATTTCCTAAAGCAAAAGCCTTTACACTCCCAATTGTAGGATCCAATCATAACTCTATCTTTTTTTTTTTCCCTTATGGCAAATCATGTCAAGTGAAAAAAGGAATTTAAGTTTGAAGCATTTTGGCTTCAGAATGATCAATGCAAGCAACTTATCAAGGAAGTTTGGCGACCCTCATTCGGGCCGATAAGAGCTTAGCTAGAAACTACGGGCTATGGCTACTTCATTAACTAATTGGGAAAAAGCAAACATTTGGGAATAGGTAGAAAAGAATCTGTTTGTTGAAATTAAAACTCTAAAAATACATGAATACTTGTGACTTTTTTTTATAAAGAGAGTTTAGAAATTGTTGAGAGAAATCGAGACTTTGTGGAGGTAGGAAGA